>JAODKC010000095.1:13511035-13563795 GCA_026777985.1 Mormyrops attenuatus | reverse complement strand
ATCTTATATACCTGGATCATGTCCCCCCTTAGTCTCCTTTGCTCGAGGCTAAACAGATTCAGTTCAGCTAACCTCTCTTCGTAAGACATTCCTCTAAGACCAGGATTATCCTTTAGCCCTACATTGCACCCTTTCCAAGGCAGCAATGTCCTTTTTAAGGTATGGTGACCAAACCTGCACACAATACTCTAGGTGGGGTCTTACCAAGGAGTTGTATAATCGTAGCATCACCTCCCTTGACTTAAACTCCACACATCTAGAGATGTAACCCAACATCCTATTGGCCTTTTTAAATGCTCCCCCACACTGGCGAGAGTGGGGCATGGAAGCATCAACACACACACCGAATGTGTATAAACGCATTGAGATGAGTGGTGGTTAAATGGTGCAGTCGCTCATCACCCCGGACTGGTTGCAACCACTACTAGCTAATTGTTTTATGTTTGTTTTTTTTTTGCTAGAATGACCTCCCTGATCCTGTAGTGAAATTCCACAAAATAAGCCTGGGAGCATTTGGCTCTTTATTGAACAGACACTGTAGCTACCAGGCTATGAAGGGCCATGGTTTATTGTAGAGGTATATAGTACTGATGGCTTTAGCCGAACAGTCAGAGGTGGAGGGATGTCCAGAAGGCACTGTAACCATGGTGATCATACGGGATCATCAGTCACTTAGCAGGCTGGCATTGTGCCAGAAATCAATGGGGTGGGGGAGTGAGCAATAAGGTCAGCCTAAAATGACAAGAGGGAATGCTTGGGGGGTTGGGGGGGGGGTCATGGAGTACAGCAGAGACTGTGAAATGGGTGAGTAGGTGGGATGAAAGATAATCTTTACCGAGCTGTAATTCTCGCACTCTCACTGGTGATGAAGTCTTTCTGCTGACTGTAAGGGTTTCGGTTTATTTTGCGGCTTCCCCTTGTAATTCCTGGTGCGTTGTCCACCTTATTAAGTTAGGCACAGGCGCCAGCTGGTGCACGCTCAACGCATTCTAATCTCATTCTGAGAGGATTCGGATGCGCTCTTCAGCCGTCCGTCCCTGCATAGGTCTTACTCTCCTCCCATGGGGGACTTCACTGGCTTTGGGAATGGCTGGACGAGGACGGCTGATAGCATGTTGAGCTGAAGCACAGGTGACTCCCATCGTGAAAAGAACCAGACAACAATCTATATAAAGCAGCTTAACAGAACTAAAATGCACTGAATATTGTGCAAATACTACCATGTTTTGTGCTGGTTTTCTAATTCAACGTCTTAAGTGTGCAACAAATTTATTTAAGGTAAAATTTTGTAAGCAGGTAGCGGTGGTATGTACGTCGTCGTGCAGAAAGTAAAATGAATCAAAGTCCCCAGCTTTAAATCAATTAAAAATGGCTTTTGACAAGTAAATAGCACATCTCTGTTCTTTTCCAGAAGGTACTGTGTTTGAGGGTTAGCTTTCTGTGAGTCTGGTCTTTCTCCTCAGATGACCAGTTCTAATTGAGTGATTTCTGTTACAGATACTTCCTTAATTTCCAATCTTTGTTCTTTGGACAGAGATATTGTTATCCCTGTACTGGATAAATGTTTGGAAGATAGATGACTGCTTGTTACATGACTTCACCCCAACCTCCATTTAGTTATCCATATGCCCCACCCTTCCCTGGATAAATCATGTGGCTGATTCTTTCGTACACATGGTGTCTCCATGATCATGAAATGCCACGGTCTCCAAATGCCTCAACCTCGCCCATCTGTCACCCCTCAGCCTGAGTGCTTCAGAGAGTGGAAGGCGGCTATCAGATGTTCGGTTCACTGGACCACAGAACTCCCTCTCCCAGGAGATATTTTACTTGACGAGGATTTCTTGTATCGTGTCCATGTTTTTGAAGTATGGTCATCTTTCAGCCCTGCCTCAAAAGGGAACTGAAATATGATGCACGGGGCTCCTGTGCTTAAAACATGTCTGTGTGATTAAATTACATCATGTTGGTTTCAAAGGATTTTAATGAATGAATGTTTTGACCGATAAAACCGTGGCTGATTCCCATAATGGGAGAGAAAGGGGAAGACATTCAGTGGCACAGACTAAGGGCTGGATGTAGACGATATATCAGCTTATCATCATAATATATGACTCATAAAATTTGTATAAGAGAATGTGTAACTTTAACTGTCAATAGGGAACTCCCTCAGAGTAAACTTCAAGTGTCGGCCAAGGAAGTGATAGTTCAGCAGCGACAACATATTTTTAAAAAGGAGATATTGTGGATTAACATTGGTGGTATGGTGGTATGGTGGTATGGCAATACTTGTTTAAAGGTGCCACACACGACAGGCTGGTACTGCGTATTGTAAACTCTGCCCGAAAACTTGTCAATTAAAACTGGAAATACTGTTTCACCACCTGCAGCATTGCAATCCAGTAGAACATACAGAATGCAAGTGTGCACAGTTACAGACAGCTGCGGTTTTGGATTCCAGTTTCAATCTAAGGAAATACGGGACAAATCACATGACGTTTTGGATGAAAACGCGGCATTTTATTTTTCATTACAGGATGGGTGACAACTCTACCAGTAATGTCAATCCTGTCCCCTGGAACAAGCAGTGAGCCGGAAAAAAAAAAACTCCGCTAGGGTACACTTTACAGGAACCCTCACAAAGCTCACTGTGTGATCTTGAAGTAGTTCTTCACTCCATCAATAGGTAGCATTGCTCTTGAAATATTCAATAATTGTGTAAAATTAAAAGAAAACATGCTTGACATTGCAAATTAGCGCAGTTACGGTTTATTAGAATTCCACACATTGTGCAGAATCCCAAAAACCGCAGAGGGCACCGCAGGCAGGTATGTATTAAAATAAAAAAAAAATATTTTGCCAAATTGCCCAACCCTACCCAGACGCTCGTGGGAAAAGGATTTGGCCAACCTGGGGGGGTGGCCCAGCCATGTCTTTGGGCAGGCCTGGCACTGTGGTAAGGTAATTACAGCCCACCCCGGGGCAGATGTTAATGCCCCATGTTCGACATAATATTTGAAATTAGCCTATTGATAGAGGGGAGATACCTTTCAATAAAGCAGCCTGTCCTGGGCAACTTGTGATCTGAAAACAGGATTTTTTTGCAATGGAATCATTTCCAGCTGGATTGAATAATTTGATGGTTTTAACTTGGTCTGTGACATGTCGTCAAGAGGCCGGGATTCTGATCACGGTGCCGTTTCATGTTTCTCAGAGGCCAATTCTAGCACTCTCTCTAAAGCATGTGAAACATAAAAACCCAATTTTTGGAGATGGTGCTTAGTGTGCAGCGATTTTCCATGTATCTGGCACAAAATTTGGCTTCAGTGAGGTTTCTGTGAGGCAGAGCTTCAGAAGTGTTAAAATAAGGAAAATATTTCAGTTGGCGATCCTCACCTTGAGCCTGTACCGGGTAAATGGTACCAAGACGGCATTCACATTCACATACGGAGCTCCGTAGCTGCATCAACAACTGTCAAAATCCTGTCTTCCTCTCTTGTAACCATGTGTTGGAGTGATGCAGACACTTAGACATTATACTTTTTTATATTTTTCACAAATATAGCGATGCAGCGCAAGATTTACTACACTTACAGGTAATGTGCTTGATAGTCTTTGCCTGGTGACCTTTACACTTGTTCTTGGTACTATGCAAAGAACCAGGTTTAATGAAACGGAAGGAATTTGTACACAGTCAAATTTTCTTTCTTTCGTTCTCGTTCTTTTGTTCAGTTCTATAGTGAGCAAATATTTGATTGTGAAATATTTGTGTAACAGCACAGGTAAGGTTTTTTTGTGTGATACGTTAAATTAATTTTTAACCATTTAGTAGTGTTGTACTGCTTCCAATCCTTCACTTGCAAAATGAAAACCGATAACATTTGCCCAGTGTCAAAATCCCAGTTACAACTGCTGGATGGGAGTGTGGATCACCTATGTTCCTACGGCAGACCTGGGACTGACCCCAGAGCTCACTTTGGTGTCTCTGATCTATCTCATTTAAAAAAAAAAACACTGAAACATCCATCCCACAGAATAAATATTTATTGACTAAGTCAGCAACAGGTAAAGGCACATAAAAAAAAAATATATCTCTTCTCCCAGTGAAATATAAAGTTCTTTCATAGAACAAATAACCAGAGAGGAAGAGCCTGGTGGTCTGAGAACACTTGATACATCTTTTGTTTGGTTTAAATATAATAAAATACATGGAGACACAAAGGTGCGTTTCACAATACTCAGCTTGAATATTTGGAGATCTGGGGGGGGGGGGGGATCTAAATACTGCGGACAGTCTGCAGCAATACGGACAGAGAAAGTGACAGCTGGACACCATGAGCCCACTGCTGCAAAGTGTATTACAGCAACACAGCTCCTGTTCCCGGTGAAATAGCTGTGGTTAGTTGCTCAACAATTTCCCATTTACCACAAGCACCTACTTGTGTCCGTTTTACTAGTAGCATTTCTTCAAACCATGTGACAATTATCGTTATCTTTCTGCTCTAAGCCTGGGTGGAGGCAGAACAGCAGAGTCCCTGTGCTGTGTTTGAACTTGTGAAAAACAAATGTTTTTTGAAGTTCTCCTTTAGTCCCTAAAATTGTATGCTTCCTCCCTCCCTCCCCTCTGCTCGCAAAACTCTGAGAGCGGTGCAGCTTTACATATGATGGTGCAACACAGTACTACGGGTCACACTCTATAAACATCCATACAGAGGTGCGCAAACGGACACATGAATGCAGGGTCACTGCAGGATGGAGGGGCACCTATGTGAGGAAACAGGGTCCTGTGCAGGTTGCGAATTGCTGTTACGTTACATTCAACAGGAGACTGGGCCAAAACTTCACACGTATGCAATTTCCGTAAAATAATTTCAGCAATCCAGTACATGAAAGGCCCCTGTGCACAGACATTTACATCCAAAATAATGGAAAAAGAGGCAAGCCCAAGAATTCATTTTGACTCTTTATTAGTGTCCAGTTGCCAATTGGACACGGTGGGTAACTGCACTTTTGTTGTTTTTACAAAAAAAATATTACAAGCCAGCCTCGCCCTCTAGTTTCTTCAAGGCTTTCCCCAACAGAGACCCATCTTCCTCTCCCAGAGTGCACTCCAAGCAGTGATGTCACACTCAGCAATAACCAGCAGGCAAGGCATCCAAGAATTGGTCCAAGAAACAGGATGAACTAATGTGCACTTTAAACAAGCATGTGGGTCTTGTTGCCGGACTTCTGACCGGGTTCCTATAAGTGGTCCAGCTCAAGCACACTAAACAGAAGGCTGAAGATCAACCAGTTTATTATTTTAATAGCTTAGAATTAAATCACTAAGTAGCAATGGATCCCGAAATGAAACCGTCAGACTGAGGCAGTAGTTTGTGAACTCAATACCAACATTTTCAAGCCCTCTTTTGCATAAAGGATATCAGGGGAAATGTATGTAGTTGTAGGAACAAAAAAGAACAACAAAAAACTCTGCACTATTTTTCAGTTCCTACGGACAGTGAAAACAAAACAGCGTGTCCCATGTACGGTGACTAATGCCCATGTTAACCAGTTTTTCGGCAAACCAGAAATATACTTAAGATCCTAAATGACATGCATCATGAAAATAACGGTTCATTTAAAAATACATTTAAAAAAAGCAAAAAATGCACATGAGAGTAAAAAGCATCTCGTGTCTCCCTCTGTCACTGTACTTAACATTTTACTGTACTGCCTTATCAAGGTTCAACAAAAGCTCTTTCTCTGTGAACCTTTGGATTTTTAAATAATCAAGAATCTAACATTCTGCAAATCTTCTCTTCTTGCATTAATGTCAGCAGAAAATGTAGTCTTATGCTCACATTTATGAACTATGCTCAGAATATCACAACAGACTGCAGGTATTAGGTGATTCTGTGCACTGCGTATAACCTTTAAACTAGATGTTCTTATTCACTACAGCCATAAAGCACAAACTTGCTTGCGTGTGCAATATTCAGCATTTTGGTTTTTATTTATCAGGACTATAGTCCCTTAAACTTTCTAGCTCCACTAAGTGTAAATATTTATATACTTTATTATTACTGAGAACAGTGATTCAGGATCTGAAGCAGGACCCTGGTGTCTTGATTTTGCATTCTTGGCCACGGTCGTACCAGTGGGGGTCCAGACTAACATACTGACAAGGTCAGCACAGTATAGAGTTTGTGTTCACTCTAGATGCAAGGTTAAAGGAAGCTGAAACAGTCAGATTCAGACTCAACCTACAAGGTGAATTCAAGATTTTCAGGATCCCATTGAAGGAAAAGTGGAAATCACTTGAACTTCTAACAATGCTTTGGAAGCATCTTAGCAGTGAGGGAAGAGGCTGCAGTGCTCATACGGAGAGAAATCTCGCCTCCTTTTATGTGAGAGGCAGTAATAGTTTGTTGCATTTTGGGATGCTTCTTTGATTCATCATCAGCATGTGTCTCTGCTAGGCATTCTGACAGAACCCTCTAGAGCATATTACACCACAAAAAACACTATGTAACACCAATTATTAGCAAAGGAGACGGTAGAGTCCCCTTTGATGTAACACGAATATGGTTCTCTCATTTCATCAGCAGGAGGTTGTGAAATTTCAGCTTGCTTTCTCCTCCTTTTTGCTGTTCTTGCTTCTCACAGATAGGTTTCTGTGTTGGTGGCGGGACCTCCATTTTTCTCTTCACTGTTCTTCGGGGTTTCCTCTGCTTCAGACGGCGGTTGGGAGCTGCTGTGGTGCTTGTCTTCCAGGTCCTTCTCCTTCTCTGTCTCATTCTCCTCCTGCTTGTCTTTCTCTGCCTCTTTGCTTCTCTGCTGCTCATCCTCCGCCGGCTTGTTGAGCTGCTCCATCTCCGTCTCTGCCACCGCCATCTCCAGCTTAGCTTCTGAAACCTGTGGGCTCTTCTTGATGCAAAAGAAGTTGCATGTGGCGAGCACTATGGCAGACAGGACCACCTCAGTGCCAGCCAACAAGAACACGAACATATATTTATGGGTGTGATCAAGCAACCGGCCTGCAAAGAAAGAGAGAGCAATTATTCAAAATAAACCTAAAACAACCAAATCGAACCTGAAAATCCCACATCATGATCGGCTGCTAGGTTTTTTGTTACGTTCTGTCAAAGTTAGCAATTTTCATTAGGTAAAGTTGTGGGTACAAAATAACTTAAGAAAAGAGTGCCTGCAATAAAAATTCACCTGCAGAGGGTGGTCCCACCAACACAGCAATGGCTTCCATCAGCAAGACCAAACCGATGGCACTGGAGAACTTCTCGGTGCCCACAATGGCCATCAGCACCTCAAACTGGAGGGCACCCACCATGCCGTAGGAGATGCCAAAGAAGATACAGAAGACGACTAACGCGGGATAGTCCTTGGACATGGAGCCAATCAGGTCTGTGGTGCCATTGAAGATCAAGGCAAAGCTAAACAGGTAGACACACCGCGGCCGCACCCATTTGAGGCCAGCGATGATGCCACAGGTGGGCCGAGCAAAGATATCAATGAAACCCAAAATGGTCAAGAGCAAGGCTGACTTGGTGTCCTCATTGCCCAGCTTCTTCGCATAGCCCACCACGAAGACTGGTGGTACAAACAGGCCCAGCACCATGATGGAAGCAGCCACAGTGTAAATGAGAAAGCCTCTGTCTTTGAACACAGTGAAATCCAGAAGCTTAGCCTTGGGCTTCTTCTCCACCGCCGCAGCTTCTTTACTCTCGTCGTCTTTTGGCTTCTTTGGGCCCACCAGGGGCCTCATGAGGGCTCCGCATACACAACAGTTTAGCAGAATCCCACCTAGGATGAGGAAGCCTCCACGCCAGCCATAACTGTACTGTAATACCTGGCCCAGCGGGGATAGACAGCAGAGGGCGACTGGGCTACCTGCGGCTGCTAGCCCATTAGCAAGAGGGCGCTTCTCACTGAAGTATCGGTTCAGCATGATGAGGGACGGTTGAAAGTTCAGAGCCAGGCCCAAACCTGGAGGCAAACAACAGCCACAACTCTGAACATCCATTAAGGCGCAAGCATACAAGTTAGGGCCTTAAAGATCACAGTGATCGGGAACTTTGTTTGTAAACAAAAGGGTCTGGGTTGAGTTTCCAGAAAAAGATTCCACACTAAAGCACTAATGCTTCAGTAATGGAAAACATAAATAACTGTACTGATCAAGGATATGTTGCTCTGAATAGCAAACGTTAATCCAAAGGGTACATCAAAAGCTACAGGTACATTCATAAAGGTTTCAACGCTCCATACCCAGACTGACTAAGTGCAACCAAAACAAGGTCCTTCAAGAGTACAAACAAGGCTAGTGTGTATTTTCAGAAGAACTCACCTGTGATGACCCCTGTGCACAGGTAAATATGAATGATGTTTGTAGCAAGAGATGCCAGGACCATTCCTAAAGATGCGAACAGACCCCCCACCAACATCACTGGGCGACAGCCAAAGCGATTTACCAGAATACTGCATAGGGGACCTGTCAGGAAACACACAGACAGGACACACACACCTTAGCAATTCCCCAGGGCCAGACTAAAAGAATTAAGTGCCCCTGGGCAACAGCACATACGATGTTACGTCAGTAAGAAATGGAGCGAATCGGTGGCTCACGAAATTCAGATATGCATTTAACATAGAGGAAAAAGGCTACGCCACTTTGCTTTTAAACCATCCTTAGTACCCGTTTTTGCTAACCAAGAGTGGCGCCACCAAACTCCTACCCTGGGAACTACACTCAGCATCAAGCCGCCATAGCTTTCAACTGCGTCTCTGAGTATCAGTGCTTTATCTCAAAACCTCTTATGATTTCTTTTGGTTAGCAAAACTGTACTGTACATATATTAATTCTACTTCATATAGTATGTATTTATCAGGTCATTCCTGCTAAATGTTTGAATTAATTATTTTAGGTTTTGTGTGTTATTTGGTATGATTTGGTAGGTCATTTTTTGGTCTAGGCACACTCAATTTTTTCCCATATAAATCAATTCATCATTTCAGCTAAGGAAAGGTTTCACAGGAACACTACTTTTGGACAGTGGGGAAAACCTTTATTAGATATTAAATTGCATTAACTTGTTAAAGGACATTCATGAATGTGCCTGGGGGGGCTTTTGGGGGGGTTGCCCTGTTTGGTGCCCCCCGAGGATGTGTTGCTCCTGATCACGTGCCCAAACGCCCATATGAGTCAGTCAAGTAGTTGATGTATTACCTACATAAAGAATAGTCACTGGAAGGTTCGAGGACATACCAGTTCCATAGAGCATGGCCAGCAAGATGGAGGAGATCCACGCTGTGTCGCTGTAGCCAACACCAAACTCGCGCATCAGCTCGTTGAAGAATACGCTCACAGCCTTCGGAAAGGCGTAGGAGAATCCGGTGATGACGAAGCAGCCAAATAGGACCGCCCAACCCCAACCTCCATCCGGAGCCTTCACCCCGCTGGGGCCGTCGTCCACGACCACTCCCCCCATGATCCTCTTTGCTGTTTACCCTGCACCCAGAAGTGTTACAAACAAGGTAAAAAATCTTGAGGAAACGAGCAACAAACATGTTCCAAGATTAACAAACATGTTCCAAGATTGCACAATATCCATCCATCTTATAACCACTTATCCCATCCAGGGTCACAGGGTTTATGATAATATATTAAATTTAGTCTCTGAGTAAGTAAGAGGGCATCTCACAGCTTTTTCCATGCCTGGTACAACCCTGCCAACACAACGTTGTTTGTATGATTAATGTCGCAATTGCTGCGGCTGTAGAATACTTCCTAGTCACCAATGGACTGGTGCTGATTTACAGCAAACCCCACCTAACGACCACCACATGAATACAGATCACCCCCAATTAATTTTAATTCATACTGCTGGACTGTGAACAGCCATCCTTTTCTTTTGAACATAAACATGTTGTTGATTAATCTTGCTGAAATCATTCTTCTTTTTAAATATTCAAATCTATTGTTTTTTTAAATGTCTTTGTGTCTTCATCAGCATTAGGTGTTGACTTCTGTTTGGTTTAAGCTGATTAAATCACACACTGGGAACTGCTATCCATAAGCCTGACATTACCCCGTGACCCTATGGTGAATGGATGAATGTTTGAATGTTTGACATGAGATGAAGAATTCAAGACACTATTGGCTGCACAATCTATGCTTTATTCACTCACTGAGGAGCACAAAGGAAGCACTTTATTGAGCATGTGTGACCTTAAAAGGAGTAAAACCATCTTGCTGTGAACTTTGCATTGATTCACACTTAGGCACCTGATAAAGTCAGTTATCCATAGAAATTAGACGCTTGGGTGCTAATTTACCCCGGGCCACCTGCCATATCCCTAAGAAACCATGACCTCTCATACCTCCTGGCCACGGGCCCTTGGACTGTGGCTGTTTTCTATATTTGAGCAGCTTTCAGAGACCCGGTGTTACTGGAAGGAGACCCCAGGGAAATCACCCCACAACGTTCCAGAGGAAACGGCAGGCTGTGAAATGGCCCACCAGTGCCACACTGGAAGATAATACGCCTCTGGCATACAGAGCAATGGTGACGCAGTGCAGGGCCAGCCAGGAGTTGCCTTCCCACTGCACAATATTCACATGGCTGTCAAAGTGAGGTTGAGCATGGGCTGTCATCTCTTTAATGGGTTTATAATACTACTGTACATAATTCTGCCCCAATCTGGCCCCAAATGCTTTTTCAGTCCTGCTCTGTAATTTATAACCAGGAGAATTTCCCCTGTGAGTCAGAACAGTCCAACTCTAAAAAATGCAGTGCTATTTAATGACCACAAGGTGCTCATTGCTGATTTTTTTTATTAGTAGTCTCCACCAATGAGCAAGTTTCCGGAAGAAACAGAAAATCAATTTCTAGGAAATATATTTTTTTTCCATCGTCACCAAATGATTCAGTGTGGGGACAGTTCAGCTCCATTTTATGGTTGTAAATTGCACATTTCCCAGATTAGTGTTTAATTTGAACACTGATCACAAGTTCAGTCCATATACCAGTACATGCTGCTTATTCATGAGGAAAGAAAATGCAATAACATGGCTGATCCAGAAGGACAACCCGTCCTTGACTCAGCTTCTCCATGAATCTCTCTCTCACTCACTCCCCCCCTCCTCCCCCCCTCCTCACAGGCATGTTCCTGCTTCTCTCCGACCGTCATGCATATTCCCCCGGGCTAATGAACCAGCTCCAGCCCTCTTTGTCCCCCAAGCCTCTTCCAGCGTACATGTGCCCCTCCAAAAATACAACTGACATTTTCATATCCAGACCAGTGCAAGTCAGCTGTGTGAATGCAAATATGACCATTTGTCTGCAATGAAATGTCAGGCCTGCCTTGGAACACAGAGCAGTCTTGTGGCTTCATGAGGGAATTCCAGTCTAAATTTATAGGCACGCACAGGCTCTTCCATAGTTAACACTATAACTCATATAGGCTTCATAAATATCACTATATACAGCTCTGGAACAAATGAAGAGACCACTCCATATTTAAAAATCTGCATTCTTAAATTCTGGATTTATCCTGGTTCTGTTGGCAGAAGGCTACACTGAGCAGCAGGTGGCTTCCACGTTCAAAATTTTTGAGACAGCAGTACACAAGAATGAGGTGAAGCAGGGAAACACAGGGAATGACCAGAAACCAGCCTGGTAAAGGGCAGAAGCGACTTTCTAATGCCAGAGATCACAGTTTGTATCAGTTTCCTAGAAGCAGGACTGAAGTCCCACAAAGCGAGGATCCTCATCAATGAGAAACCAGGCTGCAGTTTCAATACATAAAATTCACAAATACACACCTGTAAACTGAGAAATGAGGGAATCAAAATTGTGCTGTGTTCTCTTAATTTTCCCAGAGCTGTATATAAACACACATACATTTAACAAAAAAAAAAACTTAATAAAACAGAACAAAGCATAATGATTTTTTAAATTGACTAAATGTTACATGTGTATGTTAGCTCAAATATCTCTATACCCCGTACACTGTCCCCGGCTTTTGCCATTTCCCCTGCGATTCCTCCTTTGGTAACTCCTTGCCCGCCATTAAGTGTCAGGCAGGACACCTGTTAATCGGGATCTTTTTTAGCACAGCTACTAAAATTTGCTAACCCGGCTGGCAGACGTACTTCTTAAGAACAATGGATTTCCTCTGATAGTCTCTCATAACCATTATGGAGAACATGGACTGAACACATCTTCAACCACACACTGACATAGGGTAAGCTACGTATATGTGAAGAGAGAACTAGTCGTTAGCACAATCAAAAACAAATTTGTGATACACTTAAAATTACATTCACCTGTAGTGCTCAAACAAACACCTGCCACAACAGATGGCGTAAAGCCTTCCAGCTTCTGTTACGATTGTAAAATTAATTAATGTGCAGTCAAATCACATTAGCATCACAGGACAAACTGTATGAATAAATGCGTACTATACATACAGGAAGCTAACGATGAAGCCAATTATGACTGCTCCTTTAACACCGTTTAATTTATATATGTAATCTATAAAATGGCTATACTTTTGAGTAAACGAACACTTATTGTGCTGTAATTTTCTTTTTTCATATCTAATGGTTAATGGTGTTTGGCGTACTGAGCTTCATAGTACAGATCACAATTCAAAGCGGCACACCGGTGTTCTGTCCTGTTGAGCTACTTTGTCGAGTTAGGCTACCGTAGTGCTAATCGATATCCCTAACCCTAACCCCCAAAAACCCTAATCCCAAAACGGTGGAACTGCACATGCGCAAAAAGGCTCGATAGCACGTCTTGACAGGTAGCCCAACTCGTCAAAACACCCGGCACCGGCACGTTTCGAAAACGTGAGTGCGCACTGTGACGCGGCCTGAAATGTAATAAAATTAAATTTTAGGAAAGCTGGGGATGTACCCAAACAAATTTGTTAATATTAACTGATAATACGTAAAGTACTTAAGCTTCCATATAAGCACATTTTTATAAATAGTAAAAAGAACCACGCGGAGGGTGGGGGGGATGTCACCATGTGCGGATGCAGCCCATGGCACGTAACATCAAAAGCGCGCAATGCATGTTGGCTCTTGTAGTTTGGTTTTCACGGGGATGGATTGAGGTACAGGATAAGGCATATAAGAGATAAAATATACATGTATATATTACGACATTAGACAAAAAACTATATTCACAATAAATGACTATACTATATACTAATTATATTAGCCTAGATATTTTTGAGATTACTTTTATTTGTGGAATTCAAATACCATCTTTGTCTACAACATCAGTGGATTATTTTTACTTGGAAAATGAGGTTGCACGTACCTACTAATTCTTATTTTAGTAGGTCTGTCTTGAGTAATATACAAACAGACAGCACTTAAAATAGTAGAATGTGTATGAAGGTGTATCACCTAAGAAGCTACGTCTGGAACGTGACGCGCGCTCGATGACTGAAGGCAAATCTACAATGTTGTAATTAACATTTCTGTAGCTAGCGATGCTTTAGGTGCGTTGGCAGACTATACTGGTGTATTCCCTTATTAAATTGACTATCCCGCTGGTGATGGCGATATGTAGCTGCCAGCTTTACTAGTGGCGTCGCATGCTTATTGATTTATACTAAAGTCATGTGCACAATATAACATCGCTCTTAATTGAACGAAATATACGAAAATAATGGCAGAGAAAAAAGGAAAATTGTGCTTTAGGGCTTTCTCCCACTTCTGAGATTTCATCACGACACGAGATTCATTCTCCGACTAAATAACCTGTTATAAAGCATTTCCGTTAAAGGATACATCACGTTATTTGGTTCATTTTAATAAGCTCTCAGCATACTTCTTTATTTTTTTTCCACAGTCGAGTGATTGTTTTCGGTCCTTATTGCCAGATATGTTCGTAAATATAATGTTATATTGCCACGTTCGATTATCGCCATTCTACAGACGATCACAAACGACCAACGACTGGCCTATAAAAGAAAAAGGTCAAACAAGTTTATTAACTCCCGTGTATAACTACGCATAAATTCAGAAGCCATGGAGGAAGTGTCCGTATTAATTATACAGCACATCATTTCCCATCATAAATTTCATTTCATTTCGGGAACTGAGAATCACCTACCTTGAGGATGCTTGTACGCCGCGGGTCTTGCCCGGTACTGTCCCGAACTAACGGTTTAATACCATTGAATCACGTTTCTTCTCGCACGTATGGAGGGTAAACCACATTGTGTGTAGGAACTCCGCCCCTTGCGAAGTAAAACAGGATCACTGGTGAGCAACCTGTAGCTGCGCTTGACGAATTAATTTACGTAACGTTTCTAGTACAGAGCAGCTTTTTTTTCAGTGACTGACCTAGACACGTTTGTTCGGTGTCTGTCAACGCTTATGGCGTCGAACGATCCGGCACAGTAATAAATTAAATATGAAATACTGAATTAAAAAAAAAAACTCTTAGGCTCATAATATCATATTCTGCCAATTTTAATAATATAGAACCCTTTAATCATTCTTTCTATTAGTCAGGAAACCGGCATTATGTCGAATGATTTTGACACAAAAGTAATGCAAATACGCTCAGTGTTATCTTGACTTCATCACAAGAATTCATCACATTTTCCAAGTGAAATATTAAGTATATTTTCTAAGATGTAGTTCATATATCTCCCCGCGAGACACCTCTTACTGAGCTATTTGAGTAATAATGAAAGTTTTCATGCATTTTATGGAGCTCACGTAGGCTTTGGTGAAAAGAATTATGTCGCACACTTCTTTCAAATGCATAGCACGTCCCGTCGACTGCCTACTGTGAAACACGCCCACTCTGTGATCACAGTGACACCGAAGCGATATCTTACTTCCTCTCACCATTTCAAAGTTTTATTCAGGTCTAGTAGAGCATCCACGGTGAATTCAGACCCTGGACCATTGTGAAAACGTAGCTTATTTATTTCTTCAAGCACGTATGAAAACTCGCAAGTTGTTCATTTATTTTCTCTCCCTGCCCCTATATATATCACTTTATCTTACTTTAAGTTGTTTGCGTTGTCTTAAATTTGTTCTCCATCTGTTTGGGTGAGGTTTTATTACGGGTTGAACAGGAAACAGCTAATCGCGTCGTTATATTCAGCAATCAATATATCAAACGTCACGCACATCAATGTATTACCGAGTCACATTAGATTTTGAAATTAACTAAGTAACTAATTGCTGCCATATCACACAATCATCTCATCCGCTCTGCCCTCGTAGCCAACTTTAGAATCCAGTGACAAATGGAAAAGCGGAAACCATGGGCAGAAAACACTTCAGAATCTGCTTATACTTCAATTTATTAGAAATTACTAATTAAAGAGCTTCAGTTTTGATCAGAACCAAGGGTCAACACCATGGCAAATTCTGACAGAAAGACTTATTGTGATTGTCACGCTTCGCGGTTGGCGAGCGGGTGAAGGAGGCGAGTGAGCCCAGGATACGGGGAAAACGGGGTTTATTCCGGGTAGACAGGGGATCATACGGGACAGGCGCAACAATCTGACGGGACTGAACAGAACGTAGACTAAATACAGGAGGTGACGAGCAAGAAACAAACAACAGCTGGTAAACGGGAGGATTCCACACGGGGTTAATGAGGAGGTGTGGTCCACATGAGGGCGATCGGGGCTGGGTGTGACAGTGATCAAAATGATATTTTTTTTACCAAGCCTATGGTACTTAGAAATGTAACCTACATGGTGTTTTTATTTATTTTTATACAACATTTTCTGAAAATGATGGTTAAAACGAGGAAGAGTGATAGTGACAGTGCATAGCAATGGTTAGAAAGCTGTTGTGGGAACCTTTTTTTTCTTTCCATTTGTGGTCTTGCATCAAAGCACTCTAGGGGTCATCTGGTGGCTGAGTCTCACTGAGCGTCACTGTTAAGGAGCCGAAACTTGTTTGGTTCCTGTTTGTCTGAACATCACCAGGTAACCTGGATTTATATTCCTGGCACAGGAAATAACAACAATTTGTGGAATGTTGCTATACGCATTTATCGTTTTTCAAATGTTAACACGGATGAATAATTTTGTAAGTTAAATGTCTAAAAGGGATTCGATTAACTGACAGCATAAGGACACATAAGTGCTTTGGCGGCTTATTTCCTAATACAATTGTGTCTTTATTTTTAGTGTGGGACATTGCTGTCCTGGGCACAGAACTAACTTCGTCAGATAATATAATCATTCCATTTGCAACCCAACTAAAACAGAAAAGTCAGCATTTTCAAATGAAACATGTCAGTGTTCCTTTAATTCAGGGACATGGCCAGAAAGTATAGCTATGTGACATGGCAACATGGCACCAGAGAAAGATTATTAAGCACTTTTTGCAAACACTAACAGATTATTTGTAAGGCCAATTATAATACGGATGCCATGCGGGACTGTCCCCTGTTTAATCAGGGGTGAGGTCACTTCTGTTACGTCACATATCTGAGTTTCAGCTTCTCATCAGACCATCGGACTCCTCTGCCTGGTGAACTGAGGACTCTTTGAATCTTCTGAGCTTAATATTATGCATTTCTGTCATTCCTGCCAGAATGATGATCAGCTTGAAGTGTGCAGGCGTCTATTAATCAATGGTGATGGGTTCCAGTTGATTATATATAAGCAGTTTATGCAAAATCATTCATTTCGACCCCGGTAGTGCAGAGACTTTTTGAGGGGCCCTTGCTCAAATGTACTGACCGGGGTTGGGGTTGGTGGCTCTCAATACATTCAAAGGGAGACACTTTTAATAGTCCGGGTAAAAGGGGCACCCCCAGCCCCCCCTCCTTCTGCATGTGCCTGTTTTTCAAAAAGTTCAAGGTTACCTGGAAAACTCCTGCAACTCATCAAATAATCATATTATTTATACACATGTATATTTGTGTGTGTGTGTGTGTGTGTGTAATGATATAATGCATATATTTAGGTGGACATGGGATTTATGGGATTAGGATACATGGGAACCAGTTATGATGGAAGAGGAAAGTTGTTATTGTTTGATTAACAGTTGCTGCAATTAGTTTTCATGCTATGGCAGATAGAAATGCAGTCTTCCTCATGCCCCTCAGAAACCGGGGGAGGGGGAAGACAGAAGCGACATGGCGGTAGTTTCCCAGCCTTGGTCCTGGCAAGTCCCAGCATGTGCAGATTTCCAGCCTTCTCTTATGAGAATTGGGCACATAGCATTAATTAACGGAGTCAAGCATTTAAGATTTTTTTAATGGCATTTTAAAGTCAAAATCAAGGTTTTCTTTCTACATTCTATATCTTTGAATACCTAGTGACATGCTGTTAAGGTGTTTTTTTTTTAACTCTGGACTTCTCTATTCGACTGCACTGGAGTAGAGCCAAGATGAAGTTGCTTAATTTACAATGTAACTTGCTTTGTATTTTGTAACTGCTGAGATAATGAACTAAAATTTGAATTACATAATATATTGGATATTTCAAATACTGTACAAAGAATGGCCTCCAACATTGTCAATGTGCATATCGGAAACTTGATAAACCATTACCTCACATCTACGTAAAGAAGAGCGAGATATTATATTTATATTTATATATACATTAACCACTATCGTATTTTGGTCCGCTTTAGGAAATTTTCTGCCCGGACAACTTTCACTGTTACTCTCAGCCGCTGGGTGTCTGATTGTCGTTTCCATGTAAACCGTGCTTTGTATGTGCAGCGCGAACTAATCAAGCACGGTCGTCGGAGCAGCTAGAGACGAAAAAATATAAATAATAAAGTAAACATTTTTTTAACTAGTAAGTTCTTTTTGCATAAGCTTTAATTTTTGCAACCTCTGTTCCAAACGATAATTCCAAAGTAAACTGTTCTAGTAGACCAGGTCGCTAAACTTTATGCAGCGTATTGAAAAGTAGTTTGTGGAAAAAGTGCATTTTGAATATATTGCGACTGTTTAGTTCAATTCAAAATAGTTAGATATATAAACTGCTGTTAAATAACACCGCTGTTATTAACAATCTGCTTTTATCACCATAGGTATATTTTTTGAATAATGTAAACTATCTAGCTGTATTGTCATACAACATGCACGTGGTTTGTAGCTGGATAAGGTAGCGTTACTCCTCTAAACCAGCGTCCACTGCAGTATTAAGCATTCCCATAATAACGACAGAGAAAATAGTAAAAAGTAAAATTCTTTATGGGTGCGCAGGTGACACGGTTCCCCGACGGGGACGCTTAGGATGAATCTGTGTTATCCGGCTGATCTGATTACACTTTACATGTCCCTTTATACCTCAGCTTCCCCTGCCCAATTCTGATTTTGTAAATTTGCTGAATATTAATACAGCTGGGATTTTTGATTATTAGGAATGTACATTTATAAGCTTTGTCATTTTCTTGCTGTAGGGCTAATGGAGATTAATAAGAATTTACTTTTGTGTTTGTCATTCCAACATTCGTTTTCTTGGAGCAGTTCAGGTTTTGCACAGTGCTCCTGGGGTGGATCACAGTGTGTAGCGCAGTCGCCCTCGATGGCCACCCCAATCAAAATTTTCTGCAGGCACCACTGCTGTGTTCAGTTGTACTAAAGCCAGTCTCCTTCTGGTACCTGGTTATGCCACTTTCATAACTCGTATGTTGTACATCTTCACAGCTATGCAGGATGAGGACCTCGAGGTTCAGCTGGCCCACAAGGAGAAGGAGTGCAAAGAGCTGCAGGGCCGGTGGATCCAGCAGCTGGAGGGGGCGTTGCGGGACACCAGAGCACAGCTCTCCGCTGAGAGGGCACGCTTCCTGCAGCTTAGGGAGGACTTCCTGTACAACCTGCAGGTGTTGGAGGAGCGCGACCGCCAACTGGACCATTACGACACCATGGCAGCCCGGCTCGGCAGCTCCGAGAACGCCCGGAGGGCCGAAATCAGCAAGCTACGCATCCAGATCGACAAGCTACAGGAGGCCGTGGCCACTGAGGCCCGGGTTCGAGAGGAGCTGCAGCTGCAGCACAAGCAGAAGCTGGCCGAGCACCAGCTTCAGCTGGAGAGAGTGCAGAGGTAAGGCCCCTGCAGCTGGACATGGGGACCCAGCCCGTCAGTCCAGCACACTGCGTTTGGGGCGGTACCTTTCTCCTTGAGAAAAAATGTGTGTCCGAAAGCAGATAGCTCAGAGAAAGGTTTCTGGAGTGTATAGATGGAGGTCTGGTGAAAGTCCTGGGTAACTGAGCGGCATTTAGGTAGTGGGCAATTTGCCGGTTTTCATGGTGTGGGAGGGGGGGACTCGCCGATCTAATAATTTCTGCTCTGCTGGGATGATTCAGTAGTTTGTTTTTTGAGGCCCTGGGGACTGAAGAACTATTATGCTACTGTCAGGTCAGGATAGGGCGTCTGTGTGTGCAATCCTGACGCTGTAGTACTGCTGGGCTTCCGCATTACAGGTATGTGACTCATACATACAATATAAATGTATATTTATATGTGCCCACCTGTCTCACATTTTAGCATGAAGGATCGTGAAATCGAGAGGCACAGGGAAGAGTACGAGGTACTGAAGCGTGAACTGGAACGAAGGATCCAGGAGGTCCAGGGGGAGCTGGCCCTGCAGAAACAGGTACTGCTGCCTGGAACGGCACCCCCTACAGGAGAGCGTGATGCATGCATCTCACCAATTAAAAACTCGGCATGACACCTTCCGTGACCAACATAGTGACTCTGCAAGTCGGTCTGTATTGTGGTTTGTATTTGGTGTAGGCCAGCTCTGATGTGTGCTGTAGAGCGGGCTGTTGCCCCACTTCTGAGACGTGGCCTTTAAAGACACTCTGCCCTTTGCCTGACTGGGGTTTGGTGGACAAGCGTGACATTGTGGCTTTCAAAGGGTGTGACATGGTGTGATATTTAAAGGCTGCAGGAGAGGCCACCCTGCTGGCAGAGATTCGCAGGCAGCAGGGTCCGGGGCTCAGGTGCCTGGGGAGTATTTCAGCACAGGTCCTTTTGTCAGTGGGGAATGCTCTGCTAACTCTCAGGGCTGTGACTGAGCGAGGGCAGCTGTCGCTAATTACAGTTAGCAGCGGAATGGCTCTGTCACCCCCAGGAAAGGAATGTGAATTATTATTTGAGCTTTTATTGAAGTACAATCAGTACATCTGATTATAGTTATTATATTATTTCATATACATACATACAGACTCTTTGCTGATTTTGATATTCACAGTTTTTTGACACATTGTGGAACTGATTATATTGTCAGTGAATTTCACTGAAGCGCAGTTTACATGATCTCCATTTGCTGAAAAGTAATGAAATGAAATTGTAGGTCATCGGTCTCCAACCTTTTTCTACTTTTACAAAGAAAAGCTACAGAATTGCGACGGTATATTTTCGATAAAATGTCTTGGAGATCAACTGGTTGGGAACCACTGTTATTGGCTGTACACTTTGCAAGTCATGTGACTAAATGTAGTAATGGAATGTTTATGAATGCGTATCGTCTTTATGGGGTGGGTGTGTAACCATCTATGTGCTTTTAGTCGATGCCTTGTTGTACTGCAGTACTGGAGCACACAGCTTCACATTCCTGTGGCAAAAATTACAGTTTGCTTGCTATCCCTCTTTGGCAGGAACTTACAGTGGAATTTGACAACGAGCTGAAGCGCAGGGAGCGCGAGTTCAGCCTGAGGAGGGATGAGATGAGCAGCGCGGTCTACTCCCACGAGTTCAAGGTGAGCGAGGGCGTCCATCCCCAGAGGTCTGGCCCACCTCCCCATCCTGCTCTTTGAGCCTAGCACTCCTGTTGCCCAGACTGGTCTGCTGAGCCGAGAGGTGGAGGCGCAGGCCCAGGCCCTAAAACAGACAGAAGAGGCCCTGAAGGAGTGTCAGGGGTCGTTCCAGGACGCCCGCCGGGACCTCCAGCGCAAGGAGCGGGAGAAGGAAGATGTCTGTGCTGTCAAGGATGCACGGTAATAAAGCTGTGCTCAGTCTGCAGCTTTTGGATTCGCTTTGTGGCAAGAGACATGAGCTCAGGGGCACTGTTGAATATCATGGGTCCTAAGAAAGCACATCTTATTGGGCCCCCAACTCAGACCAATTCAATTCAACAAAATGCCAGTTGAGTGCTTGCTGAACATGAAGGAAAAAATGGAGAAAACATAGGACAGACATGGGCTTTTGGGAGCAGGATTACTGAGGTTTGGTTCAGTGCACTTCGAATGTAGAGTGCAGTGGCGTGAAGATACGGCCTGTTTCTGCAGGATAAAGGAGCTGGAGGACAGGCTGAGTGCCGCGGAGGCATGTCGCAAGAAGGAGGAGGAAGTGTATAACAGGAAGTGAGTGTCACACAGTGCCGTCAAGGTCGGAGGGTTCTTCAATACGCTCTGTACACTGAGCTTCCTCTAGTCATGCTTCTAAGTACACTTAATGGCTTCCTCAGAAGTGTTTGTGTTATTATAGGTTACTGTAAGTCTGAATTAGTTTTGTTTAAGTTTGCATTTAAAATTATGTGTATATAGGGCCATTGCCAACATGGCTGCTTCATAGGTATTAGAAAATAATCCAGGCAGATAAAACTGTGAGCCTGTGACAATGTCATCACCTGGGGATGTGTGTGTGTGTGTGTGGCTTCGCCCACAGGCACGAGGAGCTGGACCGGCGCGTGCGGCAGCATGAGGCAGCCGTGGCATCCCTGAGGGACGTGCACTGCGAGCAGCTCCGCCGGGCAGGGGGACGGGCCCAGGAGTTGCAGGCGGGGCTGGACGCAGCACTGGAGGACAAGCGGCGGGCAGAGAGCGACCATGCCGAACTTCTGAGGGACAGGGATGCACAGCTGGCAGAGTGAGGCTTCGCAGGCAGTACCGCACGTGCCCTGCAGCCCGGGAGGGGCGCTCTACAGCTGGCCGTTCCTGGCTTGGGCCGCCTGAGGGTGCCGGGCACCAACCTTGCTGAATTTAGTTATAAAGGATTAATAATGAATGATGGACACAGATACGGCACCGTGCAAAAGTCTTAGGCATGCTTAAATGACCTACATCTAGGTATAAACCTATGATATTATGCCTGTCAAAGTGTGTCAGCTTAACCATTTCAAAACCGCTCCTAAAGTCACCCCAATATTTGCAGCAACCGTCCAATACACTCTAGTACACCTCATTTGGCTAAAACATTCCTCATTGAAGTGAGGTTTGGGAACTGAAATGATGTTGTTCTAGGAATCCAAGAAGATATCAATAACTTTTTGGAGAACAGAAGAAATTCTTGTTAATTTTCGTTGTGTTAGGGTCAATTTGCATATGTTCTAATGTTAAATTACTTTATTTCTTTGAGCAAATATGCACTTACCACCCAGATAAAACACTTAAAATGTTTTCTTTGACTGTCTAAGACTTTTGCTGTATTTGTTTAAATATATAATATTAAAAGTGAATAGTGATATAAACGTAATAGGAGGCTAGTCTTCAGTGTGGAATATGCAAGTCATAGGTGGTCCTCAGCAGATGTTTATTGCCCAGTCATGCTAGCTGGCATTCACGGCGTCTACCTGCAGTCCCGCTTGCCCAGAACCAGCCCCACCCGGCGAAATGGCTACAGCCTTTCCCAATGGTCATGTCCACGCTGACTTCTTAATCGCGATACGCTCCGTTATGGCCGCTGGTGTCACGCAACTTTAATCGCGTCCCTGCTTTCTTATAGCCCCGTAATCTTTGGGACAGCGTTGCATCATTGGCGTTCCTGCGTGCTCAGCAGCACTCCGCTGATTAGACTGTTCTCTGGCAAACAGACATGCGGATTTAACTGGATGAAGGCTTTAAGCGGGGAAGGGATAACTCTGATTACACAGAATATTTACCTGCATGCACATAAAACCCCCTTTTCCGATGCTTGCGATTATCTCTCTGAGCATGTTGCGTGTCTTTCATTAAGATCAGTGTGTAGTTAGTTAGAGCATCGTGTCGGTACGATTAACGAGATCCCGTTTATGTTCGCGGTGTGACCTGTGCCGCCATTTTCATCAGACTCCATACAGAGCTGGACGCCGGCCGAGCAGCCTGGGAAGCTCACATCAAGCAGACGGCCAAGGAGAAGGTGTCCAGGGACCTAGAGCTGCAGTTGCTGGGCGAACGGGAAGCCAAGCTGAGGGCCGAGCTGCAGAGGCGCACGGTGGATGTGGAAAGGTGCGGGCCGTGTGTGGACACCCTCGCTCCCCCAATGCCCTGCCAGGCTCTTATACGCTCACTGGGGCCTACTATAGGTACCGGCTGCAGTTGTCCGAGGGGGTACAGCGAGAGCAGGACCTGGAGCGCGCACGTCTGCAAGCCGAGCTGGACTGGCAGCGCCGCATGGAGGATGCCAAGACGCAGCAGTACCAACAGAATGAGGAGCTTGTGAAGGGCCTGATGCAGGCCCGCGACCAGGTGACAGACTGGGAGGGCGTGGCCGGCTGGGAGGGCGTGGCCGGCTGGGTCTCCCGTCTACAGGGCTGCCGTCATTCAGGTGGAGAGTAACATCACCTCCTGCAGGCCGAACTGAAAAGCGGCACGTCAAGCATGTTATTCATGCATGGAGACGTCACATCTATTTAGAATAACGGGGAGTCTAATCAGATTCGGCAAATGCATCTCTCCAGGTCACGGCGGAGCTACGCGAGAAGGAGCGGGAGTTACAGGAGATGGCGGCCCTCCTGCGCAGCGTCACCGCGGAGAGGGAGCAGGCCCTGCGCGGGACGCCAGGGACGCAAGCCGCTGCTGGCGTGGACACTCACGTAAGGCTGCCCCCGGCTGCGCTTCCTCGTGCCAGATAGAGAGCCGCGGTGTGAGAGGCATGTTTCAGATTCCACCTAGCCCCCGTCCGCCCGCACTGCGTGTGGGCTGTCCACTGACACAGGATCCCCTTGTCTGGCTAGTTGAACGGTCACTTATCCGGGGCCTTCCATTCTCCGGCTGCCTGGCACACAGCCTGACCTTCTTCGGTTGCCTCTGCTTGATGAGTGACAAGGGAAGTGGCGTGTTGGATAAGAAGCTGTAACTCCAAACTCCAGACAGGCTATATTCCCCCCACCCCCCAGGCCTTGCTCATGCTTTAACCAGTCACACAGCTCTTGAGGATCGTCCCCCTCACTCCTTTTGTCCCTTCGTTTCTGCTATCTGCTGGTTTTTTCAGCACTTTTTTGCAGCACTCTCCCTGACACCAGGAGTTTCGTGGAATCTCTACGTTCGTGCCTGGAAAGTGTTCTGGAGTCTTGTCTTGGTCCATTTCCTAATTACGTTTTACAAAGCTGGTAACTGAGACCATAATCATGCCACTTCCTTTAGTTTGAAATAAACTCTCCACAGTGAGTAATCAGCTGACTCACAGAATCAGCACGCCCCCTGAATGGAGTGTCATTTCCTGCCTACTGTCTGCTGACGGTCATTGTATTCGGCACGTAGGCCCAATTTTCCAGAAGTGACTAATAACACTGTAACAGTCTTGTATCATTAACAGTAGCATTTTGCCATGGTACCGACAGGTGTTTCTTAGGATTTAGTGCACAGAAACCTAACAGCCCCCATTTGGATGTATATGTTTAATTTTGGAGGGCGCCTTTTCTGTGGATGATCTGATGGGCGTCCAACCCATCAGCTCTGTAATTGGACCCTGCCTGCACGCTCCGTCCCCGCGGGGGGCCCTTGTATGTGTGAGCAGATATGAAAGGACACGGGGTTTTCTGAGAAGAGCGCACTTTGCCGAGATCTGTTCCAGCGGGAGCAGACCTGCGCCGAGGCTTATCTGAGGGATCCTCTCGACCCAGACGGGCCAGCAGGCTATTCTTAGAGAGTGCTGGAAACAAAATGGCTGTCTGAACATCAGTGTGTTTTGCGAGACGCGACAGGCTTCCCGGAGCTCAGTTATCTCACGCTGGCACACAAACAGCCACATGCAGGCAGGCAGCCAAAAGCACTCAGGCTCACGCTCTGTGTGAGGCCTTTCCAGATGGAGATCATGCCCTCCACTGTGTGTTGGCGTGATCTTTGTTTTGCTGTGTAGTTAAATCTGGTCACATTAATACCTGGAAAAACCGTAACATTATTAAGAAATTAATATACACAGACAGCTTATATTTATATTCAATTAACACAATGTAGCAGAAAAGGGTTAAAGTATGTGCTCTTAAAATAGTCTCTGTATTATTACTCTTTTTATTGCAGCTGATGAGACACACAAAGGGAAGTGAGAACCTGAGCCAGGTTCTGCCTTCTTACACTGGTAGTTTCCATAATTGAAATATTCTGTGGAAGTATCTGCTACAGGCATTGTACAAAACAGGACCTTAATGTAGTTTCCATATAGTCTGAGCCATGGCAGATCTGATTTGTAATATTTTAAGTGAAGTGATTAATTGTCATTGTTGACACACCGCAGTGCACAACAACAAAATGTATCCTCTGCATTTAACCCACATGTGATAAAGCAGGGGGCAGCTAATTCAGCACCCAGGGAGCAGTACCTTGCTCGGAGTACCTCAGTGGTAACTTGCTCGTCGGAGACGTGAACCAGCAACATTACAAGCATCACAAGCACGTTTCCCTAACCATTAGGCCAAGTGATAGGGTTAGGATTAGGATAAAACAATTTAATATGTTCTGACCCTGCTTGCTAACCTTTAAATGTGACCTGATACCTGTCTCCATCTGGTGGATTCACATGAGTCCTGCATTTATATGCTGGGGTGGAACTTGTAATCAGAAGGGCTCATGATCATGCCGTTGTGCAGCATGGAGCGATCGCTTTGGTCATTACAGATTCTGGCTAACAGCAAGTGCTTTACTTCAGGCATTCTGGAGAAAGACAAAGTTTTGAGCACTTATAGGTATAAGAAGTTGCTATTTGGTCAAATTAGGTAAATGAGCCGGAAGGAAAGAGACACAGACGCTGCCCGTTGTGGAGCCCTGTCTCAGAGAACACGCCCCTCTTACCCCCCAGCTCGCTCAGGGTCCTGCGGACAGTGCCGGCAGCTTCCCCTCCGAGGAGATCCAGCGTCTGCAGCAGCAGAATAGCAGTCTGCGTGCTGCCATCGCCCAGATGAGGAAGGACATGGAGAGCCTGAGTGAGAAGCTCCCCACACTGCCCCCTGCAGGTCGGTGCTGTCCCTGCCGACATCTGCTTTTTGAGTGTGATGCAGGACAGGCCGAGACGTTTAACTGCTGCCTGAGTGTCGTCGTCATTGCTGATGATGCAGTGAAGCTGGGATCTTCTAACAGGCCACCTGCATTTATTTGGGTAGAAATAGAATCAGTGTGTAATATGACACTTCCTGGGGTTGTTGGTAAAGGCAATAAATTAAGCTTGATGATAGCTTATGGAAACATGCTGAAAAAAGCGATTGGCTCATGAGAGGTAAAACAATTTGCTTAAAAGCCTTGTTTATATTTTCTTGGTGAAAGCAAGATCTCCAGGCATTTACAATAGTGATTGATACTCAGCCATAGAACAACATTGTGCATCCATCTATCTTGCTGCTTATCCAGTGCAGGATTACAGGGCAATTTGAAGCCCATTCCAGATAGCAGACCACTGGGGTGCAAACAAACACTGTGGGCAGTGTGGAGGCTCGGTTTGACCTAACTGGCAATCTATGGACTCTGGGAGGAAACCTGTGGGACACAGCGAGAACATGCACACCAACACACACACACACACACATCTGTATGCTTATCTTTGTGGGGACCATCCATTTATTTCTATGGAAAAAAATTATGACAACCTTAACCATAATTAACCAAACAAAATACAAGACATTAGCCATTTTTAGTTTATTTGATCATAGTCACAGATTTTTATAAAATTGAGTTTCCCCTTATGGGGACTGAAAAAATGGTCCCCACAATGTCAAAATAACAGGTTTTTCACATTGTGGGGACATTTGGTCCAATGTAATACACTATGTGGACAAAAGTATTGGGACACACCTCTTAATCAATGAATGCAGGTGTTTCATTCAGACTCATTGCCATCGATGTATAAAATCAAGCACCTAGCCATGCAGTCAGGTTTACGCAATCTGTGAAAGCATTTGTCGTTCTGAAGAGCTCAGTGAATTTAAGAGTGGTACTGTCATAGGATGCCATCTCTGCACAGTCAACTGTAAGTGGTATTATTGCAGGAAGTGGAAGCGTTTAGGAACAACAGAAACTCAGCCACGAACTGGCAGATCGCGTAAAGTTACAGAGCTGAAGAATACTGAGGTGCATAGTGTGTAACCGTTGCCAGCATTCTGTTGACTCAATAACTGCAGAGTTCCAAACTTCCTCTGGCATTAACCCCAGCAGAAAAACTGTGCACTGGGAGCTTCATGGAATGGGCTTCCATGGCCGAGCAGCTGCATGCAGCCTGACATCACCAAGCACAATGCCAAGCCACTGGACTCTGGACAGTGGAAATGTGTTCTGTGGAGTGATGAGTCACGCTTCCCTGTCTGGAGGTCTGACGGACGAGTCTGGGTGGATGCCAGGAGAATGTTAGTTCCAGTGAAGGGAATGCTTAATGCTTCAGCATACCAAGACATTTTCACAGTTCTTTGGGGAAGGCCCTTCTCTTTGGGGAAGGTCCTTCAGGTTGGGTGAGTCTGGTGTGGACAAAACCTGACTGGCCCACACAGAGCCCTGACCTCAACACCATTAAAAACATTTGGGATAAACTAGAATGGAGTTTGCAAGCCAGGCCTTCATGTCCAACATCAGTGCCTGACCTCACACATGTTCTTCTGGATGAATGGGAAAAAATTCTCAGAGACACACTCCAAAATCTTGTGTAAAGCCTCCCCAGAAGAGTGGCAGCTGTAATAGCTGCAAACTCCATATTAATGCCTATGGATACACAGTACACTTGGGAATCGACATCTGCATCAAGTATTTTTGTAGTATCAAAGATCACAGTCTGTATTTCAATGTGTTGTTAATATAATAGGATAGTTCATCAATTGCTATTTGTAGTAGCTTGTAGAGAATAATCTCATTACTGTAATTTTCTGCAGAAATTCCTGATTTTTGATATGTTACTGGCTCAAATTTGTAAATGTTCAGGTGACACAGCAGTATCTGAGACTCATTTGTAGATAATGCCTGGGGGTGGGCAGGGCACTGTGGATGACAGGGTGAAGCAGAGCAGGTATTTATTTAAAAACGGTTAAATACAAAAGCCAAAATGGACCGGTGCAGACCAGATCTAGGTCATGAGCAGATCATGCGGACACAAATCGCCCCTCTCATTATAGCGTGTGGGGGGGGGGGGCTCGCAGTGTATGGGGACAGACATCTTGGGTGCATCCACTTCTGCCTGTCCATGCGCAGGCACTGACGAGGGCAGCCCAGAGTACAGTAGGGCCCTGGAGGAGGAGGTGCGAGAGCTGAAGACCCACTGCCGACGCCTGGAGGAGCAGCTGGAGGAGGCCCTCAAAAGCTCCGGTCCCACGGCCGCCGGCCCCGCACCCGTCCCAGCTCTCCCTGTCTCCGCTGACAACGCTTACCTCCAAAATCACATCCGCTGCCTCAACGAAACCATCGGTGAGCGGATTACAGCTAACATCCTGGATGTAACTTGGAATGCAGGTCCTAAAATGCCTAAAAAAAACAGGTGCCTGTCTGTTTGGTCCGCTCTGAAAGAAAACTCAGTGCTGTGCTCTGAATTAAGTCATTGTTGGGTAGTGTGCAGCAGCAGTTACACCTTTCATTCACATGATGGCGATATACTAGCCAGCGATTTTTAAAGCACTTTTTTACAACTTTTCTTCAAAAGCAGATTCCCATCCCTCAAGACACAAGCCTGACTGTTTCATTTAAAAAACATAAAAGGACATTATTTTATTTCAGATAATTTGGCAGTTATTTTTGTGGCTTGGATACGCTGTTGGTGAATGTAGTAGGACTTGACTTCTGAGCCCTGTGTGACTGAGCACAATGAAAACGCATGATGACAGGTGGGCTGCGGGTGGAGAAAGTGTCCAGTGCTGCTGCTTTGAGAAAACTGGAAGTGAGGGTGGCGCACCTGGAGTCTTCCCTGTCCCGGGTCACACAACAGGTACGGACACGCTCTCCTCATAGTCAGCCTCCTGCACTTAGCCGTTAGCAGCTAAGCTAATTAGCGTTAATATGTTTCCTTAAGGGAGAATTTTGATGAAATTAGCTATTCCTCATATATACTAGAGTAGAAATGTATGTAGATTTCATGATTTTTTTTGCTTTGTTATGCAATAATTAGAATATTTTTGGTAACACAAAATAGTTATATTAAGCCGTCTTAATTGCCTTTGAACATGTCCGACTCTTGCTAAAATGCTTGCCTGGAGTTTTGCGTAGATAGCAGTCAGACTGATGGACCGCGCCACTTTCTCCACAGCTCCATTCAAAGCAGGTGGAGTGTGATGAGTTGCGCTTTGATTTAGCCAATCAAAAGAAGCGAGTAGCTGCGGAAGAGGCGGGGCTGCGACAGAGATTGGCTGCTGTGGAAATGGAGCTGGAAGAGGTTAAGCGGGAGGCCGAGGAGTACCAGAGGGGCAGCCTGCTGCAGAACCTGGAGGCTGTAGCCCTGGGCAACCAGGTGAGCCAATGTCTGAACCATGAACAAACCCTAGAGGTGATCCATTGTAGTGGACCCTGACCCATAAACGGACCCTGCAAGCTTTAACTAGAGCTGATCCAATCCAGTAGAGAATGACCTGTAACAAACCCATCTGTTCAATTCCATTTCCTTAAAAAATGTCATAAGTGGCTTCTGATTTACAGCTGAAATGGCGTGTGCCAGGTAATAATCTGAATGATGACGACAGTAACTCAATTAAAAGGTGTATTAGAAAAGTCCAGCCTGACTCTCTGGCTACTGGGATCTGCTACCCCCGGCCTCTGATGTCATCAAATATAATGACTGGCTGTGAAGTAGAGAAGGCAAAGCTTGCTGTCTAGGGTCCCTGTTAACATAGCCGCCTTAGTATGGCGGATAACACTTACGTATGTCAAGTCAGATCTCTGGAGTAACAGCCTTACTAAGCTTACTAGCTCACTTGGTGCAGTTTATGCATTGACATTCATCCATCCATCCTCCAACCCCTTCTCCAATACAAAGCTGCTCTAAAACATGCCTGCATGAGGTGTATGTTGCACGAACAGCATGTTTGACAGACATAAAAGCTGTTTAACACTCTGCTATTACATTACCGGAAATCATCAACTCTGGGTTTGATATTCAGGTTTCCGCCCTCAAGCTGGATATCGCAAGCCGACGAGAGCCCATTGTTGTTGAACAGGTAAAGACAGAAGGAAGGTTTAAATTGAAAAATGTGAATGTCCAGCAAGGGGACTTTGACTATATTTTTTCACTCAGTTTTAACATAATTTTAGTCATTTATACAGTTGATTATTTTATGAGTTCTGTTCAGGTTCAACCCTACCTCCCTCTGAGACAACAAAGGCCACAGGGTCTTTATTAAACCCTGTCCTCTGTTCAGCAGGACACCGCTCTCTGCTTTGTCCCCAGAGCACAGTGCTGCAGGAGCTCCAGAAGGAGAACCTGCACCTGCGGCAGCAGCTGTTGGGGCAGGGGCGCGAGGACGTGGTTGCCATGGAGACCCGGGCTGGCGCCGGCCCCGCCCAGCTGCAGGCCAAGTTGAAGAAGGCCGTGCGGTGCATCTCCCAGCTAAGCCAGGACAAGCAGAGGCTCATCGAGATGGGGAACAGGCTAAGGGGGCAGCTTGTCGCAGCCGGCCTCGACGGTTAGACCCGCAAGTTTATTGACAAGTGTAAACAAGTGTGTATAGTCTAAAACACAGACATACAGACCTGTACTCATATATTTGTGGGGACTGTCCACAAACACACAGTCCACATATTCATATCTTTGTGGGGACTCTCCATTCATTTCTATGGGCATAACCCTAATCCCAACTATGGCAACCTTAATCCCTACCCAGCCCTAACCTTAACCAACCTTAACCAACTTAATAAGTAACCAAACACAATACAAGACTTTCAGCACTTTTTTTAATTGCATTCACAGATGTTTATAAAATTGATGTTATCCTTGTGGAGAAAGAAAAAAATATTACAGATTTTTAATCATTTTAATTTTATTTTAATAATTACTAAATGTTGTATGTTGCTCCTGGCCATCCAGTCAGACAGAGTCTCACCTGTTTTAGAGAGACTAGACATACAGATATAGATAAAGGAGAGCACTGACGATGTTTTTGGGTCCCTAGAATGTTGCCTGATAATTATCTGTGTAGTTTTTACTGTAAAGTGCAAGCGACTGTCTCCTCTCCCAGAATTCTGTTCACCGCTTGCAGTTAAAAATGGACAGACACCATACAGGTACGGCTTGTTCTGATTACCGAGGCAGTCCACCTGAATAATAGTGCCACTCTTTATACTCCCTGGCAGTCGCTCAGCCCCCTGGTCCCGCTAACAGACCCGACCGGGGTCCTGAGATCTACACCGCGGAGCGGCAGCAGAATCCCCTGTCCGCTCTGGAGCAGCTACAGTATAAGATCACCAAGCAGGTGAGCTAGCAGCTCTCTCACTGTGTCACTATGGCAGCCATGAGCCTGAAGGCTTCTTTCATCCACTAGAGGGAGCCCAAGGAGTAGGGATCTGTAGGTCTGTCAGCAGCCTATGGATACTGAGCATGCTGCCCGTCCTTGTTAAAGGGATGCTCATCTCCTTTGTTGTCAGGATCTGCAGTACGCACAGCAAGTGGATTTTACGAAGACCCCTGTAAGAGCGATGGTGCGCCTGTCTGAGTCCGAAAGCAGGAGCCAGGATGAGGGAGTCCGTGTCGGCCAGCAGGTATGGTGGCACTGATCTAATGACATTATAGCCAGGTAGTCCGCAGAAAGGTCTGACAGCTCCGCCTCCCTGACCAAACAGCGTTCCAGGGCAGAGAAGGAGAATGCGCTCCCTGAGAGACCCAGGCACTCCCCCGGGGCGCCCCCGGCCCTTATGTCCTCCCTGGGCACAGACAACTCCCTGCAGGACGTCTGGCACATGCTAGAGGTGGCCTCCAGCCTTTCAGGCCTCACCCCCGGGGATGGCACTGACGGAGGTGGGTGCACACGCTTACACCGTCACCGCCATCCCCTTTGCTCCGCCGTTTTTCCCCAACCTCCCTCATGATGAAATGATGACCCTCCACTGAACTAGTAAGTCACTTAAATTTAAATAAGAAAAAAGTCTATAGGACTTAAGTAAAGCATTAATCATTAGCTGGAATAATCGAAATGTACCTAACATTGTCTGGTTAAATTACTTTAAGAATATTTCCCCCCGTTCAGAATTGCATATATATTGCATGACATTTCATATTCGTTATACTCAGTAAAAAAAATGACGAAACTTTATATTTATTTTATCCTTCGTATTCTCTCTTCCCCTGGATTCCTGAGCCCATGTTGTCGTAGTGATTAAACTTTTTCTTAGATTAGTTTTTTTGTGAATTCTGCAGTGAATTTGTTTTAGCTTTGCTTTAGTGTCCAAGTAATATTCTAAAATCACTTCATGACCTGAACTTACGGACAAAGAACTTCTCACAGATTAAATGAAGCAACAGGAAATCCGAACAGCAACAAACAGTCTAGTATGTCGGTCATGTAATTCAGCATATGGGGATGAAAAGGCCACTGTGAAAGATGTACTTATCACAGCTTGGTTTAGAATTCTTAGCCTGCAAGGCATTATGGGAGAGAATGGTGGATGCAACATGACTCTGGAAAGGTCCTTTGGGAGAAGGGCATCAGCAGAAATGAGTCTCCTAGGGACAGGAGTACACATGAAGTTATGAAAATGGGGTGAGATGTGTGTCCTGATCCCAGGCCAGGTTTCAGGGACAGAGGTCGCCTAGGGACTGGCCTTGTATCATGCCTGTATCAGATAGCCAGGGTCCACTGTCTGCTGAAACGACATTGCGAAGGGTTTCTCAACCACCGTGAGGCTGCCAGATCTGGAAGCACGCAGTGCATGTGGAGTCCATGAGATCAACCTCCCACGTGTTTGCTGCAGTTTTACTGTAAATTCCCAGACTTATTTAGGAAGATTTATACTTGTGCAGTGGTTTAAAGTCGCAGTGCTACAGGACAGGCTGTTTGAATGTTACAAATATCGTGAAATCCCTTTTTACACAGTTCTTCATTCTACAGTCAAGCGTCACTAAACGACAGGGATATGTACTAAGAAATGCATCGTTGAGCAATTTTGTCGTTGTGTGAACATCATAGAGTATACTTACACAAACCTAGGTGGCATAGCCTACTACATACCTAGGCTACAGTAAACTTTATTTTTTATAAGTAGAAAGAGTGCACTGTTAAATAACAATAAAAGTACAGTATAGTAAATGCATAACCCAGTAACATAGTGGTTTATTATCATTATCAAGTATTATGTACTGTACATAACTGTACGTGCTATACTTTACATGACTGGCAGTGCAGTAGGCTTGTTTACACCAGCATCAGTACAGACATATTAGTAATGCATCACTAAGCCACAAGAATTTTTCAGATCTATTATAATCTTACGAGACCACCGTCGTATTTGCGGTCCCTCATTGACCGAAACTTCGTTATATGGCGCGTGACTGTAATGCATCTCATTCCATGCATGCTTAACAATTAGTTTTAACTGACATTTGTTGGTGAGCAACAGGTCATTTGCCTTCATCATTAAAGGAGGCCACGTTTAGGAATTTCCAGTGACACGTTTCATAGACTGGTTGTGCATTTTTCAAACAGCCTTCTGCTTTAAGGTAACCAGTTTTGCTGGTTTCTCCAGTCCATCACTAATCATCCCATTATTCCTCTTAATTAGTAATCGCCCGTGATGATGTAACATTTAAATGCGTAATTGACATACTCTATAGCTAAGTATGAATCCCCGGTAGGAAGCAGAAGCTGAGAACGGCAGTAACCTGATGCTCTCCGGTCAGGGCCGGCTACCCCGGTGGCCTGTTGTGTCCCCCGTCAGTCAGCTTATTGACAGAGGCTGGAATGGCGCTGCCTCTGTGTATCTGGGCCCAGCCCCAAGAAGTATGCCATTTGGTTCTGGGCACAGTGTTACTCAAGCAGAAGGCTCACCTCTAGGTTCAGGGGCCGCCTCCTGTTGCCGTTCCCATGGAGATGTCCTCACGGTGAGCCCCCCCCTCCTTTGTATTTCACTGGTGATGGGAGATAAGGCTTAGAACATTTTACATTACATCAATAATAAACATATCTGAAATCTGATAATTGATTTACAGTATATTACATTGTAAATATACGAAGCACGATTACCCATTCCGAGAAGCATGAGGTGCACCCCTCACAACGCTAAAATAAATAGTTGAAAATCTTAATTAAACAAAAAATTAAGACTTAATCACATCTACCCTACCGCAGCTAATTAGTTACCACGACTGTACAGTGGCGCGCCTGTCACAGGACTGAACTTTTTAAGTACATACTGTATTCAACTTCAGACAATTCTGTAACTGTAAGTAAAATTTTTTCTGTTGTTTTGTTGTAAAACATGATTATTAGGTTCGTAATGTGTAAAATTATAACATAGTTTGACGTTTAATAGGCTTTGTCTTAACACCTCCCATTATCCGACATTTTCGCTTATCCGACGTTCTGCCGGCCCGTTTATGTCGGATAAGCGAGACTCTACTGTATTTTGGCTAATGTGACATGATGATGGATTAGTGACTTGCATATTACTTTTTTGTGTGAAGGATATGTAACTGAAAGAGTAGAGAATTTGTATTGAGCTCAGGTTAACTGAATTTAAAATCTGCCCATGTTCCACAGTCCCTGTGTGCTGATGCTCTAGATGAGCCAGTTACAGATAGCAGCACTGTGTTGTAGAGCGTTACAGGTCAGAGGTTATCCTGGATGGGTCCAACAATGTTTGCTTTGTGCTTAAATGCTCCGCTTCTCCCAGCCACAGACTTGCATCAGTGGTTGCAAAAGAGCAAACGTGCTCTGGACAACCCAAGCCGTCTCAGGCTGGCTTTGCCTATTGGCAGTTCATCCTCAGCACAAAAACCTTGAACAAGGAATCGTTTCCATTTTACAATACTCTCCCAATTCCTGGGCAAACCAGCAATTTCTTCTCATAAGGAACGCTTGTGATCCTTAGTCCTTAGTAGGATCCTTAGATCCTTTTTCCTCCTTACTTTCGGCTGTTCAGGGATTAACCAAAAACTGTTAGCAGTTTTGGCAGCTTCTATCTGGCAAATAACCCTGGTAGGTAATTTGTGTCTTACATGTAAAATAAGAAAGAGGCAAACCTGTTGTTTAATGTCCTTTTTGGGTGTCGTCTGGAGCAGGGGCAGACTCTGAGCGAGCTGGAGGAGGCAGACCAGGCCCAGCACACAGGGTGTCTCTCCACGGTACAAGGATACCTGTTCAGGAGAGGAAGAAAATGACAAGGGCAGCTGGCAAGCCCAGCATGAAGGCCAAAAGTCATGGGAAGGCTTCTGGTATAAGAAACTACAATATCAAAGACTGAGAAGCATTTGTATTTTTATATGCTGGGATATACTATCTGAAAAGTTAATCTAATGTAATATAACTAATTTTATGGTAAATTGGAAACACGTACACACACACACACACATATGATTAATTAAGCCGAAACATGCGCAGTTTTTCAACTTTAAATAAAAAGAACCTTGGCTGATATGAACACAAAATGTGTGCTCATTCTGATTACTTAACTGAACCAGAAAGGCATATTTTCAGAATGTGGTACAGATTAGACTTGGACTAATAGCTTGCAAAGCTGAATGACCACTAAGGTTAACAGAATTGTAGCAAAAAATATTTTCTCAAATGATGCTTGTTCTGTGCCAGACAATATTACCTTATGCACACCAAAAGAGAGACGGTCAGTGATGAGGCCTGCAACATGCATTACTGGCTGACGTGTTTATTCTGACAGGACAGACTTCTTGTTTTTGTCTGTTTTCTCATTCACATAAATCCCGAGTGTTGGTGAAACGTTTACTGGACAAGGCACTGTATGTTGGAAACTGATGCTCAACATAATAAATAAATAACAAAATAGTTAAAACAACAACTATGGTGGATGTATCGCAAGTGGTGCAGTTTGGGAATATATTTTAAACGTGGTCATATTAATTTGCCCTAATTTTGCTCAAGCAGGCAAACTCTTGCTATGCTATGTTATGTATGTGTGGTGTGTTTTATTTAACTTTTTCATGAAGATTCAGTTGAACTACAGTAACCCTAGTGTCAGCTTTCTCCAATTACATTGATGACATTGCTGTCCTGGTAACAAGCTCCTCCTATACTGTGATGTCATAACATCACCCTATCTCCTAGCAACTCCCTTGCATTCACTTCGATTGGATAAGCCTACACACCCCCATGCTCTGATTGGTTAATCTGTGCCCTTGATAGGGATATTGCAGCTTCTAGAGGGCGGCGCAAAGTGCTTCATGAAGAGTTTTCTTAGCCTTATTTTCCGAGTAAATTCACAATGAAACCTTTCCAAATCCAAAGTATCTTTGGAATAGCTTCTCCTCAAGTATGATATGTCTTAAATATTGATCACAACAAGGAAAAACAAATGTTATGCTTGCTTTTACAGTCGATACTAGTTACAATGTGTCGCTACTTAAAAGGTTAATATTCTGTCTAAAATGCGCAAACGAAATGTCTACACGCCACCAGGAATCATTTATAAAAGGTTTAATTTACCAAGCAGCACAATGTTCTTAACTTTGCTACATATTCCTCATACTCTATTTCGGAAAGTCACATTGCACGTATTTGCTAAGATTTAGCAAAATAAAGGCCTTCTGGCGTATGACGATTTACAGCTAAAAGCACGAATGTGCATGAGAATTTGCAAAATTTTTACACTACACTAGAGTTGCCTAGATATTCCATTTAAATAAATGAATTTTAAATCAGTACCTTTACTGTAGTCACGTTGAATGAATGTAACGGCGTCTCCTCCAGATACGTACGTCTTTGCAATTAAAACAAATAGAAAAACACTGGATTAAAACTAAAAGTACTGTGACTGATGCGCATGTATTATTAACTCACTGTTTGAGTGTCGAGTGATGTACGTTAAATTTAATACAGAAAACCCTATCAGTGTTTTCATAACCCCTATAACAATGTAACCGCAGTTTCGAAATACTGTCTGAATGATCTTTTTTGACATCGCAACCGCGATTTGGACTGAATTTGGCGTTGACTGTAGAAATACTTGTGCGGCAGGGTAGAACCGCGTTTACTCAGCGTTGAACTTGAGTAACCTGTGTCAAATGGGGGTTTTCTGAGTTTTTTAATGAATCTACAGAGGCGGTTGGATATCACCCCATCACCGACTGTCTAGGAGCCCAGCCTTCTTTCTCATTGGACTGTTACGCAGAGCCAAGCTGTCAGCCCATGTGGCGTGGCCATAGAGCATGTAAGACATTTAAATTAAACAGAGAAAGAGAATCAAGCCAGCGAGAGAAATCCAAGAGGAGGCAGCCAATTGTAATCGGTTTGTAGCAAGGATCCAGGTCGGTCTCCAGAAACATCCTGAGATTAAGGCTCCGATATTATCTCCTTTGACGGGTTTTGAAGAATATTTTCTGCGCTGGTTAAGGATATTACGGCAGGTAAGTGTATTCGCATCCTCATTCATTTCTAAGAGAGTGGTAACATGTCGTGGCCAAAATACCGGTTTCCTAAAGCTCCGTCCAGATGGTAACTATTTACCGACAGCAACGACATGGAAAGATCCATGCTCGATTTAACTAAAATATGCATTTTGGTGATTAGTGCCGTGAGGAAACCACAGCTAAGACGATGCTTGAAGCTAAATAAGCGATGGATGTATTCGGTCGCTGTTAAATAAATAAGCACCCTTCCACTTGTTTATCTGCTGACCCCGCGGTGGTAGCTGGATAGCGTGCGGCTTGGCGCAGTTACGAATATAATGTTCAGCTTTGGGTACCTCGAATGAATGAATGAATGAATGAACGGATTATGTAGGCCTAACTAGCGGCGAAAATTAATAAAGGGGGAATTCGGGTATGTACAGGCCTCTGGTTACCCCGATGCGACGAAATCCTTCAAATTTCCACATTCAGGACATAAGGCCAGCTCGCATTTTTAATCGATGAATCAGGTTGTAGTGTTATAGTCACTTTATAATAAACAGAGGACTGTTAAAAATGAAGTGGCATAAGAAAAACCCTCCCAGGATAAGAGATGTGCGCAATCAACGCAGTATTGCTGTGTATATATATTTACACACATATTGGGGAAAAGTGGCGCATCCCCACCAAGTAGAGGCATCAAGTCACACCTGGGCTGAGAATAAGTGCCAACTCCTAGTTTGCTAAATAATCTATAATGCAGCTGCTTTTTCCGCAGCTAATCACTCTTTATTCACATCTGATGCTGCTCGTTGAATTTTAAATATGTCGGAGCAAAGCCGCTAAATAACTACGTGTAAAGTATATTCTCATGTTTGTATAACACTGCAGTTTCAATTACAAAATGGCTGATTATTTGACATGTTAGTGCATCGCTGGTAAGTTTTTAAATACTTTCTTTTTGATGTTTGTATTTTGGCAATCGTTTAATATCTGATAGCAGAGAAACCAAACTGTTCCAGCGCAAAGAGGAAGCGAGAACCAGCTGAATCCCTGAGAAGGGATCAAACAAAATGGATTCCGCCTCATCGCAGTTTGCTTGTACCCGTTTTTCCTTGTGGCGCAGTTTTTATGGTGAATTTTGCTTATGGATCTCGTTCGTTGGTTGCAGTTGGTAATTGGTGTCTTTTTGTTGTAAAATTGCGAATCTTGAGCATTTCCTTCACTGATACGGGCATTTTCAGATTTTGTGACGTCGGGTCGGTCCTTAAATTAAAAAATATTTAACTATTAACTAGCAATAGTTTGATGCCCTATCATTATCTTATCTGTACTATTCTATAATGTAAGCGATGGTTCTTTCCCATTAAGTGTCTAGACTTGCAGGACGTTTGTCGAGGCATCGTGCCAGTCATCAGTATTAATAATAAAGTGTCATCAACTGCTTTTATAATGACAATTTTTTTTTCCCTTTAACCTGCAACACTTGGTGAAGTGATGTATTCACGATCCCTTGACACCACCTAGAGTGGCTGTAAAAGTAACCCTGACCAGAGGGTCGTCAGCATAGTAAAGTTCATGCAAGGTGTCCCATATTTCTCTTTTTTTCTTTTTAACCAACGCCTACGCAGTTTTAATATAGTGTTTTATGATTGCATATATTACGAGCTGTCTGCGCTTTACGTTTACCGTGCCTATCCGAGCTATTTCTGCAGAGCTGTCGTGCATGGGCCATTTTAAAAGTTGCGTGCGGAATTTCTCGCGTAGTCTGTCAACTGACTGACATCTACTTTATCCCGAGAGCGCACTTAAAAATAGAGCCTCCTTAAATTTTATGGAATTGCGATTATTAGGACAATAACTGCTGAATGGTATCCGGTCATAAAATTATCCTCATACACATTTCATCCATTCCATATATATACTGGAATTGCTTACTACACAGCTGGCAATGTAACACATGCATCTCTTCTCACTGGTACAGAGATTGCTACCCATAAGGAGTAGCAGTAAGCCTCAACCTTTTGAGATACGGCCCATGCTCAGGGCTGGCTCTGCCTTTTCAGGGGCTCTAGGCAAAGCTTTACTTGGGAGGCCCCCCTATAAAGATAATTTTGATCATTTTACTTCCTCTGCAATGCAGGTAAATTGGGGGCCTAAGGACCTATTCTGCCTGTAGCTAGAACCAGCCCAGCCCATGCTGACTGCATGCTGCACATGTGCCAAATCTGCAGATGTACTGTATCTGCCAAAGCTTCCGTTAAAATTTCCTCCTTTGGTGATCCTGTGACCTATGAACATGACAGTGAGCTTGTTGCTACTCACCTGATATAAAATATGACTAGTAAATTTGTACACGCAGATGAGCAAAGTTATTTGCCTTCAGTATGTCAGGTAGAATTGGGGGGGGGCAATTTTTGTGTTAAAGTGCTGAATTCTGCATCCCACACAGGAATTGCAATGATCCTCAGTAGCGGCACAAAATTCTCAAGATGTTCCATTCTTAAAAAGTCCCTTCACATTTTTTTTTGTTTTATGCCCTTAATGTTTAGCATCTTTTTTAAATGAGCAATTTATCAAACTTTTAATATTAAGGCCTTAGTTTTATGAAATTTGCCTTCTGTTCATTTTAATTTGCTACACCTGTTACGGATTTTAACGATGTGATGCCGGACTGGCCTTGAACCATGATCAACCTGAATTGTTTGAAGAATGGCTACTTTTTGTGACTTGCCACCATCTATTTAAATGTCTGGCTAAGACTAATGTTCCCTATTGTTTGGACACACTATAGACGTATTTGATTAATGATTAACACTTAAGTAAAACACTGCCATACTGCAGAATTGGGGTGTTGGCTGCGTGCTTCCTCTGCATTGTGCTTTGTTAGAAATTGGGTGCATTTACCCATCAGATTTTTACTGTCTGTGTGTTTGGGTGCAGAGTACATTTTTTTTCACCATTAAAACATATCACAGGAAGGCCAGTTAAACTGGTTTGCTGAATGCATGCTGAAGTCGTGCATCGTGCATAATTGCGATGTGATCACACACTGGCAACTCAACTAATAGCTGCTGTCCCCGTGGGGTATCTGGAATGTGTGGCCTCATGCATGTGTGTACCTGTTTGGACCTCCTCCGCTTCCCTGACGTTCTCTGGAGCCAATGAAAGACAAGGTAGGGTGACTCATCCCCAACGGGAATCCTTTACTGGCACCCAGTACTGCATGAATACTTATTTACAATTTTATTACCTTATGTAGGAACCCCAAACTCATCCGAGTCCTATAGAGCACATGGCTGGTATGTCACATGTCGGTCTCATGAGTGTGTGAGTAGTACATATGGAAAATAGATTTTACTGGTTAGAGCTTGGTTAAAAGAATTACCCTGCGAATCAGTCTGTAGCTGGGCCATGTGAACTGTGGCCCATGTGAAGGGTGCATGCCAAAACTGGACTAATATGGAGGCGTAATCTTCTGTGGCAATATGAAGGGTTGCATTATACTGGGCTATGAAGTAATTGAGATGTGCTGTGTGTGTCCTGCCTTTTACTCTATATTTGTCCCCTTGATACTTAGTGTGATTTTTCTGGATTATCGGTTTGATTTCCTGTATTTTTTATTTTATTTTTTGCTTCGTTTAAATACTTCAAATAAATGCTAAAATAGTTTTTAGTTTTATTTTTCTTAACTGACAGCGTTGATTTGGTTGAATGTCCAATTTAGTGTCAAATGCTATCCCTCACTAGGTAAGTACAATGATAGTCATCTGTTTTTGTATGGCATCTCAGCGTTTTCAGTGGAAATAGCCCAACGGTGCGTTTTTAATCTTCTGCTATTTGCATCTCCATATTTACCTGTACAATGAGTCGTGTTTCTACACTTGGAAGTCCAAGCCACTCTGCTTTTGTCTGGGTTGCTGGATAACAAGGGTGAAGGGGGCTCGCCGCTGTGTGGCAATGGCCTCTATCCCCGTGAGAGAAGGAATGCCATTTCTGTGCCCTCTTTGTCAGCTGAGGCCCTCTGGCGAGCCGCAGCACACATTGTTTAGCGCTGAGAGGGGAACAAAGGTTAGCGAGACTCCCATGCCACTTCCACTGACTGCTTGAACAGCTACTACAGACCCACAGTCTGATGATCTGGAGAAAGGGGGTGCTTTTTTTTTTTTTTTTAATTTCAATTACTCATTTATTTCCCGCCTCCCTGGCTTGCCATGAGCGCGTTCTCTATCGTCTCACGCGCAAAGGGCATTTCTCACACCACTTCGTCCTCCGGTGAACCGCTGTGACTCCCGTCCCCTGCCACCCACAGGGAACTCGGCGCCATGGAGGAAATTGTAATCGCCGGCATTTCGGGCAGACTCCCCGAGTCTGACAACCTGCAGGAGTTTTGGGAAAACCTCTTCAATGGGGTGGACATGGTGACAGAGGACGACAGGAGGTGGAAGCCAGGTGAGGCTTGGAGCTGGTTGTTACGCTTGATATCGTTCCCTTTAGTTAGCTCTCTGTCCATGTGTATAACATTACCGTGTGTCATTCTTTGTGCAAAATCATTTTAAATGTGTTTGGAAGCGTTTCACTGGTAGGGGATATTGTTATGGTTTTTTTTTTTTTTTTTCCCTTCCTTTCCCCCTCCCCTCTGCCCTTACTGTTGGCAGTAGTTTCCTCTCTGAATAGAGCTTCACTTTGTTCGCTTTTCACTTCCCTTTATTGAAGGGAGCCATTCTGCTCCTCTGAGACAGACCCTAAAAGGAAAGATGATCTGCATATTCTCAGTGTCCCTAGATGCCCCGAAAAGCAGAGGGACCTCTGAATGAAGCTCCTTAGCTGGGCTGTAACATTCTTCCTGCCTCTTGTAGGTTTGTATGGCCTGCCCAGGAGAAACGGAAAACTGAAGGATATCAGTAAATTCGACGCCTCATTTTTCGGTGTGCATCCAAAGCAAGCTCACACAATGGACCCCCAGCTCAGACTCTTGCTAGAGATCTCGTATGAAGCCATTGTAGATGGAGGTGAGTGCTTTTGGCATACTGAACACTAGAGGTGTCGGATGGCTTCCTCTGAACCTCACCAGGGCTTGAAGCACCTGTTGCTGTTCCTGTCTCAATGGTCTTAGGGTGAATTGCACGAGATCTAACATCTGTAGCTGCTGGGATAGTTCTTTGCCTGTTTGAACATAATGCTTCGGTATCATTTGCAAACTAGACAAAAAAAAAATTAAAAAATAATAATAATAATCACCCCCCCCCCCCAATTCATTGTCCCCAGGCATAAATCCAGTAGCCCTCCGTGGGTCCAAGACAGGAGTATACATCGGTGTCAGTGGCTCGGAAGCTGGGGAAGCTTTCAGCCGGGATCCAGAGGAGCTCCTAGGCTACAGCATGACTGGTTGTCAGCGGGCTATGTTTGCCAACCGCCTCTCCTACTTCTTTGACTTTAACGGTAAGCAGGGGGCAAATTGTTGAAAGCCTCAGGGGTGTAAAATGTCCTGTATTGCTGCTGTATTGGGAAATAAACATGAATCACCTCCCAAGAACGTGTTTAGGGTTTGCTAAGCTTATTGGAAAATTACCAACAGACTTTCTCTTCTGAGAGGTTGTTGGTCAACGGTAAGTCCAAAAGTATGTCTTCACTCTGCTCGTTCTGCAGGTCCCAGCACCGCCATCGACACCGCATGTTCCTCAAGCTTGCTCGCCATGGAGAATGCCTTCCACGCCATTCGACATGGACACTGTGACTCTGCCCTAGTGGGTGGGGTCAATCTGCTGCTCAAACCGAACACCTCTGTGCAGTTTATGAAATTGGGGATGCTGAGTCCTGGGGGCAGCTGCAAGTCCTTCGACTCTTCAGGTAGTGGGTTGAGTCGCTCTGGGATGTGGGGTAGCGGAGGAGCAGCGGTTTTGACTTGGGGAAAGTGGAAAATAACTGGAATTGCACAGCACCTCGAGTATGATGCCTTTCCACTATTCTCAGGTGACGGATACTGCCGGTCCGAGGCTGCTGTGGCCGTGTTGCTGACCAGGAGGTCCATGGCAAAGAGGGTGTATGCCACTATCATCAACGCCGGTAACAACACAGATGGTTACAAAGAGCAAGGTAAGCAGTGACCGGGAGCCTCAGCGTTAACTTGAGCCAACGTGCATGTGGCTGAAGTCTCTTAAAGCGGATGTTTGATGCCCCAAATATATCACCAACCTCCTATAGACGGGGACCTTTTCCCCAGTCACTCTTGACACGGATGCCACTGCAGGTCGTGTTTATAAACAAATCCAACGATAGATCATGCGTCTGTCCGGAATGCAGTGGCCTTTGTCCCAGGACACCGGCAGCTCACATTACCTCTGTGATGTCTGCTGGCAGCCCTGTCTTTCTCCCCCCTCCACCTTTCATGCTAATGTGATATCTTGTGCGTCATGGTTTGAAGTATACCAGATATGTGCACGTGCTCCTGCGTGTTCATTCTGGCTGTTTGTATATATAGATCACGTGGTGTCAAAATGAAGCTGCGTGCAGTTAGACTCTCAGCTCGTGTCGATAGCTTATCACACCATTTATGCCAGTCTTTCTGTTAAACTACTGCTCTTAAGTGATAGCTAGATGCCAAAGTCTGTCTCATTTTCTCATTAAGGGTCCTTAAAATGACCATGGTGTCCTAAAATGGCTTTTATTGGTTAAAATGTTCTTTTTTTAACCAAAAAAAATAGCTGTAGGCTAGAAGGCTATTCTCATGATTAGTTTAGCCAATTAGAAGTCATCTGGTTTTTTTTTTTTTTTTTTTTTTTTTTAAAAGTAATAAGTAGTCTAATCCAGCTCGCTCTCATCCATCCATCCATCAATCTATCTACCATAACTGCTTATCCGGTATCCTGAATAATACTGAATAATACTATAATACTGAAGCCTGTTTTAGAAAGGACGGGGTGACCTAGGTGGGATAGCAGTATTTTGCAGAGCACCCAGTCACATGAAGAACTTCATTTCACCCAACCATATTTTTGAACCATGGGAGGAAGTCTGCTTCACTGTCTCCATCCTCTTCAGGCGTCACCTTCCCTTCGGGCGAGATGCAACAGCGCCTGGTGCGCTCCCTCTACCAGGAGGCCAACATCTCCCCAGAGCAGGTGGAGTACATCGAGGCCCATGGCACGGGCACCAAGGTGAGCCAGGCTCTGCACCAACTCTGCAGGCCCAACTCCGTGGTCCCATACAATCTTCACCCTCTGCAGCTTGTTGGGTTAGGAATTTATGCTCATGTGCAAAAGGTTGTGAGGTCAGATCTTGTGCCCCCAGAACAGTCATATCACCATTGTGGTCCTGAGCAAGGCCCTTAAGTCCAGTCACTGCGGCAGTGCTGGCTATCCCCCTGCTCTCAGATCGTCGTGTGTATGGGCAAAAGCATCCCCTGTTAACTCCAGTAGTTACCATGTAGACGTGAATGTCCCATGAGGTTAAGCTGTGGATTTTCTTTCAGGTTGGGGACCCCCAAGAAGTTAATGGCATCGTCAGCGTCTTCTGTCAATCCGAGCGAGAGCCTCTGCTAATTGGCTCCACCAAGTCCAACATGGGCCACCCCGAGCCGGCGTCTGGCCTGGCTGCTCTCGCCAAGGTGACGAGCTGGACGCTTCACCCGCTGTAAGCAGGTTGGGGTCTTTCTGCTTCACTCATGGGTGGGGGGGGTTCTTTGCTGTTTAGGTGGTCCTGTCCCTGGAGCACGGCATGTGGGCTCCCAACATTCATTTCAAGGAGCCCAACCCCGATATCCCGGCACTGCTGGACGGCAGGGTGCAAGTCGTCACCGAACCTTTGCCTGTGAAGGGTGGCATCGTGGGCATCAATTCCTTTGGCTTTGGAGGTTCGAATGTCCATATGATCCTGCGTCCGACGGGCCCTGTGGCCACGCCCCAAGACACAAAGCCGTCGCTCGCGGTTCCCCGGCTCCTGCAGGTGTGCGGCCGCACAGAAGAGGCCGTCAACGAGCTCGTCCGGAAGGCCCGGGACAACGCCCACAATGCCGGGTTTCTAAGCATCCTCAATGATATCTCTACCGTGCCCGCCGCCAGCATGCCCTACAGGGGCTACGCCCTGATTGGTAGCGAGGCCGATGCCATGGAGGTGCAGCAAGCTCAGGCCGCATCCAGACCTCTCTGGTACATCTGCTCAGGTGAGGACTGCCAGACTTGATCCTGCATTTCCCATAATGACATTGGGGCAGCTGGTGGTATAGGAGAGCACTCCGAGGATGGGCGGTGCTGTTATACCCTTAAGCACCTTGTGTTTCACCTCAATTGACCCAGTTTGGCTGGAAAAATTAGCCAAGTAAAAATGTACCATAAAGAGTAAAGTACTCCACCCTTAAGCCCTGTACTGTGTGTTGCAAGTTAAGCGGAGGAGTGTCAGTGTTGGGTGTGTGTGGAGAGTGACAGGCCCCTGAAACTGCCTCATGTCCACAGGGATGGGCACACAGTGGGCGGGAATGGGCCGCAGCCTCATGCAGCTGGCCGAATTCCGCGAGTCCATCCTGCGCTCAGATGAGGCGCTACGCGACACGGGCCTCTGCGTGTCCCGCATGCTCATGGAGGCTGATGAGAGCACCTTTGAGGACACAGTGCACGCATTCGTGGGGCTCGCTGCCATACAGGTGAGATGGAGCAGGTCTCTGTGGCCTGATAGATCTGCCCCGACCCTCGCTGCTCATTCTCTGGGAGGAGGGTTTTAATGAGCGGTGGTTAATTTGTTAATTTTTAACGTGCTTTTTTGCTGAGCGCTGCCAGAATAGTCCAGATTTAAACTTATACAGTCACTCCTTTTTTAGTGTCTTTATCAGAGAAGGCTTTACTGTGTAATCAGGTAGCCTGCCAAACACAAATTGGTTTAATCATGTTACATCTGCCTGGTATGTGTTTATAAGTTAATGTACACTTGGCACAGATCCACACACTTACCTTTTAGGTAAAAGCTTCAAATGTCTACATTTCAGACAAACAGATGACTGGATGGGTGAATTTGGTGCCCTTTACCTGGTATCTCTGGGCTCTAATGTCTTGTGTAATGTGGGATTCTTCCTCACGCGCCTCCTGCACTTCACAGATCGGCCAAATCGACCTGCTCCAGAAGATGGGCCTCGTGCCGGACGGCATCGTGGGACACTCTGTGGGCGAGCTGGCCTGCGGTTATGCCGATGGCTCCCTCGACCACAGGGAGGCCATCCTGGCAGCCTACTGGAGAGGGCGGTGCATCAAGGAAGCCAACCTGCCACCAGGGGGAATGGCTGCCGTAGGTAGGGGTCCTGACCTTGACGCCCACCCCCTCTCACGCTCTGTTGGATTGTTTGATTGGTTTGTTTGCGTTGGACTGTGAACCAACAGCCAAAGGGCCTCATATCCCTAATTCCCCTAAAATTATATTAATACTTGGGCATCAGCAGTATCTGCCTGTCACATCTCCTTCACTTTCTTACCAACCCTCGAGGAATCGCAGGGTATGGGAATGAGAGGTCATGACTGTAATGAACCCCCCCACCCCCCCCCCCCCAGGCCTGACGTGGGAGGAGTGTAAGGCCCAGTGCCCACAGGGGGTGGTGCCCGCCTGTCACAACGCTGAAGACACTGTCACGATCTCGGGTCCTCAGGTAACCATCACTGTGCCGTTTTGGGCTGACCAGTTCTCTGCCTTTTGTTAATGGAGTTTGGAAAGAGGTCATAAATGTGAACACTTGTCTCTAGAGAACAGTTAATTTTCACTGTTATTTTTAAATAGTCTGTGTCAGGCAATAAATTGTGTGCATGTGTTGGCATATGCAGGAAGCAGTCAGCCAGTTTGTGGCTCAGCTAAAGGAAAGTGGGGTGTTTGCCAAGGAAGTGCGCAGTGCCGGTGTGGCCTTCCACTCCTACTACATGGCCTCCATCGCTCCTGCCCTGCTGTCCGCACTCAAAAAGGTGAGCTTCTCCAGCCCTTATCAAGCTCTGGATTTTACAACAGTGACATCTGCTGGCCGGATGCCGCAAGGTCAGGCATCCTCTTGCTCAGCACAGTCAGGACTGGTGCATTGTGTTCTCCAGAGCTTGTGGGCTTCCTTTCAGAGGACTGGAAGTGCAAAATGTGCAGAAAACCTTTTACTGAGGTGTGAGCTGCTTGGGAGGAAAGTGCACCTGTACCATTACTATCTGTAGGCTAACCAAAGTCTCCATCTCCCCAGGTAATTAAGGATCCGAAGCCAAGGTCAGCTCGTTGGATCAGCACCTCCATCTCGCAGGCAGACTGGGACAGCCCCCTGGCGCACTACTCCTCAGCAGAGTACCACGTTAACAACCTGGTGAGCGCCGTGCTCTTCCAGGAGGGCCTGAACCTAGTGCCCGACAACGCCGTGGTGGTGGAGATTGCACCTCATGCCCTACTGCAGGTAACGACGCTCATCACTCCTTCTGGGATCGGCTACTGCTGCTTTCTTCTTCACCTCATTGACCTTCTGTGTGTCCCCCACCCTGCTGTAGGCTATCCTGAAACGCAGCCTCAAATCCACCTGCTCTATCCTGCCCCTGATGAAGAGGGGCCACCCCAGTAACCTGGAGTTCTTCCTCTCACACATCGGAAAGATCTACATGAATGGGTCCGCCTTCCTCACTGACCTCCCCGCCTGTCTCTTCCGGCTGCTCGTCATTGGCCGATCTACTGGACACTGGATGCTGATTGATTTTCCCATCTCTCTGGTAGAATCAATCTGGACAGCAACAAGCTGTACCCGGCTGTAGAGTACCCCGTTCAGGTCGGGACCCCCTTCATCTCTCCCCACATCCTCTGGGACCACTCACAGACTTGGGACGTCCCGGTCGCTGATAACTTCCCCTCTGGGTCTGGCGGCTCCAGCTCGGCCACAGTCTACAACATCGGTGAGTGACAGCAGCACTCTGAGGGACCATGTCATGGGTCCAGAGTCCTAAATCTCTGCCGAGGCCTGATTGACTTCATGGCTTCAGAATTTCTTGAGCGGTTTGCTGTCCAGTGTGTGGTCTCTTGCATGACATGCATCATGATCTCCTGCAGACATGAACCCCGAGTCCCCTGACTGTTACCTGACGGGCCACTGCATCGACGGGCGCATCCTGTATCCGGCCACGGGCTACCTGGTGCTGGCCTGGAGGACACTGCTGAGGAGTCAGGGGGCGGTGATGGAGCACACTCCTGTCACTTTCGAGGACGTCACCATCCACCGGGCCACCATCCTGCCAAAGACTGGTGAGGGTGCACCACGACCACTTACGAGGTTAAAGTCAGGTTCTCTTACTGTCCCATCTGAATCTAACTCCAGAACCCCTCCTAGGCACCGTCCAGCTGGAGGTCCGACTCATGCCCGCCACCAGCAGGTTCGAGGTTTCTGAGAATGGCAATCTGACAGTCAGTGGTAAGCTGTGCGATTTCTACCTTGAGTTACCATATCCGCAGTTCTTCGTGCACTGTCTGCACCAGCTCCCCCTGCTGGTAACACTGGCATCTTTTCTGCAGGCAAAGTGAGCATCCTTGAGGATAAGGCTTTGGAAGCGTTCCAGTCTCAGGTGGCCCAGACTCCCGAAGCGACCTCAGAGGATGACCCCAGAATGGGACTGACGGCTGGAGACGTCTACAAAGAGCTGCGCCTGCGGGGTTATGACTACGCCAAGGCATTCCAGGGCATCCTGGAGTCCAGCGGCACCGGTGAGGGACCCCCGGGAATCTTTTAAGACCGCCCGCCATTGCAGCCCTTCGCTGCCTGACTGGCAACCGAGCGAGTCCCTCCACTCTGTCCTGCAGGAGACCGAGGCAAGCTGAGATGGACGGGTAACTGGGTGACTTTCCTGGACACCATGCTGCAGATGCTGGTGTTGGGCCTTTCGGGCCGGAGCCTGCGGCTGCCAACTCGGGTCCGCTCTGTTTGCGTCGATCCCCGTCTGCACGAGGAGAGGGTCCGAGACTATGGGGAGGACAAGAAGGGTATGCGCACCCCACCAGTTCTGCCTCCCGACATATCTGTGGCAGTGTTTCAATTTTATTTGTAATTTACAGTTTCTATATTACATCTTCATATATAACTTATTTTCGTTTTTAGTGTTGATGTATATTGAAATATATCTTTAAAATTAAAACTAATAACTTTAAGTTGTCGAGTTGTTTTTAGTTCTCATTTTAGAGACTCCCACATGAATACACAGTGCAAATCATGTACTAATGTCCTCAAAATAATGGTCATTGAGGGGGGGGTACAAATCAATATTTTAGCTAAATGGTATTTAAAAACGGTAACTATGTTTTGATGTTTTGTTTTTATTTTCAGTTGGAGAAGCAACATTTATCATTTTAGTTGCAATTTCGTATTTTATTTCTGTTAACTAAATCTGTAAGAACATTTTTGTATTCTTTGACGCTGTACTTACTGCCAAGTGATAAGCTTTCCAACTCTCTATCATATCTCCTCTTGCAGCCATTGATGTGCAGGTGAATCGCTACCTGGACAGCATTATCGCGGGCGGAGTGCAGATCTCCGGCCTCCATGCTACAGTGGCGCCACGGCGACAGCAGCAGCAGAGCCCCCCCACCCTGGAGGAGTTTGTCTTTGTGCCATACATGGACACACAGTGCCTGAGGACCAGTGAGAAGCTCGGCGAGCAGCTGAGGCACTGCAAAGGCACGTGATCTTTCTGAGGTTCTCCGCCAGAAATCCAATCACTAACTCCGCTGCCGAGTGATGCGTCAGCCTTGGGAAGCGGAGAGGTGGTATATAATAATGACTTGGGTGACCTTGGTAGACCAGAAGGTCACATGTCTGCCAGAAGCTCTTCTGGGATTGTCATGTAGTTTTTCCAGCAAATCTTCAATGTAACACAGTGGTGGGTCACATGTGCGCAGCTGAAACGATCTGTACCAGGCTGATGAAATGTCGTCATTATCATTTGGAGAAAGACTGCAGAGCCGGCTGCCCGCTCTTTAGTCCTTACTTATACTGGAAATTCTTTACATTAATGCACCTTCATAATGCATTTATAATGCATTCATAGAGCATTCATAAGCAGCATGTAAGTGTTATCCTCAAGTTTGTTATTCATGTATTTTAAAGCAGTGAAGGCATGTTGGGACATTAAGGTATACTTATATGCTGCTTATGAATGTTCTATGAATACTTTAACTGCACCTTCATAATGTATTTATAATGTAAAGCGGTACCCTAATGCTATCAAGCCTTTGAGGTAGACCAGGACTAGGGACCCCCTATTTTCATTGGAAACCCCTAATATATACACTGACACTGTTCCTGTGGCCCTTGGTATACAGGTCTCATCCACCGGCTACAGCACAAGCTCGCACAGCAGGGGGCCAAGCTGTCCGTGCCCGGCCTGGAGGAGGCCATGGAGGCCCAGCTGACCGCGGCCGGGGCTGAGCCGGGGCTCCCGCGCTTGCTGTCGGCCCTGTGTGCTCTGGAGCTCAATGGGAACTTGCAGTCAGAGCTGGAACAGACAGTGAGGGCGGAGAAGGACTGCCTGCTGCAAGACCCACTGCTGGGTGGCCTGCTGGACTCTGTGGCCCTGCGGCACTGCCTGGACACGGTGCTGGAGAATGGCACGCCTGGCAAGATACGGGTGCTGGAGGTAGGGAGGATCTGTATGGGCACCAGGCTGGGCTTTGAGTTACCTTATGCTGGAGAACTGAGTTCCTGCTGGCTACTACCTGTTCAGCCAGCTGTACCTGACAGCATTTTACATTTAACATTTTTAGCAGATGCCTTTGTCCAAAGGGATGTACAAGTGAGCCAAATGGTGCATTACAAATGAATGTGCAGTCAAGGATTCAACTTGGCATAAGTGCAGTTAGACTGAGCTTCCAGTGACTGCCCAGGTACGAGTGTAAGCTGTATTGCAGCGGGTCCTACCCAACAGCTACATGTATAACTATTAACAAAATAAGAACTTCATAAAAACAAACAGTCAAAGAGGAGTTTCCACTCCTCCACTTGTTTGCTGCAAGCAGCTATAATCTGATTTGTGCATAAGAAACTGTTAAGCTTCATGGTGGCAAAGTCCTCACTCTCTTAGCAGAGAGTGAAAATTGGTCACAGTGATGTCATTATCGGTGATTAGTTGCTCCTCCTCAAATAAGTAATTAAGGGTAATTAAAGGAAAAACCAGCAGCTTTGGGTCTCCCCTGTAGGAGCGGTGGTCACTGGTGCCCTACTGGACTTTAATGCTGCAGTTTAATTTAAACAGCTGTGGTGCCTTTTAGAATGGAGCATGTAACCTGATGTGTTTGTGTAGTGATCCAGTGTGTGCTCTTGGGTGGGGGTGACTTTACGGGAATGTGTGAGCGTGCCTTCCGTGTAACGCGCCCATTCAACCCTTCTGTGCCCAGGCCCTCGCTGCAGACGGTCGCGTTTTCTCTCGCGCCGTCAGCCTCCTGAACATTCAGCCCATGCTGCGAGTTGAGTACACGGCCACCGACGTCACCCAAGACCTGCTGACCCCCCACCAGTCGTCCTTGGAGGACCTGGGTGTCACCACCGGCCAGTGGGACCCTCACGTGGCCCCCGCCCCCGGCGGCCTGGGTGGCGCCGACCTGGTGGTGTGTAACTGTGTGGCGAGCCCCCTGTCCAGCCCAGAGGAGGTGGCGGCCAACCTGGCGTCAGCCACCAAGGAGGGCGGCTTCATGCTGCTGCACACGATGCTGAAGGGGGACACGCTGGGGGAGACCGTGGCCTACCTCTTGGCCAGCCAGCAGGCCCTGCTGTCCCAGGTAGGCCTCTCCTCTCTCTTTGGCCCCTCCCAGTGGCTCGTGGTAAGCTGCTAACGCTCATGATGCATGCTAACCAGGCTGAGTGGGAGAAGGTATTCAGCAAGGCCTCCCTCCACGTGGTCGCTATGAAGAAATCGTTCTACGGCTCCGCCCTGTTCCTGTGCCGCCATCAGAGCCCCAGCACGCAGCCCCTCTTCGTGCCCGTGGACTCGACCGACTATCAATGGGTGGAAAAGCTCAAGGTAACTAGTAAGATGTAGTGTGTGTGTGTGTGTGTTTTTTTTTTTTTTTTTTTTTTTTTTTGGCGCGTTAGACACAATTTTTGTGTTTTGTAAACAACCCGCCCCCAAAGAAAAATAGGGTGAACCCACAGAGACCCGCGTGTGGGGAAC
>JAODKC010000095.1:13457486-13511025 GCA_026777985.1 Mormyrops attenuatus | reverse complement strand
TTTGCCTCGTTAGCCACCTTGTTAATGTTTGTTCCTACCCCCGCCCCCTAGTCTATCTTGGCTGAGCCCTCAGAGAGCCGCGTGTGGCTCACTGCCACCCAGGTGCATTCAGGGGTGGTAGGGATGGTCAACTGCCTCCGACAAGAACCAGGCGGCAACCGCATAAGGTGCGAATGCTACATTAGGCTAATGCAAGAATACTACTCTGCTAATTGTATACAGCTTAAGACTGAGCTTTACACTTGGATAATGCTGCACTTAGAATGCTAATGCTACTGTACACTCAGAATATAAGGGGCACCGCATGCATGTTACAACCTGACCTGCTTCTTCTCCGCTTCCGAAGGTGTGCATTCGTGTCCAACTTGATGCGGTCTTCTGCGGCACCCTCCCTGCTTCCGTCACACAAAGACATGCAGTCTCTCCTGGAGAGGGACCTGAGCATCAATGTGTACCGTGATGGTCAGTGGGGCGTCTTCAGGCACCAGCTCATCCCCCAGGGTAAGGATCTGTCTGCTTGCTGGAATGTTCTGTGCTGATACGGAGCTCACTAAGCAGTTAGGACCAGGCTGTGGGCAGTAAGACCAGTGCTGTGATGTCGTGTTTTACACTTGTGTGTATGTGTGTGTGCGCGCGTGCGTGCGCCCGCAGAGCTGAGCCAGGAGCCCACGGAACAGGCCTACGTCAATGTGCTGACTCGTGGGGACCTGTCGTCCTTGCGCTGGATTGTGTCCCCCCTGCGCCACTTCACCCCCGACAGCCCCCATGTGCAGCTCTGCAGTGTCTACTACTCTTCCCTGAATTTCCGTGACATCATGCTGGCCACCGGCAAACTGCCTCCAGACGCCATCCCAGGTTCGCTAAACCTTTTCACATGTCCCTCATTAAGCGCTTGGCATTATTTTTCCTCTCATACGCGTTCCATCATCTACAGGAGACTTGGCCCTGCAGCAATGCATGCTGGGAATGGAGTTCTCAGGCCGTGATCCCAGCGGTCGCCACGTGATGGGCCTCCTTCCCGCCAAAGGCCTGGCCACTTGTGTGGATGCGGACAAGCGTTTCCTGTGGGACGTGCCCTCCAGCTGGTGAGGGGAGGACGGCGTTGGCATGCCATCTAACTGCAACACTGGAGGGTGTGACCCGGCAGGTGTGGGCCCCGAGTGTGGCCACATGTTAATGGAGGTGTTCTTTCCCTGGTAGGACTCTGGAGCAGGCAGCCTCGGTGCCTGTGGTTTATGCCACTGCCTACTACGCCTTGGTGGTGCGCGGGCGACTGCGTCCTGGTGAGAGTGTGCTCGTCCACTCAGGGTCCGGTGGAGTGGGCCAGGCCGCCATCAGCATCGCGCTGAGCCAGGGCTGCCGCGTCTTCACCACAGTGGGTGGGTACCTCCAGTCATCCTGTGATGGTGAAACGTGATCAAAGTACAACAGTGCTGACACTTCTGGTTTTCGAGCTCGTGGAATGATGAAGGGGTTACGTCCCGATGAATTAATCGTGGAAAATATTGAGTTTGATATGATAAATGGGTAAACAAACACAAAAACTCCGTACAATATGATAAACATCGTATGAGATGTTTACGCTCGCTGTCACTACAGTGTGGCTGGATGGATGCGGTAATTGCCAGGTATCAGTAGAAAGTATCGTACGGCATATCGTTATCCTGGGAATAGATTAAAATTAAAACTGAAAATTGGCTACTGATTGCGCATTGTGCCACCGTAAAATTGAAATATCTTAAGTCAACCCATCGTAGAGAGAGTGGCATCTGTTGTGCAAGTTATGGTCGGAGCTGACCTCCTGACCTTTGACCTTTCTGACAGGGTCGACCGAGAAGCGAGCCTACCTGCAGGAGCGGTTCCCGCAGCTGACGGCCGAGTCCTTCGCCAACTCCAGAGACGCCTCCTTCGAGCAGCACGTTCTGCTCCACACGAAAGGCAAGGGTGAGTAAAGATTCCTCTGGCGGAGCAGTGCTCGGCTAGGAAAGCTGGCAATGAAGACAAATCCCACCACTGCTGAGCGGCTGCTGACTGCATGTGTGTCCTTTAGGAGTGGACCTGGTACTCAACTCTCTGGCTGAGGAGAAGTTGCTGGCTAGCCTTCGCTGCCTGGCTAGGCACGGCCGCTTTCTGGAGATCGGAAAGTACGACCTTTCCAACAACTCCCCGCTAGGTGAGCCAAAGCCTCCCTTCCAGGCCCCACCTCTGCCTTGCCACCGATGATACACCCTTAACCGGTGTTCTGGCCTCCCACCACAGGGATGGCGCTCTTCCTAAAGAATGTGGCTTTCCATGGCATCCTGCTGGATGCCCTTTTCGAGGAGGGCAACCGCGAGTGGGAGGAAGTATCACAGCTCCTGCGGGAGGGCATCACTGCGGGCGTGGTTCAGCCACTGTGCACCACCGTCTTCGCAAGAGACCAGGTGGAAGAGGCCTTCCGTTACATGGCTCAGGGCAGACATATCGGCAAGGTGCTGCTGCAGGTAAGACTACTGTCCAGTTCCACTTTTCTTCGGCAGCTCTGCAAGGACAACGTGGCTTTTCACGCCGGTGTTTCTACAGGTACGCACAGAGGAACCTTCCGCGGGTGTGGAGGCGGCCCCACTCTCACTGCCTGCCATCTGCCGTACCTACTGCCCCGGCTCCCTCTCCTACATCATCACTGGAGGCCTGGGTGGCTTCGGCCTGGAGCTGGCCCACTGGCTGACTGAGAGGGGAGCTCGCAAGCTGGTGCTGACGTCTCGCTCAGGAATCCGCAACGGTAAAGGTGGACTGGCAAGGGTGTTGTCTGTAGAGCCTTTGTCATAAGCTTTAAAAGAAAAGAAAAAAATTAGAAAAATGGCCGTCCCAGTAAAATGATTTTCGTTCCCCCTAGGGTACCAAGCTAAGAGAGTACAGGAGTGGCAGGCCATGGGCATCCAAGTGCTGGTGTCCACCAGTGATGTTGGCTCCCTGGAGGGTGCCCAGAAGCTCATCACTGAGGCGGCCCATATTGGTCCTGTTGGAGGCATCTTTCACCTCGCCATGGTACAGAGCGCCATCTTCTGCCACAGCCCAGGAGTGCATGGCACCTTTTGACTTTGAGGGAACCTTAGTACTTCACATGTGACCCTGTTTCTGCTCTCAGGTGCTGAAGGACGGCATGCTGGAGAACCTGACACCGGAGCACTTCCAGCAGGTCTGCCAGCCGAAGTACGACGGGACCATCCACCTGGACAGGTAGTGTGCTGCTCCATCCCCGCTTGCACTCAGTGTTGCTGAGCGGGACCTGACCGTGTTCCTCTGTCTGACAGGGTGACCCGGGACCAGTGTCCCGAGCTCCGGCACTTCGTCACCTTCTCTTCTGTGAGCTGCGGTCGCGGCAACGCTGGTCAGAGCAACTACGGCTTCGCCAACTCCACCATGGAGCGCGTGTGCGAGCAGCGGCGGCACGACGGGCTGCCCGGCCTGGCGGTGCAGTGGGGCGCCATTGGTGATGTTGGTGTGGTCCTGGAGACCATGGGCAACAACGACACAGTCATAGGCGGCACCCTGCCGCAACGTATCTCCTCCTGTCTGGAGGTGCTGGACCGCTTCCTGAACCAGCCGAGGCCAGTCATGTCCAGCTTCGTGCTGGCCGAGCGGGTGGCGGCCGCCAAGGGAGAGGGTGGAGGCCAGAGGGACTTGGTGGAGGCTGTGGCTCACATCTTGGGTACGTGAGCACCTCACCCAGAGCCCCCTGAACATGGGTGCCAATTTGGAACATACCACTGATGTGTGTTGGGGGGGGGGGCACTTTATAATATTCCTGCAAATTAAAAGCATATGTTGAGGATGGTTCTCTGTGACCTTGGATGAACTTCTGCAGGGACGTCGGTCCTGGAACACTCTGATACATCCCTCACTATACTGAAGCCAGCGGCATAAGCGAGCGTATGGCACTCCCTGTTCGCAGTGGAACGTCCCCAGTTTACCTCAGTCTCCAGCCCTTCTGAAATTATTCGAGCGTCTCCTTGCCCGTGCTGATCCTCCTCCGCTGGCTTTGAAGTCGAGTCATAATTCCTCCAGTTTAAATATCGGGTGTTTTTGCATCCAAATCTGAGGGGAAAACGCACATCAAGCTGCATCGGAGAATTGCACCCATTTTTGCAGTTGCTGTGAAATCTGACACATAGAACAATGTGCTCTTTGCATTGTGCATTGAGTTGCATTGTACATTTAATGTGTCATTTTGAGTATGTAATGTATAAATATTTCAAAGCCCTGCTTGGTTAAAAACAGTGAATTAAGTTACATGATTGCACTCTGTCACGCAGGCACACACATACATACACACACACACACACACACACACACACACTCACACTCTGTCCTCCCCGTTCGGCCACAGGTGTGCGTGACGTGAGCAGCCTGAATGCTGATGCCTCACTAGCTGACCTGGGTCTGGACTCCCTCATGGGCGTGGAGGTCCGGCAGACTCTGGAGCGGGATTACGACATCGTCATGGCGATGCGGGAGATCCGACAGCTGACCATTAACAAGCTGCGTGAGCTATCCAGCCAGCAGGGAGGCGCCGAGGGTGAGGGTCAACGCCAGTACGAATCTAGCCACAAGTCTTGGACCTGGTTTGGAGATACGTGTGTCTCTCTGCCCCCCTGCAGACTCTCGGGCTCCCCTGCTGAGGAAGGGTGGTGCCGGCGCCTTGCTGGACACCGATCTGAGCCAGCTCCTGGTGAATCCTGACGGACCCACAGTCACGCGATTGAATGAGGTTCAGAGCGCCGAGAGGCCTCTCTTCCTGGTGCACCCCATCGAGGGCTCCATCACCGCCTTCCGCACGCTGACCGCCAAGCTGAGCGTGCCCTGCTACGGCCTGCAGTGCACCAAAGGTACGCCCCCCCCCCCCGAGCCGTGACTCTACTTAGGTGGTGCGGTCCTCCCCTCAATGAGAGAATTCTGCCAAAAGCAGGAAGTGGATTCGTGTCTCGAAGGCAGCTAGTTTAGTACCAGCAAGGTCCCTGGTGTTACTCGGTGTTTCACCAGAATTTGGCAGAAAAATGTATAAATGGGTAAAAAGCAACTTCAGTTAAATTTGTCAACTGAGCTGTCCATTGGAAACTTCACGGTAACCTTGTTGAGTGCTTTGTTTTGGTGATGAAGAGTATCCCATCAGCCTGCACTGTACGGTAGCGGTGTCCCTTCCCCATACTGAATGACTTCTCCCTTCCTCTGCCCCCCCCAAGCGGCCCCACTGGACAGCATCCAGAGTCTGGCCTCCTATTATGTGGAGTGCATGCGGCAGGTGCAGCCGGACGGCCCGTACCGCGTCGCTGGCTACTCCTTCGGAGCCTGTGTGGCCTTTGAGATGTGCTCACAGCTGCAGGCTGCTGCCCGACCCGTGGAGCACCTCTTCCTGTTTGACGGCTCGCACTCCTATGTGGCGGCATACACCCAGGTGAGGGGGGTGGGAGGCTGGCTTTCACTCCCTTTTTACTTAGGTTGTTTGACAGCCATAGGTAATTCTCGGGGCATTTGTCTCCCCCCTGAAAAAGTAGCACTTTGTCCTGTATTTTCCTACACATTTAGTACAAATGATGTGGATGTGGACCCCCCCCCCCCCCTCCCCAGGAGAATCACCCTTGGTTAATAGTAATTAGTGCTGTCAATAGGTTAGGAAAAAAAAAAAAAGAACTAATTAATCACACATTTTGTTATGAATTCACAATTACTTGCAATTAAAAACTTGTTTTTCTCAAGACTTAAGGCTTGTTATAATGCATATTTAAAGGTGAAATCGATCACCAATTTAATGATTGATTAATGAATAATCACAAAGGATGTACATTTCAGATATAACAATGTAGTAGGTCATGAATAACAATCATTTGTATGGCTTGTATGGTTGCCTCAATGCACTGCGTGATGTCATTAATCGCACTATTTTAACTCGTTAATTTTTGCGATTTAAAATAATTAATTTTGATAGCCGTAATAGTAATATTACATTTCTTCCTTCCTGCTCGTTGCCCTTCATCTTCGGCCCAGATATTATTCTTTGTGTGTAAAAGAACAGAAGCCTGATAAAGTGACCATAAAGTGACCATTATGGGTTATTGATTCTCCTTGTTCTGTGCACAGAGCTACAGAGCAAAGCTGACCCCAGGTAAAGAGTCCGAAGCTGAGACGGAGGCTCTCTGTGCTTTTATCCAGCAGTTCACTGGCATGGAGTATAACAAGGTAAGCCCCAAGGCAAATGCAGGCAGTATCTTTTTTTTCCTCATTCTCCCACCGGGGGCGCTGTTCACTGATAGCCCACTGACCTCGCTACAGCTCCTGGAGACCCTGCTGCCGCTGTCGGACCTGGAGGCCAGGGTGAATGTGGCCGTGGACCTGATCACATCCAGCCACAAGCACGTGAGCCGTGCCTCGCTGCACTTCGCCGCCTCTGCCTTCTACTACAAGCTGAAGGCTGCCGACCGCTACGTGCCGGCGGCCAAGTACCATGGCAGCGTCGCCCTCCTGAGGGCGAAGACCAGCACCGAGTATGGCGATGGCCTGGGTGCCGACTACCGGCTGCACGAGGTGAGGCCCCCTACCTGCAGGACTTGGGGGGGGGGGGGGGTTGGTTTTCCTTTCTTCACCTATTACACGTTTGATCTCCAGGTCTGTGACGGGAAGGTGTCGGTCCACGTCATCGAGGGGGACCACCGCACCTTCCTGGAGGGTGAGGGTGTGGATTCTATCACTGGCATCATTCACAGCTCACTGGCAGAGCCCCGCGTAAGTGCCAGAGAGGGTTAGTTCTGCTCTGTCCTGCCCTGGCGGGGGGGGGGGGACAGGCACTGGGACGGCAGCGAGCGGGTCTGCTACGTCATCAGCCTTCTCTTCCTGTTTTTTTGTTTTTGTGTTTTTTTTTGGTGGTTTTCTGGAAGGATGTTATCTGGACACGTTTCAGCCTTAATCTGTCTGCTTTCTCCACATCTGCTCTCGTTCCTTGTTCTCCTTTATCTCCCTTTTTGTATTGTCTGTTTTAGTTTTGTAAAGGTACAGCTTAGAAGTTCACGTTACATCTTCTGAAAGCATACTCATGGTGCATGGTCATGTGACCACCTATTAACCACTCAGATGCTCAGATTACGAACATGACTGTCTGCTAAAGGGCGACACTACTTCAAGTGGTGGAACGTTTCCGTACAAAAGTTCTGCCAGCCCTGATGATGCGGACGTCGTTCCCAACCTTAAAGTAAAATGTGTGTGTGTGTGTGTGTGTGTGTGTGTTGTAGAGCCAGGGAGCCATCCACACACACAGAAGTTCACTTAGATTCACCAAACGCATAGGTTAGACAAGTCAAAGGTAGCAGTATTACATTTGCATGAAGACGTTATTCTACTAAGAGGGCATCTTTGTCTTTCTGGGTGTTACTGAATACATACACACCACTTTGTGTTGGTTGTATTGCCTTGCAAAGGTGCTGCACAGTCTAGGAATCCATACAGAATTTCATGTGGGCTGTTGATCAGAGTATTTCCATATGGGGAAAAAGTACAGTGCCCTGGAACCACCTTGGGAGTAACAGAAATGGTTGGAATGGTGTTGGTCTCTAATGAACATGTACAAGCAGTTGAGCTCATCTGTGACTGAAACTGAACTCTCTGACTTGCATGGTGCAGATAGCGAGGAATTGCCAAATTTCTCTGGTTTGCAGTGTTACCCCTCAGTGTGTTCCGAACAGCTCTATCTTTGTTTCATATGGCTTAAACTTTAGGAGGACCAGTTGACCTTCTGTACCTGTTCTACTCTACGTTGTGTGTTGACAAAGTCTGGAAAATATGGTACATACTCTAAAAAACCTGCTGTAGGTCACACTGCTGTTTTAATGTAACTGATATTTCTGGCTATTTAATGCATAAAATGTATTTCATTAGTATATATTTGTTTTGTTTGCAAAATTCTGTGGATGTATTTCCATTCTGGAATTTAAAAAAAAAAAAAAAACAAATGATATTTGAAGAATAAGCTGGACCAAGGTTACTAAACTGAAGCTGTTTGAAAATATGCCTGAAGTCTGAAGAAGCTGCACCGATGCAGAGTGGTGGATCGTGGAAGCTGGATTGCAGAGGGCTGGCGCGTCACACAGCACCAGCCTGGTGAGCCCAGAGGTGTCCTTTCATAGAGAATAAAGCGTTACCTGAAAACATTCTTTTCCTGACAGTGACCCACAAACTGGAGAATAAGGGAGAAGGATCCCAAAACGACTAATCTGATTTCTGAGACTTTTAATCAAGTCGGTGAAGAATCAGATGACTTCCAATTCAAAGTGCAAAGGAGAAACAATGGACTGCTCCTCTCAAGTTTTTTTTTTTTAATTATTTTTTAAATTCTATTATGTAATTTCTCAAGTATTTATTGTACTAGTTGAAATAAAATAGCATCTCAAAATGATGATTTTGTCTTTTTCTAAGCATTACATATACATACGTGTATAATCTCAGCCTCAGAGTGATACTGGACAGTTTAGCAGTATGTTTATTTATTTAACGTGTATAGAGTGTCTGTTTTGGGTTGGTGTGACTCACCTGCTATGTTTACGTATGCAGATTTATATTCCCTAGCTTGTATTGAGATTCCATGAAGACAATTGCTTTATGATCTTAATATTGCCAAAAAGGTACTATTGACCTATAGCACCCATGGAAAGATGTATTTGTCCTATTCTTTGCATTTCACCATAATTACAAAGACACTGACATATTTGGAATTATCAAATATTATTACCAAAAAAGTATTAACAAAAATAATGATTTGGTTTTTCTGGAGAGGGGGAGGGGACAGCTCTGTCAGTTGGGACTCAGAAGGTTGTTGGTTCAAATCTCATGGTCGACAGTGATGCCACCATTGGATCCTTGAGCGAGGCCCTTAACCCCAATGGCTCCAGGGACTGGCTGACCCTACTGTCTCCTCTACGCCAGTTGTGCCTCTGGCTGTTCTGAAGGAGATCCCACATATATGCTGAGAACTCATTGGCTGCTGCTTCTTCACACTTAGGTCAAACTCCTCCAGAACGATTTCTTCTCTGTTTAGGTAACGTAACCAGGGCATGTGATGCAACACCATCGCTCTTTCCTTTGTAGGCAGGTTTACATGTCCATGTTTTGACTGCTACTGTAGATAAAGTAGCCAGCCTTAAATACACTATATTGCCAAAAGTATTGGGACACCTGCTTTTACACACACGTGAACTTTAATGACATCCTATTCTTAATACAAAGGCTTTAATATGGAGTTGGCCCAAACTTTGCAGCTATAACAGCTTCAACTCTTCTGGGAAGGCTGTCCACAAGGTTTAGGAGTGTGTTTATGGGAATTTTTGACCATTCCTCCAGGAGAGCATTTGTGAGGTCAGGCACTGATGTTGGACGAGAATGCCTGGCTCGCAGTCTCTGCACTAATTCGTCCCAAAGGTGTTCTATTGGGTTGAAGTCAGGGCTCTGTGCAGGCCAGTCAAGTTCCTCCACACTAGACTCACTCATCCATGTTCCCTTTGTTTTGTGCACTGGTGCGCAGTTGTGTTCGAACAGGAAGGGGCCATCCCCAAACTGTTCCCACAAAGTTCGGACCATGAAATGGTCCAAAATGGCTTTGAATGCTGCAGCACTAAGAGTTCCTTTCATGGGAACTAAGGGGCCAAGCCCAACCCCTGAAAAACTACCCATACCATAATTCCCCCTCCACCAAACTTTACACTTAGCACAATGCAGTCAGACAAGTACCATTCACCTGACAACTGCGAAACCCAGACTCGTCCATCAGATTGCCAGACAGAGAAGCGTGATTTGTCACTCCAGCGAACATGTCTCCACTGCTCTAGAGTCCAGTGGCGGCGTGCTTTATACCACTACATCCGACGCTTTGCATTGCACTTGGTGATGTAAAGCTTAGATGCAGCTGCTCCGCCATGGAAACCCATTCCATGAAGTTCTCTATGCACTGGTCTTGAGCTAATCTGAAGGCCACACAAAGTTTGGAGATCTGTAGCTATTGACTCTGCAGACAGTTGGCGACTTCTGCACACTGTGCGCCTCAGCATGCGTTGTCTCTGCTCTGTGATTTGACGTGGCCTCCCACTTTGTGGCTGATTTGCTGCTGTTCCCAATTGCTTCCAATTTGTTAAAATACCACTAACAGCTGACCGTGGAATATTTAGTAGCGAGGAAATTTCACAAATGGACTTATTGCACAGATGGCATCTTATCATGGTACCACGCTTGAATTCACTGAGCTCCTGAGAGTGACCCATTCTTTCGCAAATGTTTGAAGAAGCAGTCTGCTTGCCTAGGTGCTTAATTTTATACACCTGTGGCTATGGAAGTAATTGGAATATCTGAATTCAATGATTTGGAGGGGTGTCTCAGTACTTTTGGCAATATAGTGTATGTAAAGTATGGATAAAAAGATGGGCATTGTAACTAAAACCCATCGCACTTATAGGTCTCATTCCACTTTTTAATGGGTTTGAGGCATCATAGGAGACATTAGTACAGAACATGATTCTGCCCTGGAACAATCATGGAGGGACAGATACAAAGAGAAGGTTTTGGTGAAGTGCAGAACCATGAGACAACAGTGGAGATGAAGGCAGGGGTGTGGAAAGAAGGACAAAAGGACAGCCTTTGACGGTTTAAATAGCTGGATACAAGAGGCAGCCATTAAGAATAAGGAGCAGAACCAATTCACCATGGAATCTGGGATGGTAGTGCGAGCAGTTCAGAGGAAGCCTTCTGGGTGGGTTTCAGGTGACAGTTTACAGGGTATTGCATGGCAGAGGGTGGAGATCAATGACAGGAGAGAGGAACCTGATACGTGAAAGTAAGAAATGTGGGGGTGAAAACATACAGAAAAAGAAAAAGAGGTAGACGAGGGTAAGAAGGAAAGAGATGAAGGTAGAGGAACAGGATGCAGATAAAGGAGGAGAATAAGAAAGTAAACAAAATACAGGAAATATGCAGGTGTGTGCAGGACAGTAACTGATGCCCCAGTGATTTTATATAGAGTGGAGAGTCACTGGTTCAACAAGAATCACACTAATTGTTTAGTGGGATAGAATTTTCTGAAGTTTCCAGGTGGAGGAAGAATACATAAGAACATAAGAAATTTACAAATGAGAGGAGGCCATTCGGCCCATCAAGCTCATTTGGCCATATAGTGCCAAAGCTCAAGCAATCCCTGGCAATCAGGCCAAAGGAGCAGGAGAACCCAGGAAGTCAGACCACAGGAGCAGGTGAACCCATAAGCGCTGGCCAGAGGAGCAGGAGAACCCAGGAGGTCAAACCACAGGTGCAGAAGAACCCATAAGGGCTGGCCAGAGGAGCAGGAGAACCCAGGAGGTCAAACCACAGGAACCAGGGAACCCTGACCAGAGGAGTAGAAGACATTCTGCTTCATTGAGGCTCCACTTGATATGGTGCTGGGTTGTGTTCTACTCCTGTAGTTTGACCTCCTGGTTCTCCTACTCCTTCGGTTGGTCATTATGGATTTTCCTGCTTCTGTTGCCAGTCATTATAGGTTCTCCTGCTCTCCAGTGGAGTCTCACTGGGCAGATTGTCTGCACAGCATACACAGTTATCGTTTCACTGGAAAAAATAAATAAATGACACATTCGATGGGCCGAATTCACATGCAAAAATAAAAAAATACGTGATATTCGGGAGAAATAGCAGATAACGCCTCGGAACTACCTGGGATACAAAAGTCGGGACCAGAATGCATTACTTTAAGCCAGCGCTGTAAGCGGCTGCATGACGTCGAATGCATCCACAGATTCGATCTTAGCCTTGGTATCCCGGATGTGTAACTCGCGGAGCATCGAATTGGGGTAACTTTGAAATGTTGTCTTTGAAATTTTTGAGTTTTTTGTCATTTGTATCTTTAAACCATGAATTTGTGAACATGGAAAAATAGCAGTGAAACTGCCTTTTAGAAAATTTGAAGACTGTAATTCTGAGGCAAAAAAAATCTGATGCGTATTTCCAATGCATAAATATTCAATGTTAGAATTTCAGTGGCATATAAAATTCAAATTGTGATGAGACATTTACTTTTATATATGTATTCAAAAATTAACTAACTAAAACTGTTAGTGGTATTTTAACAAATTGGAAGCAATTAGGAACAACAGTAACAGATTTCTGCATCATACATCTTTTTAAGTGAGGTTTCCGATCGGTCATCTTTGAAAGTAACACAAATGTTGCGAGCGAAACCCGGAGTGTAATACATGTAACACCAATCGAGCTGTGACTGACGCCGGAGCGGTTCGCGCACCCGGCGGACGCTTGGTTAGGAGTCCAAGCCAGCCGTGAAATCTGGTCAGTATTCGCACATGACACTTCATCTGTCTTCTTCACTATGTGAAATTTTGTATTCCGATAATTGGATATTGATTCTAAGAATCGTTTGAGCAAATGATAAAACTGCTCCACATGTGCGAGTCAATTGGAAGCTGGATTACATTTAACATGTGCGCGCAAACTCCCGATCCCCTGTAGATTTATATCTGTAGTTTTAACGCGATCGTTTGCGGAAGTAGCTTCAGTGACATTAGTGTGGGTCACTGGTTAAGACAGGAGACGTCCTGACATTAGCATTGTAATATTTAATGCGTCGATCTTGTTGGTAAGCTAGCAGTTTTTCAGCATGGTACATTGTCTAGTCATGGGCAGAAACACTATCTCTAGCTCGTCACTGTCCTTCAATTATAAGTTAGAGTCAAATTAGGGGTTTTACCAGACGATCTCTCTAGTGTATTCTAATCCGTCTATGTGTTATCCACATGTTTTGCACCCAAAGCCACTTAATATTTTCCCCTTTGTATAGTCTGGAGCAGATCGTGTAACAGAACAAAACCAGTGGGCAAAATTAAATCAAATAACTACCTGTAGAACCATGCTACAAGTTGCCGTAATATTGCGTGTTTTATAGTTCCTTTCCAGTTTTCGACTTAAGCATTTTAAACGATTTCGCCGCTACGGCCAGTTCTAGTTTTATTATGTAGTAATATTCTGTACGTATATTGATGTAAACAATTAAAATGATCACGTTGTTACTTGTATAAGGTCTTTAACCTGCCGCAGTTGACTTTAACAGAAACACTTTAAATGAAAATTCATGTTCTGCAGTCATACAGTCAGTATTTCACCATTAATAACGTTTAATATATATCTGATTACGTTATACTGAAGGTTACTTTTAAGCCTCCTGAATACTGAAGCTGTGCAATTTCCCTAAACCGACCCTGGTTTCTAACGCCTTCTCCTCCGTAAGCTTTCATCATGCCTAAACTGCAAGGCTTTGAATTCTGGAAGATCACCCTGAAGGGGGCACGTTTCGTGGTGGCCCCCATGGTGGACCAGAGCGAGTTGGCTTGGAGGCTCCTGAGCCGCAGACACGGCGCCCAGCTCTGCTACACCCCCATGCTGCACGCGCAGGTCTTTGTGCGGGATGGCAACTACCGGCGCGAGAACCTGTATGCTGAGGTTTGTGCGGAGGACCGGCCCTTGATTGCGCAGGTGAGTTCACCGCGGCTGCGCCTCCAGCTCTTCACGTGCCCTGTGCATCCCACGTGGCCCTTACGTGACTTCTCTCTGCGCAGTTTTGTGCAAATGACCCAGAAACGTTCATTAAGGCCGCACTCCTGGCTGAGGACTATTGCGACGCCATCGACCTCAACCTGGGCTGCCCTCAGATGATCGCAAAGCGAGGTAGAGGACTCACTGGATGGAAGATACAAGCCGTTAAACTACAGAGGATTTGTGTTTTTACCGTCAAGCGGACATATGTTTTGGTTTAATGCTAACTCTGAATTTTCCTAGGTCATTACGGTGCCTTCTTGCAAGAAGAGTGGAGTCTTCTGGAGAAGATGGGTGAGCTTATGGTCATCTTTTTGCCTCAGTATCGGTGTAATGGTTTCTCTCCCTCATATCTTAATGTCCCCCCGTGTGTCTAGTGTCACTGGCCAATGACAAGATTTCAGTACCCATCACGTGCAAGATCAGAGTGTTCACGGAAATTGAGAAAACTGTGCAGTACGCCAAGATGCTGGAGAAGGCCGGGTGCCAGGTACGGCGCACGCTGGCAGGGCGGGGCGTGGTCGCGTGTAGCGTGAGAGCCGCAAGCTCATAGCCTGTGCCCATCTCGTGCCAGCTGCTGACTGTCCATGGCCGGACCAAGGAGCAGAAAGGGGCCATGACAGGCGTCGCCAGCTGGGAGCACATTACTGCTGTCCGGTATGTTCTAGAGCCGAGATCTCAGGGTTCCGTTTCATTGGCTTAGTCCCTCCAGGTGGGAATCAGTAATTTTCAGGGTGGTGCAGTGGCTCAGTGGCTCACACTGCTGCCTCATATTTCTTGGGGTGGATGTTGGAATCCCTCCCCTGCTCTGTGCTCTGTTTATAGCTTCTTTCTGTATTGCTCTTGTGTTTGCTCCTATAGGTAACGTGGTTAAGTGGCTTTTCTGCATTACTGTGTGTGTGAGAGAGAGGTGGGTAGTTCATACTTCATCACAGGGCACACACACACCCAAACCACAGGTGGGTAGTTCAGATCCAGAAAGTAAAAATCCAGACTAGGATTTTGTTTCAACCCACCAGTTCGGTATTCTGTCTTTGACTTTTTATACTGAATTGGTTGGTTGAAACAAAATCTTGGTCTGGATTTTCACTTTCTGGACCTGAACCACCCAACTCTGGTTTCTGTGTCTCTGTGTCTGTGAGCCCTGTGAAGAAGTAGCATTGCATCCAATCCCTCATGCTTCTCCCGGCTCCTGGCTGTCACCCTGTTTGTGGTACGGAAGGTGGGAGCCAGGTGCATATGAGTTCGTAGGCGGCCCAGTGTGATGGAAACCCCAACTCATGTTGTGTAAACGTGGCCCTTGCAGGAAGGCCGTCAGCATCCCCGTCTTTGCCAACGGCAACATCCAGCACCTGAGCGACGTGCAGCGCTGCATGGAAGAAACGGGTGTGCAGGGCGTCATGAGTGCAGGTATGGGCTGCACCACCTGCGAGAGGCTAGGCTCTGGGACTCTGAGCATCGAACCAGGTGCCACAGGGAGGGGGTGCTGGAATGATGTGAGCGATGTTCAATAACATTATAATGGGATGTTCAACCACTATCAACAAACGCGGGTGTGATTGTGTTTACTCTCCTGCAGTGTTGACTCTCTGAGAAGCGTATAGACGGCCGCAAAAAAAAATTTTCAATTCATACATGTGTGTCTGTGCATAATATGTATTTTTTTTTGCAAACCGCAGCCTAGTTCCTCATTAATGAAGGGCTTCTTCCTTGCTTTATGGGGCTTCAATCCTGCTTCTAGGAGTCTGATACGAACTGTCCTAGCAGTTCACTTCACACCTGCACATAATGATTCCCATTCCTCTTGAAAGTCACGTGATGTCATCCTACAATCGCTTCTGCCCTTTACCTGGCTGGTTTCTGGTCGTTCCCAGTGTCTCCTACTTCACCTTGTTCTTGTGTACTGCTGTCTTAGAAATTTTTAACGTGGAAGCCACCTGCTGCTCAGCGCAGCCTTCTGCCAGCAGAACCAGGATAAAACCAGGATTTAAAAATGCAGATTTGTTTAAAAATATAGAGCGGTTTCTTAATTTTTTCCGCGGCTGTATATTTATTTTTAGTTGATATTCCCTCTCTTGACAGTGGGGGGCTGCCTTGCGCCGTATTCATTGGCTCTTGTATTTATTTTCAACCTGGAGATACAAATAGCTTTTCCTTTGGAAGGTAATTATTGGATTAGTGCTTTTATCCATGGACTTTAAGCATGTCTATTTTTCACGTAACTGGCCTCACCGCCAGCAATTCTTTATTGACAAATTGGCTGCGCCGGTTCAAGGTAGTTAAAGCCTCACAGCACTGTTTCTCTTAGCAAGAAAAACAGTCTCTTGGTAAGTGCCAATTAACTGCTGCATAACTCTCAGGTGTTCTGCTCTCAGCGTCTGGTCCCTGGCTGACCGTTTGCGTTTTGTCCCTTGCAGAAGGTAACCTTCACAACCCAGCCCTATTCGAGGGCCACAGCCCGCCCGTGTGGGAGATGGCAGAGGAGTACTTGGAGGTGGTCCGGCAGTACCCCTGCTCCCTGTCTTTCATCCGTGCCCACCTCTTCAAGCTGTGGCACCATACGTGAGTGGCCCACCTGAGTCATGTGATCAGGGTTAATGTCTGGGTCATGTGATCTGGGTTAATGCTTTGTTTACCCCAGAGAATGGGGCAGCTGTAATCCATGGAGCCAGACTGTCACCATAAATATTGTTACTTGTTGTTTTTTTTTTTTTAAATATATAAATCTATTTTATTATTAATCTATTTTCAAGGGGAAAAGTACAGCAATAGAATTTATTGAAATTTTTAGCTGAAAAAAATATCAGCCTATCCAATAGTTACCCAGCACCCATAAGTCAGACTGGCTGAGGGGCAAGAAATTTTAAAGAATTAAATGTGAACAAAATCAGCGAAGAGGATTTCGGGCAGCAACGAGGACGTTGTGTGCCTGCAGTTTGCAGATCCACACGGACCTGCGGGAGGAGCTGGCCAAAGTGCGGACGCTGGAGGGGATGGCCGAGCTGAACGCGCAGCTGAAGCAGCGCTGTCAGGTACGCGGCGTCCTCCTCCTCCTCCGCACACACACACACACACGCCTTCCTCACCAGCCTGCTGAGAGCCTGTCCCTTTTCACCATCAGGAGGAAATGGCTCGACAGGAAGCTGGGGAGAAGGACCACGGCGGCCTGCCCTTCCCGCACTGGATATGCCAGCCCTACGTCCGGCCAGCGTGAGAGAGCGTCTCCTTCCCTCCTTCTGACTGATGGTGGGGCCGTTAATCGCCCAGCAAGGGCTGAGAGGGTCACACTTAGGGGTCACTGATGTGTTTAACTGACCCTCCTGGCTCTTGGAGTGTCTTCCTGCCAAACACCCAGTTCTGTTGCTCTCTGCCTGCTCTACTCACATGACATTGGTGCTTTGAATTCTTCACTATGCCATCTGTTGGCAGGTCCTCCAGTGTCTCTCGCTGTTACTAATCTCCATCTGAGTCTTCTCTAACTCACCATTAATGGGAGGAACTGCCTGCTATCACCTGACGTACAGTTTCTCACTATCAGAGTATAAATAATCTGGTTGATAATCACATCTTTGAGGTTTTTTTTTTTTTATATCCTTGACCATGAGGAAGCGTATTGGATGCCATAGTTTTTATTTTGTCATTGAATTTGTCAACTTTTTCCAGTCTGAATTCTCCAGGGCTTCAGAGATAGAGGGCCGGTTTCTGACAGCCTGCTAGTGGATTAACTGATTTACTTCTCAGATTTACCGTTCCGCGTGCTGAGCTCTTATTCATCTGGATGGTGATCTCATTCAGGCCATCTTAGAAACGCCGGCCGTGCCAAGATATATACATTTTTTGCCAAGCCTGTCAGATCATTGACAGGAATCTGATGGGTCCCCTCTCCGCTCTTCTCCATGCCCCCCCCCCCTTGGCATTGCAGCCCGAAGGGTCCTGGCAGCGAGAACGGGCAGCCCGGCTCTCAGCCGAAGGCAACGTGTGTGAAGAGGGCCCTGGAGGATGCTGAGGCTCCCCCAGAGTACCTCTCCAGAAACAAGCAGAAGAAGAAGGCGCGCAACCCCAACAAGAACTTCAGCATGGAGCAGAAACGTAAGGAGCCCTGAGTCTCGCTTCCCGTAGCCGAATGCAGTGCCGCCCCATGTCCCCGTCTGCCCCACTGGGCCCGCTTACCGCTTTTCCTTAGCCCTTACATACCCTCATAACGTACTTTGGGCTTTTCCCAAGGCCTCGTTGGTCCCGAATTCCAGGCGAGTTCCACACGTGTTTATACTGAACGTGGCACAAGAATTTGCCCCACTCCTGCCTGTGCCCCCTCCCCGCTGCCTGTTAAATGCCGCTGGGAGCAGCAGTCAGGAATCCAGCCTGACCTTTTGCCTTATTGTCTCCCCTGCAGCCAAATACATCAAATGCGAGCAGTGCGGAAACCCCAAGGTGAGTCCTTTTAGCAGCTCTGTCAATGTGGACCCAAGCTGAGGGTCGCCGTGGCCGAGACGTGGCCCCTACCCCGGGCTCCGAGCGGCCTGGATCTGCGCTGTGTCTGTCACCAGTGTGCGGGCAGAGGGACAAATGTGGTGTCACTCTGCCAGCGGGGGGGAGGGGGGTTAGGGGTTATGGGCCGGTGATGGTGGCTGCGTTTTGTCTTGTTGAAGGCTGGTGGGCTTCAGCTGTTTGGGTTCTTCTATCCAGCTGGCACGAGCTTGCTGTGTGGGGTGAGGGGGTGGCCATTTTGGCATCAGTTTTAGGGTAGCTCGCCTGCTAGGCTAAATTAGGAAGCCATTAAACTGGGGGTGTGCAGTAATATCTGAGCTGTTATTGTGACACCCTCCTGCTTTTACCACAATGCAAAACATAAACTCCCATTGTTTTATCGGGGTTGAGTGTTACAGCAGCATTTAGTCACACTGCATAGCGAAATGACACATCTGAGTAGAATTTTTATATGCAGCCGGTAGTCTTTCTCATTTTAGGTGGACAGAGGTGCAGCGGGTAGCACCCCCAGGGTTGGGGGTTCGATTCCAGCTCCTGCCTCTGCATGTCTGCTGCATGTTCTCTCTGTTCATTTGGGATTCATCCAAAGACATGCGGTTCGATGCACGTACTGCAGGCTGGACATCGCCTCTAGCGTGTGTGTGTGTGCGTGCGTGCGTGCGCGCGCGCCTTGCGACAGTCTGGCTTCTCTGCTTGTCCCCTGCCCTGTGTCTCCTGGGATAAGCTCCAGGCTCTCTGTGACCCTGTACTAAGTAAGTGGCTCTGGAGGAAAATAACAGTGCTGGCTTAATGTGTCTCTAATTTTTCCCTCCAATTTTTAAAGCACTTTTCCAGCCACAGTGTTTTATGAACACACACTGTCCCACCTGTGCCTTGTCCTGCCGGGCATTATGGGATTTCTTGTCTCAGGGGCCACCTCCTAATTCTAACAAGACACCATTTTATCAGAAGCACTTTTAATTATAACTCCATTCTTCTAGGCTGCCTGTGCGTTACAGTAGTGAGAAATTGAGTGTGAGTTACCATGCGTTGCTGTGAGTCTGCTGTACGCATCATTTACATTCTAGAAGTTTCCACAGAATACCTTGTCATGGAGGCCTTCAGAATACGACCCTAAGCGTTTTTCCTTTGCCCAGGCACTGCTTGAAGGGTTTTGCGGTTGGAAAGCTTGTCAACTTAAGAACACTTTGCTTGTGCCAAAACCAAAACCTCGCTGTGTCAGGTCATTATGGTTTTCTCTAGAACAGGGAAAACCTTACATTTTTTTATTCCAGACTATGAGACCATTCATTTGGTGGGAAGAGGTGTAGTATTTGCAGCTTGGCCTTCAGCTGGAAAATGTTTGTTTTTTTTTTTTTTTCTTGGTTGACTTTTTGCATTTAGGTCCTTTCGGTAAAGAGCAGCATTACTGTAATGAATTAATGTTACTTAAACACAAAGTTAAATTAATAATGCAGGCCTGAACATTATCTAGATAAGTGGCTTTTTAAATAGATGCATGTGTAAATAATGCATCAATTACTGGTATATTCAAGAATATAGAGGTGATATTACTATTATTATTATTATCATCATCATTTACCAGCCCCATCACTGTAATCAAGTAATTGCAAGTGATTGCACTGTAATTAAGTAATTGAATAGGTTATGCAGTGGGCAGGCGCAACCATCTTTGTCTGAAACCTTTCTAGGTAATCAGCAGGGCACCTTCATAATGGGAAGTAAGTGGTTGTCGCTACAGCAACGTGTGTTGCTTACATAGAGTTGCGTACCGATGATTTGAGTTCCGGGAAGGTGCTGAGAGGATTCCGGCCTGTTCGGCAGGGCACCTTCTGAAGCCGGAAGCTGATTTGAACCATGAAACCTCACTTGTCCTGATGTTTGGGTACTTTGATGAACAGGGCAGGAGTTCAATGGAGCAACACAGTGAACAGGCAGCGTGTGGCTCAGTGGGCACAGCCTGTATGTCTGTAATCAGAAGGTTGCCGGTTCAAACCCAGCCTCAGCACGTTTGTGGGTCCTTGAGCAAGGCCTTTAACCCCCAGCTCCCTGGGCGCCGCTACAGGTGGCAGCCCTTTGCAGACAACTTACTCTATGAAGAGCAAGTTGAGGGAGGTGTAAAAAGAGAATTTCCCCACAGGGATCAATGAAAGTATCAATTATTATTATTTTTGTTATCGGTGGGCTGCTCTAATCATGCCTTTGTTCTAGGCATTTAACTGCAATTTTAAGGCCTGTTGTAACTCCTTAATAATCAATTTGTACCTGTTTTAAAAGTTGCTCTCAGTAATTTGTGAGAGTGATATTTAAATCTAATTGCTTTCATTAAAAACGGCTGCTGTGCACCTTGATGACCTCAGACATGAGGTGTAAGTAAAGGACCAGCCGCACAAGAATGGAGATTTATTATGGATATGTATGGTAACAAATTTTACTGGGATACAAGGGCTGAGAGCGCCTTGTTAATGAGAGGTCAGAGGAAGATGGCCGTACTCGTTAAAGCTGACGGGAAGGCCACAAGTGAAAAACGTCACTTCTGGAGGCAAATGCGGGTCCGACCCAGTTCTGGCTACGTGTATCAAATATTGTGGCTCTGGAAGAAAATTGGCATAATAGAAAAGAATAAAAATGTTATGTAAATGTGATCTAAAAGTGTATTATTTCCAAGTTTCATGCCTAATATATTGGTAGCTAGGGCCTAAAACTGCAAAATTTGCAAACATCTCAGGTTGAAAGAGAAGCCAGTCCAGAAACCGCTGCCATGTTCTTTTTGACCTGCTGTGAAGATGAGGTTACCACAAGGACAGGACCGAGGTAGCAGAACAGCTTCAGGGCAGACCGCTCTCTTGTTGCCCTGTGGGTCACGTTGTCCCAAGAACGACGTCTAATGTACACTTAACATATCCCACAGCCTTTACCGCTAACCAGGTAGGCTGTTGGTAGCTGCTTCTATTTTGTTTCAGGAAGATTATTTAGTCACTGCATCTGCCTACCTGTATGAATCATGGTATTTTCAAGGTGAATAATTACCGTATTCTAATGCTTTCCATAATTTTATATTTTACAGAATAGGCTGACATTGTAATTGTTGAATTTGGACTTGAGTACATCAACTGAATGTTCCTCATTGCGCCAGCTAGTTTGGGTTGCAGTTTGTAGTTATACTAGGGTCATAAAACACCATTTATATTGCATGATGTGTTTGACCCTGAGGTTGGTTCTTTGTAGTTCTGGGTACCGGAGTGTTATCTGATGCTTTTGTTTAGTCTTAGGTCTGACAATGTGAAGAGTTCCCTTATTTGAACATAACCGACTCCCTGGACTTTGCATGAGTTCAAGTCGCCATTCATTTCCTGGTTTCATGGTCTGAATCCTTCATATCTCCATGGCCAAAAGTGCTGGGGGAAAGCTGCCTTTAAAAATTCACCCCAGCGCTCAACAGCTAATTAATGAATGCAATGTCTCGGCTTAAGACCGAGTCGGCACTGTGACGGCGGGCAGTTGATGAATCTCTATTACGTGCTATGGATAAATGAGCGGATTTAGCTTGCTGTCACTGATTGGACTGGGCCTTTTGCCTGATTCGATTTTGGGCCTTGATGCATATCGGGCCCATGTGCAGTTGAAGGAGGTATGAATAAAGCATAATCTGGTTAATGTTAGTGCCAGATATCGGTTTCCCGGGACTTGGCTGGCGGAGTCTGTGGTCGGTAGCAGAGTCGGGGTCCTGCTACGGGCCAGTCACACCGAATGCAGACGACTATCCAAGATTCACTCAGGCGGCCTGTAGAAATAGACTTCCGCTGCGTTTCTCAAGTTGGGAATAAATATATGGAGACCCTTCAGACGTGCCACTCCACTCAGGAGCTTAATCAACACTCATGGAGAGCAGCAGGTGGTGTCAATAAAGGCCAGGGAAGATCCCAGAGGTGTTCTTCAAATAATGGAAAAACACCTCATAATGATGGAGGAGTTATGCCTAGATAGCTCTCAGATACGTCACCACATTGTACACAAAGCTCTCTGTGTCCAGATGGATTTCTTATCAGTAGCTGACAAATCCATTCACTTCAAAACTTAGTGGCATGATTATTTAAGCAAAACTAGGAAAGATAAAAAAAATTTGTAGTACATGGTACTATTGTGTGTGTGAACTGTATGATGCGTATAAAATCCTTAACATTTATTTACGAAGTCCCACATAGGTTCAAATCCATCGGTCGACAGTCTGATTAGACCGTTGGGTCCTTGAGCAAGGCCTTTAAGTCGGGATTGTCTGTCCCTGCTTTCCCAGAAATGTCCATTGCTTTGGATAAAAGTGTCTGCTAAATAAATAAAATGTAGTGAGTGCCCCCCTCCAGGCTGTTGAGGCAGGCTGCCACACACACACAGCATAACCCTTCCACCTTGTCTGTTTCCGCCAAAGGCTCTGCTCTGTTGACAGCATTGATTCTGGTGTTAGATGCTATAAGAAGCTGATGTCTTTCTTAAGTAATAAAACCAGCTTTTCCTGCTGATTTCTTGGGATGTATGTAATGTGAAGTGGATGTTGCTTTCGCATAATCCCCAATTATAATTACAGCATTGTATATCTGTCCATTCAGAAGAACACAGAGCTGACTGAAATTTATATACAGATGCTCCTCTGCTTACGAACGTTCAACTTACGGACTTTCAGACATACGAACGAAGAGGACTGTAAGTCCACATTGTGTTCACTGGGCTCCCGTTTCCTGTCAATTTTTTTTTCTGCACTCCAGTTCCGCCTAGTACGACTTCAGGCCACTGATCCCGCCGCTCAGCTGCGTAGCGTGCGTACTCCCGGCATCCTAGTTCTTTGTACTTGCGTATACCCTTACAATGATGTTGAATAACGACTTACGAACATTACAAGTTACGAACGGCTATTCGGCACGTATCTCGTTCGTGAGTAGAGGAGCATCCGTAATGTAGTTTAAACAATGAACACAACTGAAAACTGTGATTCACAAAGTACATAGTTGCAGCTTTCAACAAACTTTTCATGAAACCTTCTCTCATGTTGACATAAGCAGGTGATGGGAAAAAGTTGCTAGTTGGCTGTTCAATGGGCAAGTAATCGTTTTCTGAATATGTGCTATTAATTGCAAACAAATGCATTTCATGGATATTTCCATTGCTTGATTTTTTTTTCCCCCTGCAGTTGTTTATCAAGTGCCTTTTACAACAATGTGACATTACAATATTAACATGGCAACAGAATGTCCTGTGAACTTGGATTTGACAGATTTAGCTAGAGCATGTAAACACACATTGTCTTCTGCCTGCTGTGATTGGTTTGGGTTCTGCGGCTTTTCATTCTGAACTCAAGTGCTGCCCACGTTAGCCAACGCGGACCTGAAGGTTTGTTTACCCTCATGCCAGCCCCGGAAAATGGAATGGTCTCCATTGAGTTATTGAATGAAGCAGGAGTCATTTCTCCACTCTCCACTACCCTCCTTGCTGCTATCACGCTTCAGAATTACATTCCAGAATTTCACCAGCAGCCCTAAAGTAGTTCTGTAGTGCTCTCTAACTAGTACTCCACAATGAGTCTCTTGCTCTTCAGTTCCCTGAAAATAATTCCCTTTTCAGCATTAAAAATTGTGACTGCAGCCTGCCTGTTGACTTACTTCTACATGAAGGTAGACTAAAGATTTAAAAATACATTGTTTGGCTTTGAAACTGGTATTTGCCAGTAATATGGTCATTATGGTATTGCTGTGTTTATGCACACAGCCTTATAATTTGAAGTTTAAGGTAAGGTGTTCTTTGTAAGGTTGATCATGTAGCCATGATTAACGCCAAGTGGTTCGTATGTTTGGAGTGTCTGGTATTTTTATGACAGAATTTCAAAAAATCATAAGTAACTAGTTATATTTATCCTGAGCAATTAAATTAACTGGGGAATGTAAGACAATTAGCCAGCTCCTGTCCCTGTGTGGGATGGCAGAGTAAGGATGTTTTAGATTTAATCCATTTATGTTGCTGCTTTAAAGGCTTTTTGACAAAATAAAGATTTTTTTGTCAATGTCGCTTTGCTTGCACACAAGACCCACTCTAGGAGTCTTAGGCTAGGTTTGAACCCACAACCCTGAACACTGTAGGATAGCCACCTTACTCACAGACCCATCGTGCTATGTGTGTTGTTCAGTAGCTTTTGCCGCTTATTTGTATTTTTGAACTTCCGTTTCTAGAGATTCATTGACATTTTCCCCCTAATTTAAAATAGTCCATAACTATTTGCATCAAATGCATTTAGTAGCTTGGCCAGAGTAATCAGATTGGTCGAGCCTCATTTAGTTAGTTGGCAGGGTGTTAAGTGATACATTGGGCCTGTTGGCTGATACCATCCTGAACATACTGCCTTCCCAAAACAGCTGTTGCTCCTGAGCCAGATGCGAGTTCTTAAAAGTGACTACGAGGTGCAGTTGTGTTCAGGGGGTGCTTTGGCTAACAGCTAGACAGGTGGCTGTTTCTGCAGCAGGATGGACGCTGAAAGGGCCCTGGCCAAGCAGAACAAAGACAGTGCCCCCTTGTGTTCAGGAGGAAGTAAATGTGGCCAGTTTTGTTTACTCTGAAGCATTAATTATAACATTATCTTAATACCCCTGATTTTTGTTAAAATATTTGTTCATTGTTTAACACCAAATCTGACAAGAAGAGTTTATGTGTCACTTTATAAGATTCTTCATATGCTGTGTCATTAATCACAGCATCACCATGAAACGGGGGTCACCTCTTAATGCCCTTTCTCTGGGTGTCATTTTTGATGTAAGGACTCTGGGAAGTGTCCATGAGCGGAACAGAACCAGACGCGGTTCTCGCATATTAAAGCCTGAGAGCCAGCTGCCAGCTGAAGGGCTGAATGAGTGAAAAACGCTTAAACTAAAATGAGAGCTTGAAAAGTCTGCACTCCATGGTATACTTTCAGTATACTCTTAGTATACTCACAGTATACCCATTTGTGCTCTAAGTTTAAGAAAATTCGAATGACTTTCTAGAAGTTGAAGTGTTTGAAGTCACTGAGAACAAAATTAATTCCTTTCTATTTTTGCATGATTTTTTTTTTAACATGAATAAAACCAGACGGAGTAAGCGGCTGTGTTTGGGGGTTTATAACTGTAGGATTAGGTAGGAGTACAGGTAAGATACCTTGGCTTTTGAAGGTCTGGAGAATCAAACAGTCCTTTTCAGACTTTTAAACATTGGTCTCTTGGGAGTTTTACTCTTTCACCTGCGAGACATCAATTTAATATTGATGTTATCATTCAGCGCAAATGTCTGAATTTTTGTGCAGACATCTGGTCAACTAAAATCCTTTGGTTTTGCTGAATCCTGTCGGTAAGCAAGTGATTATGCAAGTGCTGGAAGAACTTCATTCATGAACCTGCAGAAGTACTGTGAACCACCTGGAATACATAGATAAGGCCTCTATCTCCATGGGATATTCCTGATTTGTACATTTTAACAGTAGTGTTCTTCTGGCACGTTGGGTTCTTCATAAAATGCCTCATTTCTTATTGTGCTGACTTTTTTAAAGAATTTCAGAAGCAAAACGTCCAAAAATTAACCCATTGTGTGTAAGAAATTTTGCTGACATTTACTTACCCATGAATGTGAGCCGGTCATTATCAATTATATCAATAGTTGAGTAATCTATCGATTAATCTGACTGTTCATTGAGTAATCATTTATACATAATACAAGCACTCCAATTCACGTAAGTAGCATATTTTTGGACAGTGAGTGGAAACCGATAAATCATCTGAAAAGGCACCCAGACACAGGTCACGCACGAAGTGTCGGTGTGCAGGGACAGCCCTACCCTGTGCGCCACGGTGCCTGGCTGCATTGGGTGTGTATGACGTGCGATGTTAATATCGACGTATCATTTCATGCAGGTGCAACTGACACATCGCAAGGACCATGATGGTCTGCTGGGTTCAACCCAGGGGCGTTTCTGGCCATTGAAAAAAAATCAGGGGTTAAGTCAAATTTACCCTGGGCGTGACTTTTTTTTTTTTTTAAGGGAGACGGGCATCGCGGCTAAAGCCCCACGTGATCGGACCCAATGACGCCCATGGTTCAAACCGTCAAGAAGTTGCACTGAAACATATTTATTCAGTAATAGGTAACAAAACTTACCAAGCTTTGCAATTTTAATAATGGCTCCTTTTCAACATTATCTAGTACATGTTAAAAAAATCAGTCTAATGTTTACTGGCAGTTCTTTTGCATGAGCTCTGCATAGACTTTCCGAGACAATCGTAATCGTTCTTGTCCTTGCTGATAGATTCACTCATAGACCGTGCGCCGTGTGTTTAAGTGAGAAACTAAACTAAAATGAGTGAGGAGGACAGGGTCAAACAAGAACTAGTTCACGAAAACACATTTGTCTTTCACTGTATGGAAATACCGGTATTTTGCATATATATTGAGCAAAAGCAAGACATTTGTCGACACCGCTTTGTGAGTGTTGGCACAACTTACGGCAACATCACCAGCTTATTAGACAGAGTCTACTGGTACATAAGTTCTATTTGGCTATATAGTTATATTTTCAACTCCTAAATATCGCAAAAACTTCCAATATGTGATCTTTCTCAATATAGTTAAGCCGTAGAAAACACAATACGTTCATAAAAAAATATTATATGGTTATTACAGTATGTACTCTACTATTCAATGGTGTGGCTGAGCGATGGGGCTAACAATTGTTTTAGCAAGCAATTATTTTCACATATAGGAAGAAAGTAAATGAAGCGAAATGATTTAAGTCAAAATAATGATAGTCAGGCTAGGCTGCTCCGAGAGTCTAAATATCACGCATCTAGTCAAACCGGAATATCTTCTTTTAAGATGTATTTGTGTTGCAGTTGTGCTGTGGTGATGTTTAAGTTCTGCTTTACTTCTAATGTGACGTGACACAACTGACGCTTTTGCTCTTTATTTGAACCGCCATGCGCCGTCTTCCTTCCGCCATATTTCCAAGTAATCGCGAATTAATTTTTTAATCGATGCTTTTTAATTATCATTTAATTAATAATCGTGACAGCCTACATCAATGTGTGGCACCCTTAGGTTAGAAGCATGCCAGAACCTAATAAACTTCCATTAGCCACTAATGTGGCGATTTCCATTCATATGAACTATCTGTGGCTTTGGTGAAGAGACATATATTTGTATATTTGTTATTTGTTATATATGTACATATATTGTACACGCACCCCCATTAGAAGACCTTATGTCTGCCATAAAGCTAGTCACATGACTTTGACATTTTATGTCATTTTGGTGTGATGAGTGGCTCAGCATGTTTTGAATTGCTGCTGCTCTCCTGAAGGTCATGGGTTCAAATTTGGCATCTGGCTGAGTGATCATACTGCCATCTGTCCTTAACACGATGCCTGACCCTCTGCTCTGATCTGATTATCAGTGAAAGCTGGTGAGCTCTCACGTACTTGTACAAATGGCACATCTTTCATTTTCCGTTCTATGTTTCTGCAGGGCAGTAAGTGTGTCTTCAACCTGTGTCGGGGGTGCTGTAAGAAGGCGGCGTTCAAGGCTACGGCTGATTGTCCAGGTGAGCTGTACCACACCCTCTGCCTCCAGACCACCTTCAACCGCTAGCGCCTGAGTAATAAAATGAGCGCACTCAGGCTCTGCCCCCTACGCTCCCAGAGAGGGCCAGCTGTATGCTGTATGAACGCCCCTGTGGTGCGCCATGCGTCCTGAAATGGCAGGAATATAATGAGCGTGCATTGCCCTTTATCAGTATTCTGCGCAATGCCACTCTGTTAACAAAATAAATGATGATGGATAAACAGAAAGTGGTCCAAGAAGTGATCCTCTGTTTGACACCCTGGCTGGGTGATGACTGATGGGTGATGACTGAATGATGATGACTGATGGGTGGTGACTGATGGGGGGGGCATTAAGTGGCAGCTTCTGGGGACTTGACTTGAGATGGACTCATCTGGGCGTGGTGAATAACGTCAATGCCAAAAGTGTCCTTCAGATTTTGTGGCACATAGTTGGATTGCAAGCTAAGGATGACTGTGTGACTGAGTGGGTTAGCAGGCTGTGTTTGTTATTGGAAGGTCTTTGGTTTGAATCCCTCAGTCCGCAGTGTGATTAGACCGTTGGGTCCTTGAGCAAGGCCTTTAAGTCGGGATTGTCTGTCCCTGCTTTCTCAGAAATGTCCATTGCTTTGGATAAAAGTGTCTGCTAAATAAATAAAATGTAGTGAGTGCCCCCCTCCAGGCTGTTGAGGCAGGCTGCCACACACAGAGCATAACCCTTCCACCTTGCCGGTCTCCCCCAAAAGCTCTGGTGCTGTTGACACTGAGTTCTGGCACTGCATTTGTCTTCCACATTCGCCCTCGTTCCTGCAAACCGAGTGTCTGCTGGGTGGTCTAGTCAGTCCTCATTAGTTTTTTTCTGATATGCGGTTTTCCACAAGGAAAACAATAGTCACTTTATATCTGTATGCAATAAAAAAGTTTCTCTAAATTTGCTCAGATCATTTAAACTTTGGACTTTTTCATTTTATACTTTGGACTTTTTTGAGGCATCCATTTTTTTACCAGGAGAAATAAAACATTGGTCTATTATTAGTGCCTGGAACATTAAGGGGATGCTATTGATACATTAATCTGACAGAATAATGTATACAAAATGAATAAAAGAGAATAAAGTTTACAAAGGTCCAAAGTATCTTTATCTTGTTGATGGAGGATTATAGCAGAATACTATCAATAACCTGTCTTTTAGGCTAAACTGTAATAATTCATTATGCTGAATAAGATAGTCAATCCAGAGGTAGAAATTCATTGTTTATTCCCATTGTAATAATGGTTGTCAGAAGCTAGTGTTCAGATAGACTTTTTGCCAGCGGAAAACAACCAGATTTTGCTGGCTATTTTTAATTGTCATTGTGCTATTTCAGGTTATATATCAAGCAGCCACTCGGCCAGGTTAACAAATCTACATGCCACTCTCTGAATCAGTAACTCCCCACCTGCCCTTTTTCCTCTCTTCCCCACAGGCCATGGGTTGTTGTTTAGGACCAAGTTTGAGAAAGCTCAGCGACAGAAGACCAGCGAGCTCAACAGACAGTCCAACGGGGATTCTGTCACGCAGACGTGCCCCGCATTGCCCCCGGCCTCACCCGAGCAGCCCAGCGGAGACCCTGTGGCCTGAGGGCGCCTACCCTATGGACACGTGAGCCACCACACACCCCTGAGGGGTGCTGCACAGGGAGAGCTGTCCCCAGACAGAGGGAGAGGAACGTGACAGTCGGGTTCTGCTGAGGATGATGCTGCGATGACGTACGTTTGACAGGACATCAGAATGACTGCTTCCGCCATGACTACCCTTTAACTTATGGTTGTTTCAGTTTTTTTTACAAGGCTTTTTTTTTATATGAAAACGAGTTTCTTTTTTTTTTAACAGGAAAGCATTTTTTTTTTTTTGGCCATTCGGCTGAATCATTTCAGCCAAAGGCAGATTGGCTTAACTCCTTGCTATTACGAATGGTACTTCATGGTCAAAAAATTGGCCACTTCTTCTAAACAAAATGTACTTCATCTCAGTTTTATCTCTAAAAAAGTGAATTGAATATGACAAATTGGAGGCTATTCTAGTATCCGGCTTTTGTCCTGGGATTTGCTAAATGACGTTGGGGAGGATCATACATATGGCACATTAGCCGGAAGCGAACCACTGACAAATTATAAGCTTCGCTCCAAAAAAGCATAAGTATGTATTGCGGAAGACTTCATTCTGAACAAAATCTTGGTCTTCTGGAATTTTGTAGGATTTGAAAAGATCTGTGTTTTTCCCTGACAGGTAATGCTCCCTTCAAACCACACTGTGAACACAAAGGAAAACTGGACCGTGAGCTTCTTAGAATGTTCCGGTGTTAGTAAAGTCAGATAGAAAAGCAATTCACAGCTAAAGCCAAATGGACAGCCAATTGCACATTTTAAAAACCATTGCATTTGTGTTTTCAGTTAAGCTAGCAATAAAAAATTTAGGAAATACACATAGACTTCCATACAGTGGATGTGGTTACATGTGCTATTGTGGATTGCTATAGTAACACAAATCGGCTGCTAGGAAACTTAGTTGTTTAGTTTTTCTGACAGCGTTCCTATCACGTGTTATCAGATCCAGCCCTTTTTTTTGTTGCAGGAAGTTTGACATTTGCAGTCTCTTATTGGAAGACTGCAACTGTTTTCATGCATTAATTGCCAAGTTGGCACATCCTGAAAGCTTCACAGGAACATCATGTCATGGATGGTGCTGACAAAGCTTAGGAACAAAATCTACCTGCGGGGCACCTTGTGTGTCAGAGCTTCACCCCTTTTTACAGGAATGTGACCTATGGTTGAGGGGGCTTTGCTGTAGGTAACAGTGTCTGACTAATACTGGGGCTCAGCCACTTGCAGTGCACTGTGCTTGGTGGATCGCACTGTGCAGTAGCTAAGCCACTCTTTGCAGTGTCAGCCTGCACCATGGCTTAACCGACACGGTTCCTGTGCTGCGCCTTTAGCCTGTAATTTATGCAAGAAGATGATCCGCCAAGTGCAGGTTAAATAATGCCTGCCTCTGTTTTTAATCCTGCTGGATATTTCTTACAGTGGTATTTATGGTCCTCAGGTTGTAGAAATATTTGTCCCTGTCGATTGGAATAAAACTTTTGAAAGAAAGCTCTCTTTCCTTTCTCTTTCTACTGTCAGTGTTCTGCGCCATAGGTTGTTCCCAAAGCCCAAAGGCTTCAATTTATACCCTGCAATGAAATCAATGAAAGTGTTTTTTTTTCTCCTGACTCGAAGGCCTTCGAAAGACATTGACCTCTCTCTGATTGATTGCTCTAAATGACAGAACAGAAATGTGCCGGCCATAGCACATGATCTGACTTATTTATTTATTTATTCCCTTGCTTCATCATGGTAAAAGTGCAGCATACATGTGCCTGCATCAATTACCAACAATACAGGTAAATTCAATTAACAAAGGCTATTTTTTATATGTTTAATTATGATGAAGCCATGTGAACACAGAGAAGGGGACACTGCCCCACCTTCCTGCATATGAATTCAAGCTGCGTTGCCAATCACATGTCCCCAGCTTGGATGAATGATTTCCATGTGAGATATGAGGGATAGCCTTGAGCAGGAGAGGTCCACATCTTCATTGGACCTTCTACATTCTATTAGATAGGTAGTGGATAGACAGCAATAACCAACCATCCCCAGTATAAATGATGGGTCTCCCTGTGCAGTAGCTAAGCCACTCTTTACAGCGTCAGCCTGCACCATGGCTTAACTGGCACAGTGGGGCAGCGTGTGGCTTAGTGGGCTAAGCCTGTGTGCCTATAATCACAAGGTTACCGCTTCAAACCCAGCCTCTGTGGGTCCTTGAGCAAGGCCCTTAACCCCCAGCTCCCTGGTCGCTGCTATGGGTGGCTGCCCACCCTTCATGGATAGCTTACTCTGCCAAAAGAGCTATCCACAGGGATTAATGAAGTATCAATTGTTATTATTAAATGGAAAAAAAACTGAGAAAGCTGGTAGTGATACACCCTTACCCTATGAGTGTGTCTTATTCTGTAATATAGGGGTCCTTCGCTTTGAATTACACTTGTTTGGAGAAGTCTTTATTGCATGTATTAAATTGCCTGAACATAATGAATACATCATTAAACCAAAAAATAAAAAAGAATATGTAAAAACAGTGGTAATAATTATAAAAACAGTATGTAGATCACATTTTCTTTCTGTTTTTTGTAACTAAATTTTTCTAATGCAATAATTAGAGAAACCTTATATTGTTAGATTATTGGAGCCGTTGTTCAGCATCAGAGGCATCGCGATATGAAGGAGAGGATTTATGGCCTTTTTCCTGTGAAAAGAAGGACATGTTCATAAAGTGGAAGGTGCACATTTTATTTTACAGGTTTGTGCTCCAGCAGAAGCAGCTATGAGAGAATGTCCCTCTGCCTCAGCCTTGTCTAGAGGCCAGATCATTTTGGGGGCCATTGGTTTTATGCAGGCTTGGGAATTATATTATTATTCGATTGGCTGTAGGTAGTACTGTTGCCTTGCATCCTCAGAAGCAACGGTTTGAATCCTGCTGTGTCTCTGTTTTCACCATGTTGTGTGGGTTTCCCTGCACAGTCCAAAGCCTTCCAGGTTAACTAATCGGAGCTGCTGAATGGCCCACAGTACAGTGGCATGCAAAAGTTTGGGCACCCTTGCTTAAAATGTCTGTCACTATGAGTAAAATCAGCAAAAGATTAACTGATCACCAAAAGGCATATAGTTAAAGATCACATGTTTCTTTAATATTGTAAGCAAGATTACATTTTTATTTCCATCAATCACTGGTACAAAATACCAAAAAATGATAAGGGCCTGAATGAAAAGTTTGGGCATCCGACATGGTCAGTACTTATTAACACCGGCTTTGGCAGATATCACAGCTTGTAAGTTATTTTTGTAGCCAGCTAAGTCTTTCAGTCCTTGCACAAATGCTCCTAATTCTGCAGGATTCTTGGACTGTCTTGCATCCATTGCTCTTTTGAGATCTATCCACAGATTTTCAATGATGTTTAGGTTGGGGGACTGTGAAGGCCATGGCAAAACCTTCACCTTGCACCTCTTGAGGTATTCAATTGTAGATATTGAGGTGTGTTTCATATCATTATCTTCTTGTATGACCCATCCTCTTTTTAACTACAATTTTTTTTACAGATCTTGTGATGTTTGCTGCCAGAATTTGCTGGTATTTATTCAAATCCATTCTTCCATCTACCAGTGACATGTTCCCTGTGCCACTGGCTGCAACACAAGCCCAAAGCATGTTCATTTCCTGGAATTCTGCACCCTTTTTTCTCCAAACATACCTTTGCAGATTGTGGCCAAAAAGTTCTATTTTGACTTCATCAGTCCACAGGTCTTGTTTCTGAAATGCATCAGGCTTGTTTAGATGTTCATTTGCAAACTTCAGACACTGAGTTTTGTGGCTAGGATGCAGGCTCTACCATGAAGGTCATATTTATTCAAGTGTTGCTACACAGTAGAACGGTGCACCACCACTCCAGTGTCTGCTAAATCTTCCTGGAGGTCTTTTTCAGTCAAACTGGGTTTTTTTATTTGCCTTTGCAGCAATCCTACGAGCAGTTCTTTCAGAAAACGTTCATGATCATGCAGACCTCAATTTCAGCTTCACCATTTCTGTTAACTGCCATTTCTTATTAACAATACGAACTGGGGAAACCGCTACCTGGAAACACTTTGCTGTCTTCTTGTAGCCTTCTCCTGCTTTGTGAGCATCAACTTTTTTCCCCAGTGTGTTTGGCAGCTGCTTAGAGGAGCCCATGGCTGCTGGTTGTTGGGAGAAGGTTTGAGGAGTCAGAGAATTTATACAACTTTGCAATTTGCATCACCTGGGGTTTCACAATAATAACTGTGAACAAGCCATAGTCCTAATGAGCTAATGAAGGTCTGGAACCTTGAAAAGTGTTGTGTGATATCTTGGGGTGCCCAAACATTTGCTTCAGGGCCTTTAATTTTTTTTGGTATTTTGTACCTGTAATTGATGGAAATTAATATTTTAAACAAAATTATATTTTTAAGAAACGTGTCGTCTTTAACGTTATTCCTTTTGGTGATCAGTTCTTCTTCTGCACACTTAACTATTCACATTCACAGACATTTTAAGCAAGAGTGCCCAAACGTTTGCATGCCACTCTATGTGAGTGTGCCCTGCAATGGACTGATGTCCCAGCCTTGGTCTCTGGGATTAGATTCCTTACCTCTGTCACTCAGATGAGGGTAAGTGTTTGGAATGTTAAGGGACAACGGACTGATTACAGTGGAAGATCAGAACTATTGATTTTTTTTAAGCTTTTCTATGGTCTTTTGCTTCAGTTTCTGACGTCAGTGGATAAAAATGTTGAAGGTTTTAAGGGGCTTAATTATACCAGTTGTACGCCTTATGCTTAATGGGTTTGTTTTGCACAAAAAAAGTTTTTCATGAACTGAAATACTGTGAGTATGGTCAAAAAGAATTTAAACCAGTCTTTGTGTCCCTGTGCTCAGGTAAGAGGACACGTTTTGCAGGTAAGGTTTGGAAATACAGAATGAAAATAAAAAGACAATATCCCTGCTGTAATTCTGTATATTATATTGCTCAGTATATTGTCCATTGTGACTTACATATTGTTGTTGTTTTTTTATACCGTTGTACTTGGGAGACGCCATCGACCGGAATCAAATTCCTTGTATGTGTTCGCTCACATACTTGACCAATAAACGCGATTCTGATTCTGATGATGAAATGTCCCACACCGTGTGATTTGAAACTTTTGAAATAAATAGGACCCTTCAATGCCTCACCTGGGCAGGATGGATCCTTCCAATAGGTGTTCCTTTCTCTGTCCTTCTGTTGCTGGCCCGTCATTACCGGGTACAGGCCTGTCTGATGAGAGGCTGAGAGGGCCTGTTTGCAAGGGTACTGCAGCTGTTCTTGTGCCGCAGGAAGTCAGACTCATTTCTTGGGACCTTTGTGTGATGCTGGGAAAGCTCTGGTATGTTAACCCTAAGACGTTTATGTCTGTGACTTTAGTCATGTTTGTCATTTAGTGAAGGGGGGAAAAATGGGGCTTATGTGTGTATGAGTTTGTGTGCTGTGATGGACTTGCATCCCAGTCAGCATACTGCCCTGCCCTATGCCCTTTGCTGCCTGGTATAGACTCCAGGTCCCGTATGACCCTAACCTGGATGGATGGATGGATGGATAAATAGATAGATGGGTACATAGAAAGATATATAGATAAACAGATGAACGGGTAGATAGCTGGGTAGATGGAAACAGACTTTAACTTTTGCCCAGTGTTTAATAGTAATAAGCTATATTGCAGTAATACACTATCCGAGGGCAATATATTTCATACAATATATTGACTACTGGAAAACCGATAGATCTATTATAAACAACTTTTAAGCATTTGACAAGATTGTAAGCAAATACGGGGGAGAATAGATGTGAAATTGCTGCTATGGTATTATAGGTGATGATTATTCTGCAGTGTAATGTCGAGTATAACTTTAGCTGGTGTTTGGGGAGCTGCAATTATTCACCAGTAGATAGAAGTTCAGATGGGTTTATCAACCCAAACCCCAAGAAATACATTAGCTATGATATTTATAAATGAAGTACCCAAGTTCCGCTGATGAAAAACCCATTTGAAACCAAATGATAAATACTTTTGTTTCAAACGCCTATTTGCTCTCGACTTTAGTAGTAGTAGTACTTTATTGATCCCGAAGGTAATTCCACTTTTTTTGTATCAGAATATACAAATTATTATAAATATTTTCTCGTGGCATTCCGATGATGTGCTAAATCTACGTGTATTTTAATGACTCGGCGTTTTTACTTAAACAGTAAACATAGCGGAGTTCAGCCCAGACCTTCTCTGAAAAGTTACAGGACTGCACAAATAACTAATAATTGGTTTACTCCCACAATTAAGAAAGGGAGAGTTAACAGCAGCAGAGACTTCTACGCGCAGCTCTCGATCGCCGTCTGCGGTTGCAGAATGAGCTCGTCCCTCCGGCGCAGAGCAGCCCCTTGTTTCCCACCAGACATCGTGACGACCCTCCGGATAAGTGCATCTGAGCTCGTCTTTAGAAAGGCTGAAATGCAGAAATACGTTTCACAATAGTGGCTCACGCAACTCTCCAGACGAGAATAAAGCATGCAACGAAGAATCACCTGAAAAGAAGCGAAGATGAATCTAACCAAGTTATATTTAAAATTTGGGCACCTTTTCTACAGGAACTTCTCGTTTTGGGGAAATGATGGCAAACTGAACCATAGCCTTCAGGATGCACTTCTGTTCACGGATGATGTGCTGTTTTCGGGAAACGAGCCAGGCACTATCGTTTTGGTAGTGATGTACACTTTGTCCTTCTTCATTGGCTTAGGGGGCAATGTTATGGCATTGATGGTTTTAACCAGGAGGAGAAATCGACTTGTCGGCGGTTCAGCAACCAGAAGACTGCTGATAAATTTGTCTGTCTGTGATATGATGGTGGTGTGTGTGTGCATGCCAGTCAATCTCGGCCACCAGCTGCACAACGCCTGGGTGTTCGGGGACTTTCTGTGCCGGGTCGTCCCTTTCGTCCAAGCCGTTTCTGTCGCGGCTAGTGTGCTGAGTCTGGCTGTCATCAGTCTCAACCGATTCTATAGCGTCCACAACCCCCTTCACGCCAGGTATTTCTTTACTGGGAGAAAAATACTCTGCATGATTTGTGCAGTGTGGGCACTCTCGTCGGGACTTTGCACGCCGATCATCTTCATGAATAAGACTAAGACACTCGTGCTGTTGGGAAGCAACCATGCGATATCAGTGTGCGTGGAGAGCTGGCCGGAAGTCAGGCTGCGACAAGGCTATAACTTTTTGCTGTTCTGCACACTATATGGATTTCCCGTTTTATTTAACCTCGCTATTTGCTTCATGACTGGGCGGAAATTGTGGCGCGTAAACGAGAGATTCAAAGAATGTAACAAGTGTTATTTCGCGCAGTCCGCGTCCCGACTCAAGGTGCGCAAAAAAGTCGCCAAGATGGTCGTCGCACTTGTCGTGCTGTTCACTTTTTCCTGGCTGCCCCTGTATGTAGTGGATATCTGGATTGATTTTAACATGCCGGATGCTTTAGAAGAAAGAGAGTATGACATGGATCATGTCAATCACCAATGGATCCTGCAAGGCAGACCCTTTGCGCTTTGGATGGGTCTGACCAATTCGGCTCTCAACCCGCTTTGTTACTGCTTTATGGGTAATCTTTATAGGTCGGCTCAAAGAATTAGAAAGAGCTACAAAAAGAAGCTGTCATCAGTCTTTAGCATGCCTTTATCAGGGGCGCCGGGTACCAAGTCTGCGCCCATGCACCTAAGCTGCAGACGCGGTTCCTCCGAGAGATGTCCCGCCGAAGCCTGTGGCTGGAGGAGACAAGCCAGCTTCAGGGAAAGCCTCTCCAAAACCCGCAGTCTCTTCTCCATAACAGTTTGCGAAACTGTGTTTGATTGACAAAGAGAGTCGTGCTTAATCTTCTAACGCTGCATCTGCTATGTTCCGTTTTGGACCCTTTGGGATTTGTTAAAACATGGACCTTATACTACGCATAATTGTATAACACGCAGTTTTAATTCATAACACGCATAGACGGCTGCGTATTTCAGTTTAGAGTAAAATTGCATTGATTCAAGATGTGTACTAATTTCATCTAAATTTGCTGTAGAAAACATCCTCGTCGTTATGTGGCTTATATATTTCAAAATACATTTGTCAATGAGAAACGATATGATATATAAAACGGATTGTCTGTGCCAGTGTTTATTTATTATCACACAAATGTATATTGACTGAGAGACCATGCACGAGATTTAGTGCGAGTATTGGAGAATAAAGGGCAAATATTTTGAATGTCATGTCATGTTTTTTGTATACGTGACCCTGCAATTTGTATGACAAAATACCGAAGAGAAATTTAATTATTTGGTCGACAGTCCTTCATTCAGGTAAATTTCAAATCGACCTAGCTGTATAGGTCGGCTATGGTAACTCAAACTTAATATTTTAACTATGGCACCGTCTTTCCTACTGCATGTTACATTTCTGAAAGAGAACAACAATGGCATGCGGGACCCTTAGCGGTTTCAAAATTATATTACGTAGATATATTTTCGTTTTACTCCATAGAATAACTGGTTGACGCCTTGTTAAAAATTCTGTTGTGAATTCAGTGCAATTATAAACATTTTAACTATTATCGTGTGTTATACATCGGCGAAGGTTTTTGTAAATGTATATTGAACGTTTACATATTGTCTCTGGATAGCATACTACTTCATTTTCTTGTAAAAAAAACTTAAAGTTTTTAGATTAATAAAATGGACTTGAAATTAAAGAAGACTGGAAATCGGTAAGAGTCAAAATCCTAAATAAATTAATAATGAAGAACAACCAAACTTGTGGCCAGGAAACAGCGGTTAAGGCTGAGATTAAGTCAGAGTAGATCTCTGCGACGTTCAATAATACTTGGCACAGAATTTTTACGTTTTGTGAAAATAGATATTGAGTGATCTCTGGGCGAACTATTTTTTATCAATTGCGATTATCATTCTTGCCATTATTATAACAGTTTATTTTTAGAAAACGCAATCACTGACTCATCCTGCGCTGTCCAATGTTCACGAGAGAAAAAAGCGTAAAGGGTCCCATTTTAGTTCCTCGGATAGAACCATATTTAGAACTTAAACTGTTTTCAAAGGGTGTTCGGTGAATGATTATTATTATGTGCAGGAATCAGAGCCAAACATCAAAGCAAATCAGCAGGCAAAGTGGGGGAAAATCAAGAAAAGCTTTAAAAACCTTAGACTGACGGTCACACAGTCCTTATAATATTTAGGATACTATACGCATGACAGTCTCATTTTACCTCGGAAATGATATAAATTTTCCCATATCGGTATAATGAAATCAATAAATAATCATAGTGAATAAATGATCATTAGCATAAAGCAACAATACATTGCACATAAAAGATAGAAGCTGAAATTTTGAACGTTAAAACGTAGGCTTATATCAGCAACTATTTTTCTATTTTAAAAATAGTTAATATCTTTAGTACTAGCGATTGCCATTGTTCTGGTTGATCTCTATAGAAATTCCTCGCGTGAAAATTTCAAAAGATGCATGGTTTTCATGAAAAAGCCCTCAACAGTAGTGGGAACAACAGAAAGAATAGTGTTTAAAGATACAAAAATAATTACTAAACGGCTGACTCAAGTCTCACAAGTATTGCAAAGGTGGAATCCAGAGAGAAGCCATCTTTCAGACTAAGACAACAGCCAAAGTTATTGTAGCAAGACTTGAATAAAGAAAATATTTCACTTTTTCATGTCTTATTCTTGTGCTTCACTCTGTGATTTTAGACCATCCAGCTGCCTGGAGTGTATTGTGTTTTTAACAGGTTTTCTTCACCTAATAATGGCCAACACGTAGGGCCAGCCATGGGTTTTCTGCAGCTCAAGGCCAGATTCTGCCGAGTGCCCCAACACCCGCCCCCCCAGCAGAAATCAAATTTCGTCAGTTCATTTATATTAAAAACATTTCAGTCGCACTGGTATCTGGTTGCTGACTAGCTAGCTTGTGTGCCGCTCATAAGAAAGCAATAAAACATTAGTTTGAATAACTAATTGTCATGGAATGCAGGGGTATTTTTTCCGATTCTGTCACTCACTCTCTGCACCCCTTAATCAAATGACGCCCACCCTATTGGTGACATAGGCGATTGCCTATGTCACCAACAGGGTGGGGGAGTCCTGTCAACACATCTGCATTCCATTCATTGATCTAAATCATAAAATGTGTACTTCGTGGCTATATTCTGAAGATGAATAATCAGGAGAAAAAATAATGACAACTCACATTCTTTCTTCCCATCTGTTTTTGACAGAAAGGAAGATGATTACCAGATCATTTCAAACACTAGAAACAGTAATTCAGGATTATGGTCATAAACACCACTGTAATAACCAGATTCACTGAGCTTTTTTTTTTAAAGAAAAGTTCATTTCTGCATGCAGGCAATTTAATGTGTTGATTTGATTGCATTCAGTAATGGTTCAATAATTCCAAGTATAATGAAAGGTATCCAATATACAATTTATATTGCAACTGGAAGAAACTGAAGGAAATGGTTGATTTCCAATATTATTAACAGATAATTAGGTCAGCAAAGTGCAGGCTGAATCTTTCTGCTCTGACACTTTCACTCCAGGCAGCATATCTGGTATCTTGGCTGGCTGCTGCACAAGCACCTTCTAGGGATATGTTAAGGTCGATTCATACTCTCCTCTTCCAGTGGGTCTCCTGTGTTGTGCCATGTGACCCGACGGGTAACAAATCGACACGGACCCCGTGCCCGCTGCCTCTGCTTGATACTCTCTGGCAATGACCACCTCTGAAGTCAAAGTGAAATTTATGGGTAACTTCTGCACCACTAATGTAGGGCCAAAGCAGCTTCACAAACACTTAGTCACAGCTGTTCTATTTGCTTGCAGACAAGCTTTGTGAGTTAGCCCTCATGCTGGTACAATATAACACAGTAACGTATGAAATTCTAGCGCAGATTTAGTCATCCCTCCAGTACCCTCTAAACAGCCATCTGGTGCCATTTGAAAACAATGAAAGCAATGATGGGCACCATTCTGATTAACTGTCAGACTCTCACTTAGACAATGCCCATCGCTACCACCCATTTTTGCTTAATGGCCAGTATTTTAACTGAGCAATTATCCACACACATTATCCAGTTGTCATTTACTGGTACAAAAAGTCCCCCCCCCCCACGTTAAGCAAGTTCCACAGACCGTTCTACACACCAGTGTCTCCCAAACTGGTCCCTGGGGACCCCCCGACTGTTCATGTTTTTGCTCCCTTCACCGGGGACTGTTTGGGAGTCCCCGAGGACCGGGTTGGGAAACACTGCTATGCACAAACTAAAAAACTGGGACTGAAGGCTTTCATTTACTAATTAATGGTTACCCACCGGACCGCTGTGCTTCCCCCTCACACACATTTCAGTGAGCACACTCACACACGCTCAACTCCTTAAACCCCTTTCTTGAAGGTAGTACTTATTGATGACAAATTAGTTGTAACGAGGGTAAATCTTTTGACATTTCCAGAGTTGACTAGAGAGACTATGCAATAATTCACAATAACTGATTATTAAACTCTAAAAATAAGCATATGCATGTTCAAGTTAAATGAGCATCAAATAAATGCCCCCCCCCAAAAGAGTCTCTGATAATCATAACTTAAGATAATTAATATCAGATACTCATATGAACAAACTATGAACTAAGAGACAAACATTTTATTTTGAAGGCTTATGAAATATATCCTTATACAAAGAGCTTGAATAAGGCGTTATAGTTGGTACTAGCAATCTTAAACAGATGGAAATGGTTGGGGGAATAAACCTGAAAAAACAGCAATTGTCGCAGGTGAAGTCATTTTAAAAATTAGCTTGCTCTGCGTATTTCAAGCATGGAGAGGTGGCTGCAGGTTCAGGGTTTGTCATATGACACAAAAGGCTGGGCATCGTTTACAAAGGGCAACCAAACAGTTCAGCTGTTACGCCACCTCTCACTTTAACAGATGGTGTCAAAAATGTATCATCTGGTACATTTTTGATACATCCTAAAAAATGCACGTATATGGAGTTCAGATATACCGCAGAATACACGACCGTCTTAAAAAAACAAAAAACAAAAAAAAAAAAGATTATTGCAGGTGTAGGGAGAGTGCTTTCCCCATAAACTTTCTACAGCTTCCAGAAAAATAAAACAAAGCATGTGATGGAGGCCAGTTAGTTCTGAAGGTAGCAGTGCACGTTAGACCCAAGTGGAAGTTATGGCTGCAAGCGCTGACACACCGTATGCAACAATCAAATGAAAGGTTCTGACTGGAGCTCACGTTTGATCTAGGTAACACACAAATTCCCACTTAAATAAAAGTCTTTAGTTGGTAATTTGGGAAGCAGTTGGGACAGGGCCATGGAGGAGCCACCTGCCGGACGTCGTGCACGTCAGCCATCTTCACATGTTGGTGCTCATTCGCGTTTGGCTGTTGGCAGGTGTGAGCTCGCCTTGGCTGCCTTCTCTTGGTGGAGACTGGAAAGAAAAGAAACCACCAAGGAAATTAGTCTTTGTGTGTCGGCTTCTCAGTGAAAGACTGTACTTACTATATTACTGCTGTATATCAAAATTTAGACAGCAAAATTAAGAAAACTCAGAAAACATGGAGTTTTAAAGCATGATATTGTTTAGTTTTACAGCAGCAGGTCACATGACAGTCACTAGACATTTTTAAAAATGTGTTTCGAGACAGCTACCCTGATACTAAAATAGCTGAAGCGCATCGGACAGCATTGCCGGAAGCAAACAGAACAAAGGGGCGGGAACAAGGTTAGTAACCAATCAAGAGACATCACCCTGGAGACCCGGTTACCTTGACGTGTATCTGGTTACGCAGCACAGCAGCTCGCAGGATCATAGCTTTGGCTCTTCTCTGAAACTCTTTGCCCATCTGAAGAGACTTCTCAAAGGTTGTGCTTCTCTGATCCACATCCCTGGCATACAGGATCTACAAGAGAGCTCATTTAGGGCTGCTGCCAGTAGCAGCACTGTTTGTTTGGACAAGGTGGCACACTACTGCTTACAGGCCAAATAATTATGCTTGTGTACACTTCAGTCTGGGGGGGCACACAAAATTTAGCAACAGGTGGCAATGAGAAACACACAAGAAGTATAAATGTTTTGTTGAAAATGTTTTGCAAACCTTGCTTGGGCTGCTCAACAAAAAAAAAATCATCACGCGTTCTGGGAAAAAGTGACAGCTGGTTGAGCGCCAGACAACCTTCCTAATGATTATCCAATTTTTGGAGGATGCTATGCAATCTCAAAAAAATAAGGACAGGGCAGTCAAGAGAGGGTTTGTAGCCGGGTGACGGGTCATGCCTTGCTGTGGGAGTCGATCCTGGCATTGATCAGTCCCTCCAGAATCAGCTGCGTCAGCTCGTCCTCCAGCGCCGCCACCGAGGTGTTGAAGGCCGTGGCCATCTTGTTCATGTCAGCAGACACATAGGGGCTAAAGTACTGATGCCAGGAGAGGACAAAGGGAATAAAACACTTAGCTGAGGTATGACAGACGCTGACGTTTTCCCTTTATGATGATAGATTCCTAACTGAAGAAAGGTGATGTGAATAATGAACAGTTAACTTCAAATTTACCTTAACGTACAGCAGTGTTTCCCAATTCAGTGCTCAGGGGCCCAGACAGTCCATGTATTTGCTCCCACCGGTAGCTGGGAGGGAGCAAAAATGTGGACTGTCTAGCAGGGAGAACGGAGGGAGCAAAAACATGGATCGACTGTGGGTCCCTGAGGACCGGACTGGGAAACATTGATGTACAGTTACCATTCATTGATTGCCATTATGAGTTAATCAGTACCACAGCATCATTCAGTGAACCAGATTCAAGAATTAAAAGCAATAAAATATGACTTCTAAATCAAGTTAAATCTGAACTAATTTTGAATTCATATCAAGCATTTATTTGGATTCTCATTTCTGTGTCTCAAGTATCTGCACATTTCAGCTATCCTGAAGAGACAAAAATGCAGGTCCAAATACAGGCAACTCGGGACTTGTGTAAATCAGACTTGTGTAAATCTGGGACTTGACGTCCTGCAGTATCAATCTACTTGACTCACCTGTATCAGGGCTCTGTTCCTAATCTGCATGTATAGCGTCCTCACGTGAGGAGCCAGATACATGTCCAGCAGAAGGTTATCCTGAAAGATGGAAAAGCACATAACATCACCACCTCTCCACAACATCATAAATAAGCAAAATGAATTGGCTACCACTCTCACCTCTCATAACACAGAGATGCATTCAATACATCTCTCAGCATTACAAGAGATGCACAGAAATTTATCACATAAGTGCACCGTCTGAAACTGCACAGACAGGTACCAAGCACGCAGTCAGAAGCTGTTATATTAAAACAAGGGTATTATCCTGTCCAGGGGGCACTGGAGCAGTAAACAAAATAAGTTATTTTAAAGCATGAAATGCAGCTTACAAGGATTATAAATATAACAAACATGCACTGTAACAGGACTGATTAGGAAGAGCAGGGTTGCGGAACACTCTGATGTGCCCTACCTAAAAATACAATCGCAGCAGCAACACACAGCAGAATGCGACTCTCTCCACACCTTCACAGTTAGTAGCAAAGGTCCAGAGCCAGCTCAGGGTGATTTACCAAGCATATCGTAACCTTTTGTAACCTTGTTTACTCATGTGCAGAGTATGGACAATAGGAGTGTAACGGTACACGTATTTGTACCAAAAATTTTCGGTACGTGTCTTTCGGTTCGTTACACATATGTACTGAACTAATGCAGCAAATGGGGGACCTCTGTGTGTTTCCCCCGAGCAACATTCGGAAAGGGGCGGATGAAGCGGCACCGCTACACATGCACGAGCATGTCCTAATGTGTGTAAGCTGTCAATGTAAATACAAGTACAGCATAGGTATTTTTTTTAAATGCTGCACCATAATGGATATTTATTTTATGCTTTGTATTTTTTGAGACAATTTCTGTGAAAGCTGCTAATGTGAATAACAGTACAGATCAGGTACAGTTGGTTTTCTAAATGTGCAACTCGATGAATATTTATTTTGATTCTTTAAAGTAAATTTTAGTTTTTTATTTGTAAGTTGCAGCAGCATTGACAGAAACTTATTTAAGAAAGACAGTCATACTTTGTTCAGTAAATGATTGTTAAATAAAAAAAGAAGCAATTTATGTTTTGTGTCTTTTACCCCCGCTGTTCCAAAAATGTTCCAAACCGCGACTTCAGAACTGAGATACATACCGAACAGGGACTTTTGTATACTGTTACACACCTAATAGAGAACCATAAAAAAGTTCCGCACAAGTCAAAAGAATGTTCATCTGAAGCCAGGTGTTTCTCTTCCTGGGCAGTTTGGAGCGATTGTTACAGCAGAATGAGTGAGAAACAGTGTCCTTTCTAAAATTGGTGGATGAAACCTGATCTGATCAGCATAGCTGATTACACTACAACTAATGATAAACAAGCCTTGTGTCACATCAGTGAAAAGATGGGAGATTTCTGAAATGCAACTGAATGCCAGAACCAAACAGGTTGGACAACTTTTATCTATTCTCGTTTCCTAAATTCTTCAATGCAAATCCACAGATCCTCCGAGATCTGCCCGGTTAGCCCACGTTGTCTAAAAGCGCCGACAGCGCACAGCCCACGTTCACAGTTCTCTCTCCATTTCAGAGGATGGCTCAGGTTCAGTATCTCAGATCGATGCTTCTGCGACCATAATGAGCTTCAGATGGGTGAGCGATAAGGAGACTTGTATCAGTATGGATCATATCCGCTAAACATGGCCCTGCCTGATGCTCATGTAAGAACGGAGCCCCACATTTCCAAAAATGATTCATCCCTTTATCATGGATGCCTCCAAGACCACATCACTAATCCAATCATGTATAAAATTGCAGTTTGGCTATTGGGTTGGAAAAAGTAACACTGTTACGGAAGCGAGAGCAGCAATATATTAATGAACAAACGGCTTGGCCGGGTTGAAAATATCAACACACAGCTTGGTATCCGCCACACAGCCCACACCCACCCTCACCTTCATCTCATCCAGCATTTTCAGGCAGGACGCGTACTTCGACTCATAAAACTTGAAGATGATGTCGCGAACCTGAGGCTCCAGCTCCAGAAACAGCTTGAAGGAGCTGAAAGGGGACAGGAACAGAGGGTCAATGCGGGGCAGGCCTTGATGAGAGCCGGGACGTCACGCCACATGCCCAGACGAGAGCGCCGTGGCCGTGAGCTGACCTGCTGGAGATGACGTTCCGCTGCAGCTCCTGTCTGTCGAAAGTGGCCAGGGCGCACAGCCCCCCATACACCGCTACATTACTGGGAGAGAGAAGCTGCAGCGAGAAGAAATCAGCCTAAGGACCCACGCTGCAAACAAGCCACATCTCTATCATTATACACACTCTTCTCTGCTAATTTGGTCCTCCTATAACATACAAAACTCTACATAATAAAACACATGTGGCAATCCGCTCAGATGCATGGGTGGTGCATTCCAAAACATGCCGTGGATAGCCAAAACCGCTGATAACAGTGAACCAACCGCGGACGCTGATATATAAAACATGATTTTTACGTACATACATACAGTTAAGTTTAATTGGTTATGCACAGTAAGATATTACCAATATTAAATACAGCAAATTACATTGTACATTATATAGTACTGTACATTACTGTACTCTCTCGAATGAAAGGTATTCTGACATTTTAGCTTAATTCTCAAAGCATGATATAATAATAGCAAATATATCAAGAGATGACGGCGCAATGAACATCATATATTTATACCGGTCAAAGGATGAAGAAACAATGAAACATCAGATACGGTTACATATTTTACAATATAAAATATTGTATCATGTCTCAGTACATAACCAATAATGAGAAAAATTTACAGCCTGTAGTCACTTGGCACAGTTTGAAACTTCTGAACCGTTTCTGGAATTTTTAAACCAGGACTCTTTAAATCTGGACCTTTGATTCCCAATTTAGGATTCGATTTCAGTTCTCCTAGGTTGTTATTTTAATAATTACTGATTCTGAGTGGCCACAGAGGGTTCACACCTAGCTCATAGCTAAAGGAAGGCTGGAAAATCAGCAGTGCTGGGACACTGACAACCAAGATTAGAATAGCCCAGTTTTAAACTTCTGTTTCAGACCATGTTAAATGCAGGTAACTGAAACCGTAGATAGTGGGGTCCCACTGTATGTGTGCAGACCCCTCACATTTTCTTTGTTTCTGAATCACTTAGTAGCACACCACTTCAGGGAAGCATAAGAGGTGAAGAGAGAGTTCCTCAGATGGGTAACAGAGCTCTTAGGGGCTTTATAGTGGTGGTTGGGGCGGTAAGGGAGCTGACCTCAGGGAAGTCACAGTGGTCGAAGGAGGCCTGAAGGAAGCACTTTGCTGCCTGTTTGTACTTTCGAGAGGCGAGCTCTGCCAAGCCTGGTGCGGAAGAGGGGAAAAAACAGTTAGGGAGATGCAGTCCCCATGCAGGTGGGAGCAACAAATATTAGATAAACTTGAAAGCGTTGCAAATAAAAAAAGCGTTTGAGTAATCCATAACAGTTACTTGGACTCTTCCACAAATGGATAACAGAACTTTCCACTTTCAGTCTATTATTAACACAGAGTGGAAACAGCAACACTTAGTGGTTGGTCAATTAAAATCTGAGGAAAGAAACAGCAGAAGAAAGGCAAAGAAACATCAAGCCCACCGTCAACGAGCAAAACAGTCAGAGGTCTGGCAGTTTTTCCCACACAAGTGGGGGTGGATTTGTGCAAGTGTGATATATGCAAAAATAACCTGGCACTACATAACAGAATGGAGCACATAAAAGAGCATCTGAAACGGAAACATCTCGCTGACATGACTTTGCTAGTTTGAAACAAATAATGGAAACCGTTATATTTAGCACAAATCACAGTAGCAAAAGTTCAATGTTTTGTCTTGAAAAGCAACAACAATTTTAGATTTACCATTTGGAGAGTTATTTTTAATATAAACTAGGCCTCACTGAAAATTAACAGAAGTCACATATCAAAACATTCAATATTTAGGAAGCATGCAGAAGCCCTGAGGAAGAGGGATCAAATCCTGAAAACTGAATACTGTCATTACCTGCAGCACATTTTAGTTTGGTGAGGACTGCTTGGTTCTGACTGTCCCTTTCTCCTCGTTGCTAAAACGAGAAAACAACTTATAGCAACATGCACGTCTCTTCGCCATCATTCTAACCACAAACTCCGTATTAGGATATACGATGTAAACATACTTCTGCTATCTCTGGAGTGGACTCGGCCTTGCTGACATAACTAAGTACGTGGGACCAGTTCTGAAGGTAAACGCTAACCTGTGAGGGGAAGACAAACATCCAAGTTAACAACTTTAGCCGTAACCCATTTGGACAAGTAACTCCTTTCTCATAAAGCCACTTAAACAAGACAAGCAGAAAGTTACATTTTACCAGTGTTATCAACATGCCAGAGCACTTTAATACAATCAAGTGAACAACAACGCTTTCTGCTATCATAAGAGCATACCCTCTGCTAAGGAGTCACGTCAACCCTGCTCACGCTGCCTGTGAATGTGACTGTACCTTGATTACATTAAGACACATGTTGATGACGTGCTTGGCGCTGGTACAGTAATCTCTGGCACGGGAGTAACACTTCAAGGCATTGCTGAGGTCACCGCAGTCTAAGTAGTGATCTCCAAGGTCATCGTGACCCCTCCTATGCGGGGGGGGGAAAAGCATGGTAACAAGGCTTTAGCATAAATGAGCTCCTGTAGTTCACGGAAAGCTCACAATAGTTGACCCCTTAAAGCAAAACAAAGTGACAAGTAAAACTGTGGTTAAAAAAGCCACAGTGACTGCACCTAATGTTCCGCTGTTTATCAAGACTAGCATCCATCACCACAGCCAGCAAGGGGCGCTAGAGGCTATCTAACCAAGTTAGTTTTCACTCAATGCCAAACTACGTCACATTTCCACTCAAATTCATAAGCAAATTAAGTTCAAATTAAATTTTAATCCATCTTTTTTTACCTTTTTAAGTTTTGATGGCCTAATACAGATTTTTTACAAATAAGTGTTATACCATACCAATAGATAAAATTCATATTCCTAAAATTACAAAATTACAAATCACACAAATGTAAAGCCCTTTTGCTATTATGGGGCTAAAACATTAATTTCTGTTCATGTAAGCATTATATTAACATCTGCATACTTAGTCCATTTTTATCAATGAAAATTATACATTTTCTGGATTCTGGTATCCACATTGAAAGCCACAATACCAAAAATATGAGGAATTAGCAAAAAGCAAAAAAAAAAAGACCCAAAGACACATACCTGATGCTCTCTTTGATGGAATTTCCCTTGTAGTTCTTCAGGTCAGTGTCCAGTTTCTCAAGCTTGAGGAGAGCCTTTTTCCTGGTTGACTCCGCCCACGCCGTGTCGAGGGGAGGAAGCACTGCCTCCCCCTCTGCAACTGCATCTGGCCCACCCTGGACCTCTCTGTGTCAATAACACAGCAAATTCACACATCTGCTCACACACACACCACATTTACAATTATTTACCTTTGATGAGGAAACGCAAACATCTCCAGCACTTGCTATATCTGTGGTTAATTAAATATTTTCTTGACATGTACTTCACTGTCTTTTTACAGACGTTTAACGGCTTATGTGATAGTATGCAGGCAGACGGTACCTCGTAGCCTCGGTCAGCTTGCGGTGGATCTCCTCATAGACGTCGACATTGAAGGTTCTTTGGACAAATGACAGGGCCATCTTCAGGGCTTCCGCGCGGAGTTGTGGACAGTGCTCAGCGATGAACTGCAGCCGCTCGATCCTCATCAGCCCACTGTAGCAGGAGGCGTACTGCTCCAAGTCCTAAAACAGGAAACGGCAGGCAGCCGAACACGGGGTTTCAGTGAAAGGCCTGGCCATCCGAGAGCAGCCTTCTCACCAGCACTTATGCCATTTGACAATAAACAAGAACAGTGAAAACGAATACTGACAAAGTGAGATTTACTCTTCCTACTGCATCACATGCACCCCCACCATCATGTGCACCAGCACCTGTGTTCTTATAATACCCAGCAATCCCAGATCTGAGCTTGGCCACAGGATTTCTATGCCGTCACATACAAGTAATGTGAGTCATGCACTTTAATTCATGAGCAAAAGTGTATTACAGTAAGCAATGATGAATGATACATCAAGCATGATATATATACACTCATCTCACAAATTACTCATCCCCTGCATTTACAGCAGCATCTCTCTTAATTAATTACTGACAAGCATCAACATAAACCAAGTACCACGAACAAACTCCCAGGCACCAATAAACACCAAAGCATCTGTCACCATTTGCTATACTTTTCTACATTTGATAAAATAACAATAATAAAATCTTTCGTTTGAAGGTGTTCTTTTGCCTTGGGGGGAGGGGGGATCATCTCTCTAATTTACTGACCACAGCTGCGGGGATTTTGCAAAAATCAATGCGGCAACCATTAGTATGTAGACCGTCTCATCCAGCAAGTTTATTAATGAGCCAAATGAAAATAATTCAAGCTGCTTCATACCAGAGTTGGATTTTCCACAACATAGTTGGTGTCTGGTGCATTCTGCTGATCCTCCTGGGGGTCTGCGTCAATTTGCATAGGCTCCACAGCCCCCTTAGAGAAAAGAAAGTAACACATTCTTCCATACAAAAATGACTTTCAAGGGGTATCAAGAATCAATCAAAACCATTATGCCATTTTAAGCCAGAAAGCAAAAAAAATCTGGCACATTAAATATTTTCAGAACAAACGATGCAACGATAGGTACAACCCATTTATCTTGAGTAGCACTTCTGTACTTAACCAACTTGAGTTCTGATTTCCCCAACAGATTTTAATAATCTCATACATCATTCCAAGGATAACAGAAAAAAAACAATTAGTCAAATCTACCAGCCACTGTCTAACCAATCCCCATTGGTGTGGACAGCGTAGCTCAGCAGCCAATCCCCATTGGTGTGGACAGCGTAGCTCAGGTCTGCGCCTGTGGTGGAGACTGAGCTAGGCTGCAGGACTATGCCAGATTCTGTCCTCAACATGACAAAGGGCTCTGCCGCAACAGGGATATCGAGGACATATGACAGGTGTAGGGACTCTGACTTGGGAATATATATTTGCCTTTTTAACATGTCATATGAATATGTGAATGACAATAACAGATGTAGATTTTCACTAAAACGATTCTGTTATGCAAAAAAAAGTTACTGTAAAACTTTATATAATATGGTTCAATGTTGATATGAAAACAGGTTAGGGGAACCACGACGGTATTAAAAAAAAAAGAGCCCGCAACTGTCTGAATCCCAAAATAATAAAATTAATAATATACGATGACACTTGTAAGGTGTAGTCTTATAGCAATGTCAGAACTGCACATTCCTCTCAAAATTAAGATAAGACATGCCGAGACCATCAACAGATGTCACACCATAGCCTGCACATGGTCGCACGGACAGACAGTTAACCAAAATAAAGCTACCTCTTCGGGAAGCGCATATATTTTTTTTACGTTTATCCAGTTTGAACAGTAAACAATATATTTACCACTCAGCTTTTATTAAACCTTTTAATATTCATAATTTATATAAAAGATATATACACAGTCTGTTGGTTTAGGTCAACAAATTATTCTAAAAACTCACATTAAAAACACGTATGTACAGTACCGACTAAGATAACTAACAATGACACACATGAATGGGTAGCTATGTACATAAAATGTGAGTTTAAGGAAGTCGGTATGTGTTTTAATCGCATCTGAATAAGAAAGTGAACGGCTTAAGAAAAAAAATCCATATATTCCAGGCGGCCAAGTCAGCCGCTGGCTAAGGTAACCTGCAGGCGCAGATTGGCTTAATTTTACCAAACAGTCGCATCTCTACACTAATCAGCACATTAAACTAGACCAAGTAGCTAGCTACAGGTATCCAAATGGACGTTTAGTGGGCCGGAGACTCGATGGCTTTAGCATCAGCCTTTATCGGCAGCCGGGCCGGCTGATGGTTTCAGCGGTCTGCCGGGTTGCTGTTGGGGGTCCCGGTCGCAGCCTGCCTCTTTCCTCCATAATTACTGAGAGGGGCTTGTGAACTGCCGCTAGCCGGCTACCCGGCTAGCAGGATGCACTGCCCATCATAACAGTGCCCCCTAAACATGTCTCTCCAAGTGGGGCAAATGCCGACCGTCTCCTCGCAACGGCCACAAGCACCGACCCGCAGCGGCGAACCTGCTTTAACCGGACTGCCGAGAAGTTGCCCGAACGCGTCCCCCCGCATTATCTATCAGGAGTCCGAGGCCGTTATGCTTACTGATATTATTTTAACTTTTAACAGTCGCAACATGAACTAAGTCGTGGCAGGACTGAAAAATATTCTCCGCTCAACCCGACGCCCGCTAACGCGAGTGACCCTCTGTGGGAGAACAAGTGGGAAGCACCGGTTTACCTGAAAGTTAAAGACCTGCACGGGCAGAGGCATCCCCTCCTTTCTGTCTCTGCAGAGACGGAGCTCGCGAACGCGATCACATCCGGGGCACGGCAGTACACGTAGGCGGCGCGTCCGCGACTTCGCGGCGCGTCCCCGGCGCGTCGCGGTGACACTGCGGAGTCGGCGCTACGGCGTGGGGGGAGCGTGCTCAGGTTTATAGCCCAGGTATTCCGCTTGGAGGAAAATTAATGTTTAAGTAAGATTATATGTGACAGAAAGCTCGTGGAAAACATACGTAAAACAAATATGACATCTTGAATTGATAAAATAAAGTAAACCAATTGACGTCTTGTTATAACATTCCTTTCACGCTTGTAGTTATTTAGCAATTTCAGGTATGCCTAACTTGCGCTGATATATATATATATTTATTTATTTATTTTTAATCAATAGATTATTTCCAGTATTGTTATAATACCCTATTGCTCACCAAATGTGATTTTTATAATAACTAATTAAATAAAGTAACCTTTCCACATAAACAATAACCAAGCTGGTAATACGAATTCTAATCGAATAAATTGATAATATTTACATTTTTAATAGTTATACCGCATTGCCTTCATATTTTGCATATAAATGAACCTTTTGAAGTATTTGTTGATCTTGTTGCTTTTGTATGCTATACTACCGTGGCCCTGAAGGTGCTCTGTACATGACAATAAAAACTTTGAATCCTTGAAGTAAATGTATTTGATCTTTTTCCTGGCAACTATCTTTTTACACTGGACCACTATACACAATAGTTTTTTTTCACCGCTAGCAGTTTGGATCAGGAGTTGCTTATTGTAAAAGGAGTAATGTGCATGTAGGTGATATTTCTATAGATTTATCTACACCCTTCTGACAGTGCTGCCATTGCAGTCAGGTATCGCACACGAGGAGTAGAAATTGTCCGACTTGGCTGCAGTCAGTTTATACTGCACCCCTGCAGCCGCCGGCAGATCTCGCTCCACGTGACGTCAGCTGCAGACGGACCTCAGACCCAAGTCGAACGCACCCATGAACTGTCATGAGTGACATGGGTACTGTCCAATCGCAATCAGGAAAAGGGTGGGGCCACATTTCTTGTTCGTGATTGGACATTACCCATGTCACTCCAAGGATTTTGTCCAATCACGAACAAGAAGCGTGGTCCTACCCTTTCCGTTTTCTGAAATGTGTTTTGTGTTTTTTGAAATGTCGTTGTGTTTTCTGAATTGTTGTTGTGTTTTCTGAATTGTTGTTGTGTTTTTTGAAGTGTGTTTTCTGAATTGTTGTTGTGTTTTCTGTAATGTCGTTGTGTTTTCTGAATTGTTGTTGAGTTTTCTGTAATTTCGTTGTGTTTTTTGAAATGTTGTTGTGTTTTTTAAAATGTTGCTGTGTTTTCACCTTCAGGGCCACTGAGGGGTAATTTCATAAAATTGCATTTAACAGAAATGGGAACTGACAAGCGAACAGGTGTTCTGACAAAACATCCTACCTATCATGCTGTCCTCCCCGTTGTTACTGCGCATGCGCACAACTCAAAACGGCCGTTTTTTTCGTGCTAAGAGTACACGCCTGTTATTTTATC
>JAODKC010000095.1:13410430-13427538 GCA_026777985.1 Mormyrops attenuatus | reverse complement strand
TGACGTCTCTGGCCGTTAATATTTGACGTCTTTAGGCGTAAAGTTTTAAGACGTTTTGGCCCCGTTGGCCTTCCATACCGTTGGCCTTCCATATCCATAACACGTCTGGATAGGTAGCTCAACTCATCAGCACACCGCCCCCCCATCCCAGTCACAGGTGTTCCTCATTACCATACAGGGAACGACCACACCCAGAGCCGTTCACTACAGTATTTTATGCGTTTTAGAACATTAAAAATGCTTAATGAAATGTCACTTTATTTTCTGTCTTTTTAAGAACCTTCACCCCAGGCTTACAGAATTTTAGATATAACCTATCATTGTAATTTGTAACAAAATACGTTTTAATGTAATTGTGCCCACATCTGTTTAGCAACCGAGCTTACGTTCTAGAACTTATCATGACAACACTGGCGTACACGTAAAGTGCTGGCCGTTTCTGAGAATATAAGCAAATTTAACGGAGGAGCCTCCTACTTCGGGATAAATTCAAATACAACATGGAGCGTAATGACGCATGGAATATTTTTAATGAGCTGCGGCTTGGCGGACCGCTTTGTGATGTGGTCATTGAAGTCAATGGTGTAAAATTCACTGCCCACAAAATTATTCTGTGCGGCTGCAGCTCCTATTTCCGGTGAGCTGCTTTGACCTATATATGCTAATGATGTCAAGACGGAAACGATTTTTTCTCTATGATAGTAGAAATTTTCTTAAAGGCATAGTTCTGATTTACTATTTCAGTACATTTTTAATAAGAAATATTTGTAAGCTTCAGTTACCGTTAAGTGTACCCTCTTAACTTTTTGTTTACATTTATTCAACTGATAACAATATTAGTTTTGAGCCTCTTAATGAATTTATGATTTGGATAATCACTGTCGCAGGGGAAAACCCAAATTAACTTTAGATTCTATGGACCAAAACGACGTAACCCATTTGTTTTCAGTCAGGGGGTCCGTACTGCAATTTCAGTTGGTCCAGAGAGACGTGCAAAAATCAAATGTCTTCTGTATTCTTATTCAGGGCTCTCTTCGCAAGTGGCTGGAGTGAAACGGGAAGGCATGAGTACAGCATCTCCGATGTTGCCCCAGAGATAATGAAGCTAATCATTGACTATGCCTACACAAACTCTGTGCCCATCACAGTTGACAATGTGGAAAGCCTGCTGGTGGCTGCTGACCAGTTCGACATCGTGGGCATGATGCAATGCTGCAGCAAGTTCCTGGAGAACCACCTCTGTATAGAGAACTGCACTGGCATTTTCAATTTTGCCGGCATCAACTGGTGCCCCGAGTTGCGCCAGTCCGCCTTTAGCTTTATCCTGCACAACTTCAAGGAGGTCGCTACCATCTCAGAGGAGTTCCTGGAGCTCACGCTCCCTCAGCTCTGTGACATCATTGAGAAGGACGAGCTCAATGTTAATCAGGAGGATGTTGTCTTTGACGCCATCCTTCACTGGATCAGACATGCACCTGCCAGTCGAAATGCCCACGTTTCTGTGCTTCTGTCCAAGGTGACCATAATCACGCAATGTTCCCATTAACATGTGACATGACAATGGAATACTAATTCAATATTCAACTCTCCAGCTGAAGTCTGCAGTGCTTATTATTTTACTGGAGACTAAGCCTCCATTTCCATGTCACATATGATTACAGCTTAGGCTTCCAAGTACAGTGGTGCCTTGACTTACGAGTTTAATTCGTTCCGTGACGGAGCTCGTAACTCAAATTACTCGTATGTCAAATTAATTTTCCCCATTGAAATGAATTGAAATGCCATTAATCAGTTCCGGACCCCCAAAAAACACCGCGTTTTTTTGTTACACGTTTTTAAATAAGAAAAATGTGCTTATAAGTGTCCGCTGTTTAAAAAATATTTTAACGCCCTTGGCTGGCGTTATACCCTTTATCGACTCCTTCTCCTTCAGTAAGGTGCAGATTGTAGAAGCGCTATGCTCGTACTGCTTCGCCAAGTCGACTACACGCACACTTTGGTCATGTTTTTCGATAATTTCTTTCTTTAATTTTAGTTTCAGTTTTTGATTTGTCATATGCAAGTTAACACAGGGTCAACATTACAATGAAATGTGATTGACGAGAATAGACAAGTCTCTCAGCACATCAATGCATGTAATGTGCAATTCAATGCACATCATCCGCTTCTTCTTCTCAGCCCTGTCCTTCGCACTCACTTTCTTCGGACACATGGTTGGAAAAACGGAGTTTTGCAAAATAACTGCAAGCACAAATGCGAGGACAACACTGATACTTTCAGTGCGAGCTAACCGCTTAAAGTAAACAAGTGAAACCCGGGATGCTGGGTGGAAGTTTCGCAGTTCACTGCACCAACTAGTGTTGGGGTATCTGAAGCTGGCTCGTTACCCGAATTTTAGTTCTCAAGTCAAAGCAAAAAATTGGCCGAGAGACGGCTCGTATCTCGAAAAACTCGTTAGTTGGGACACTCGTGAGTCAAGGTACACAAGGTATTACAAATGGCAATGCAGTCTAACAAACAAAAGAATGGGAAAATGTCCTAAATTGAAACAAGTGTTAGCGCACATATCTGAGACTTTCAAAATAAATGGTTTCAGTTGGAGCATTATGAAAAATTAGGGGAATGAAACATTAAAATTTGGACTTGGCTGTTGTATCCCTTTTTGTTAGGAGTTACCCTTTCCCAGGTATTTATAAACGGGAATTCTCTCTGCCTTGGTTCCTGTGTAGGTGCGCATGGCTCGCATGAGTGCAGATCACTTTATGTACGCTCTGAAGAACAGTGACCTACTGAAGGACAGTGTGGAGTATAACCCCCTTTTTATCAGCACCTTGAAGGCCATGTATAACTTCAACATGAATGGTCCCTCACCTTCTGACTTTGATAACCTGTTGACCCGCCCACGCCTGCCTTCTGCCATCTTGCTGGCCATCAGTGGCTGGAGTCGCGGCAGCCCGACTAATGCGATTGAGGCCTACGACAGCCGGGCTGACCGTTGGGTGAATGTGACGCGGGGGGAGGAGAGACCTCGGCCCTATCATGGTGCTGCATACTTGAATGGCTTCGTGTACTGCATCGGCGGGTTTGATGGTGTGGTCTGCTTCAGTAGTGTGGACAAGTTCAACCCCGTCACGCGATTGTGGCAGGAGGTGGCTCCGATGCACAGCCGCCGCTGTTATGTGAGTGTGGCTGTGCTCAACAGCTTCATTTATGCCATGGGTGGCTTTGATGGCCACATGCGTCTCAACACAGCTGAGCGGTACCACCCGGAAGCCAATCAATGGACGCAGATCTCACCTATGACCGAGCAGAGGAGTGACGCTAGTGCCACCGCACTGCATGGCAAGGTAGGTCAATGGGGGGCATCCAGATGTGTTGACCCAATACTTCCCATTGGAATGGATTATTCAAAAAGTTTGATCTCTCTTCTGGATTGTACACTATAATTGCTAAATTCGCTATACTCAAGCATTGTGATGAAATGACCTTGTAGTCATTCTGGGAATGCATTATGGGGCTCTCTACTAGTCCAAGATAGATGAACTGCTGTTCCTGAACTATCTATAGCACATAGCACATCATTTTATGTTTGCATTATAATGAACTTAAACTGTTAATCATAGTCTGTCCCCTGCCCTACACCTTGTGCTTCTTGGGCTAGGCTCCAGGTTCACCACGTCCCAGTACTGCATAAATGCTCTTGTAGGATGAATGGATTCAACATGCGTTAACAAAATATGCATTACCTCTTTCTAGATCTACATCACCTATCATATAAACTTTATAAAGCACAAGAGTCTTCACATGTACTCTGATTTTCATAGGTGTACATATGTGGAGGCTTCAATGGAGCTGAGAGCCTCCTTACTGCTGAGTGCTACAACCCACTCACCGACCACTGGGACGTAATTTCTCCGATGACAAATCGCAGAAGTGGCATCGGAATTGTGGCGTATAATGGACAAATCTATGCTGTGAGTGACTCCTTTGTTGTACCTTCAGAATAAGTGGTTTATAAACCTGGGTCCTTAGGCCTAAAATTCATTAAGCAAATAGTGCCTGATTCTGGGGAACTTGATGTTTCTCCATGTCTTTGGTGTCTGAGTGATTCCTTACCTTTGGCTTCTCCCAGGTGGGTGGTTTTGACGGGTCCAATCGTCTGCGCAGTATGGAGGCCTATAACCCTTTAACGAACAGCTGGCGTGACGTAGCTGCCATGTTCAACCCGCGCAGCAACTTCGGCATCGAGGTGATTGACGACCTGCTGTTTGCGGTGGGCGGCTTCAATGGATTCACCACCACTACCAGTGTGGAGTACTACAGTAAGAATGCCGACAGCTGGTACAGCGTCCAGGAAATGGGTGTCGGCCGCAGCGGCCTCAGCTGCTGTGCTGTGCCCGCGCTCCCCAGCATCGCGCAGTACGCTGCCCCTCGTGAGTCCCTAGAGCAGTAAGACCACCCACCTCAAACAGTTTATCCTCATGTAACCTAAACACCCCCCCCCAGTGAAATATATAGGGGGGGGGGGGCAAAAGTAGGTCTCCATATTTTGTAAGATATCTATAAAATTAGGGTTTTAAGTTTTGTATATAATATATTGACTGTGTTCCTTGTACATTGTTTATTTTCATCAATAAAAAATGTTTTGCAAAAAAAGCTATGCGTATTGTGACAATATTCAATAAATTGCCATTTAAAGGAATATTTCAATAATCGATTAAATTATTTAAACGATCGTTTAAATTTCAATTCAAATGATACCAGCAGCAATTCTGCCAGTCACCCATTAAACTCAGTGGGCGGGCTCTACACAAAACCTAACATCTGATTGGTTACATTGCAAACAAAGTCACCAACGATCGATCTCGCCTAGTCAACTGAATTCTCGTTTATAACCACATCTAGGGAAAGATTTATGCACTCTTTGTCTAAATAGACAAAAAGTTATTGGTAAATATCCTTTGCGAGTTTTTGGAGCGTGCTTCACTGGGAGTCTTGCAGTGATGCTAATTTGCGATACATACCTATATATGTTAGCATATCATTTATTTGTAATTCCGTTAATACGTTAGCACTTGTTGTAACTTCGCTATGCTAGATAGAGATCTCAAAAGTCTTTCCTGTGTTTTGTTTATTGCAGAGTCACTCATACATTATCACTTGTCCCATACAGAGAAAACACATACATAAACAGTACACCGTTTATTACAGTATATAGTACTGTAGCGCAGAGGTACCAGCGGGCAGCGCGGCATGTTGGACTAATGCCAGATTGTAAATAGTTCCAGTAATCGCCCGTGTCATCATAAATGTGCTGTTTGTTATGTCATGTATAGTGGTTAATGTTCCGCGTTGTACATAGTGTGTGTGTATGTATGTGTGTGTGCGCCCACCGTGTGTATTAGGAGTAAGTGGGGTGACGAGCACGGTGGGCAGTGCGAGTGTGTTTGTTGAAGTGGTATGGGTGTGATAAACGTCATCTGGTGATTATACCACGAACTGACTCTGCTGGCTAATTATTGCAAGCATGGCTCACCGACCCACTTTTACAATGGTGTCAGAAGTGGGATTGGAGTCCAATGATGATCTCCAATACTTCGAGCAAGGTTTCCAGTGGCCATGGTGGGGAGTGCCTGAAGAGCACATGATAGACCCTGGGAACTGAGCAGCGTGCCTTCCCTGGAAGACCTGATGGTGCCAGTGCAATCTGCCCACTCCGCCTGCCGGTAGAGTGAGCAGAAGCAAGTGTACGGGAAGAAGAGACCTGCTGTGAGACTCCCGCATTATGGAGGGAAGATGCCCCTGGACAGTTACCTGGTCTGCCCGGCACAATGACTGGAGCGAGGAAGAGACGGCAGTGCACCTAGCCTTGGAGCTGGAGGGGGACGCGCTCCAGGATCTCCTCAGCTTGGCCCCTGGTGAGCAGCAAAATCTCGCCACCCTGGAGGAGGCGCTGGAGCTTCAGTTTGGCCGGTGGCGGTCTGTGGAGGCAGAGCAAAGGGGGGATGGCAAACAACTGATGTGCAGTTGACGTTAGTGACAGGCATGTGCACGGCCATGAAGGGGAAGAGGCGGCTGCGTGTCCAGCTGGCCGGACGCACCATATTGCATGAAGTCTGGCTCCCCGACATGGCCGACCCCTACATCATTGGGCTGGACCTGGTGACTCGATTGGGGGCCACCATCGATGTGCCAGGGGCAGCAGAAGTGGTGCCCCTACAGCATGACAGCGGCTGCTGGCGGCAGAGAGCAAGGAAGACCACTCACTGTGGGGAGGGGTGGCCCACAGCACCCAGGGAAAGAACAACACCGACACACCCCCAAGCCCTGCCCCGATCTCAGAACACAGCGACATCACGGCAGCGGCATCTCCTGAGACGGTGCAAACTGTACAGGAAATGTGGCAGCATAACAGCCGGGACCTGACAGTGGAACAGCGGATTGAGCTCCAGGCTTTACTGGACTTAACCAGGACATCTTCGCCGCCAGGGACAAGGATTGCGGACCCACTTCCCTGGTGCAGCACCACATCGAAACGGGGGATGCCCCGCCCATTCACCTGCGTCCGCACCGATTGCCCCTAGCGAAGCGGCAGGAGGCGGAGCAGAGGACCCGAGAGATGGCAGCGGCAGGAGTCATCGAGCCGTCTGACAGCCCAGGCGCAGTTCCAGCAGTCCTCGTCGCCAAAACGGACAGGACAAGGCGGTTCTGCGTCGACGAGCGATGGCTGAACGCAGTGATGAGGAAGGACTACTACCCGCTGCCATGCTTCGACGACACACTGGACTAGATCGCTGGGTCGACGTGGTTCAACACCCTGGACCTCCGGACTGGCTACTGGCAGGTCGAACTGGCCCCAGAAGCTCGCCCCAAGACGGCTTTCTTCATCGGCCACGGTCTATGGCACTTCCTGGTCCACGCCGCTGACTTCGATGGGGCAATCCGGAACTTAAGAACTGTGTTCGCTGCGATCCGGCAGGCAGGGTTATGGCTGAAACCCTGGAAGTGCTTCCTACTCCAGCGCCGGACATGCTACCTGGGCCACGTCATCAGCAGGGAAGGCGTGGCCACTGATCTGAAAAAGACGGCAGTGGTGCGGGGCTGGCCAACCCCATGTAATGGAAAACAGATACGCTGCTTCCTGGGGCTGGCGTCTTACTACAGACACTTTGTTAAACACTTTGCCAGCATCAGGAAACCGCTGCACCGACTTACAGAGAAGGGAAGCGGTTTTGCGTGGATGGATGCCTGTGCTGCGGCTTTCAACCAGTTTCGCGCGGCGCTCGCCGATGCCCCCGTGCTAGTGTATCCGGATCCGTGTCTCCCCTTCATCTTGGACATGGATGCTAGTAACGTAGGGCTAGGCGCTGTGCTGTCGCAGGCGGGACCCGAAGGGGAACGCGTGGTTGCATACCTCAGCTGGACACTTAGCCGGCAGGAATGCGACTATTGCGTGACCCGACGGGAACTGCTGGCCGTGGTGCAGGCGTGTAAACAATTCCGTCCCTACCTCTGTGGCCAGCGGATCCGGTTGCAGACGGACCACGCATCACTAGCGTGGCTCCTAAATTTCCGCAACCTGGAGGGACAGCTGGCTTCCTAGTTGGAGATGCTGGCGGAGTACAACTTTGAGATACAGCACCACCCAGGGAAGCTGCACGGAAATGCCAATGCCATTTCCCACCATCCCTGCACCACCGAGAGCTGCCGTCACTGTAGCCGAGCAGAGGAGCGCAACCATTCCTTGGGGGCAGTAGCCGCCACCCTCATTGCATTCGGCGACCAGGCTTACCAGGAGGTAGATCGCCAACAATTCATCATGGAGCAATGCAGCGACCCTGTGCTGGCCAGGGTGAGGGAGTGGATGAGCGAGGGCAGGCAACCGGGATGGGAGGCAATCGGGATGGGAGGCAATCACGGCCTCCGATCCAGAAACCAAGGCCTGCCATTCCCAGTGGGACACCCTGGAGGACCGCGAGGGGCTGCTGTACCGTCGCTGGTGATCGCTGAACCGCGCTGAGGAGCTGCTGCAGCTGCTGGTGCCCTGGAGCCTGCGCCCCGCCACGTTGAGGTCAGTGCACGGGGCCACGGGGCTGGGCATTTAGGGTAGCTAAGGCAGGACACTGAGTTATTTGTGCACTGCTGCGATGCGTGCACGGCTAGGAAGGGGCCTAGCTGGCAGTCCCGGGCTCCCGTGCAGCCATACCTGGTGGGTGCCCCCAAGGAGAGCATAGGGGTGGACATCCTGGGCCCTTTCCCCCGAACAGAGGCCAGGAACTGCTACGTACTCGTGGCCATGGACTATTTTACGAAGTGGCCTGAGGTGTATGCGGTTCCCTACTAGAGCATTGCCACCACCACTACTAAACTCCTGGAGGAGTTTTTTTGCAGGTTCAGGGCCCTCGAGGAGCTGCACAATGACCAATGACAACGCAGGTGTTCCGCGAGGTCTGCCGGCGGCTGGGGATTGTGAAAACCCACACCACCCCCCTTCACCCGCAGACTGACAGGCTGGTGGAGCGGTTTCACCGTACCTTAGCCACACATCTGGCGATCCTCATAGATGAGCACCAGCGTGACTGGGACACCCACCTTCCCCTGGTCCTCTGGGTGTATCGCGCAGCAGTGCAGGAGAGCACCAGCTGTACCCCCCCCCACCCTCATGTTTAGCCGTGAGCTGTGGACCCCGGTGGAGCTGGTGTTCAGCTCCCCCCCTGAGTCGGAGCTGCCAGTGACACTGGGATTGGTTGGTTTCTGGTTGTTCCCAGTGTTTCCCGCTTCACCATATTCTTGTGTACTGCTGTCTTAGAAATTTTGGTCCTGGAAGCAACCTGCTGTTCATTGAAGCCTTCTACCAGCAGAACCATGATTAAACCAAAAAATATAGCGTGGTCTCTAAATTTTTTTTTCTAGAGCTGTATACCCATTACCTGGCTGCCAAATCTATCTCACTCAGTGTCCAATTTTCAATTTTTATTTTCAATGACAAGACTATAAAAGTTCATATTGTATACCTTAAGGATACTTCACAGAGATACATGGTACATTGTATCATTTAAGTGTTAAGGGTCCATGACTTGCTAACATGGCCATGGGTCCAGAAATGAGGAGGGGGCCATCCAAAAAATTCTTACATCAGGGCCCAGGGTACGAAGCTTGCATCACTGCTTCAGAGCTTCAAACACAACTTTGATAGATCAAGCCTAAACAGGGTGACATTTGGGGTGCCATATACCCTGCCTAAATCAGAATGTTTTCTGATTTCCCCCAAGTCACAGACATCTAATCTAGCACCACCTCTGCTGAGAGTAATGTAAAGGAGCACCAGTGCCCTCTGGTGGTAACACAAGGTATCACAACTAGTGAGGGATCTTTCAGGTCCCGGTAACGGTAATATATGTGTATGATCACAGAGGAAAGTCTATAATTATGTAAAAAATGGACGAACGGTATTTATAAATACATATGCACATGTAGGAACAAGAGTCGGATTGTATGGATACCCTGCAGGTCAGATGAAGAACTACCAGGGGATGCCCCTAGGATGCTAGGCAGGGGTGGTGCAGGACCTCTCACTGCCCCCTGCAGGTACGCTGCAAAATCTCGGGCTCAAACACATAACGGGCTCTATACTATATTATACACTATATATTATACACTGTATAATACAGTATATTATGCATTGAACTATATAGAGGGATTTACCACAATTTAATGAATTTCAAAATGGTAGTAGTGAAACCAGCAAAAGAGATTAACTCCCCACAACACCTACTACCAAGGCATTGGGATGTTCCTGTACAGATTCCTGTCTCTGGGCAAAAGAAAGTTGCCCACCACACTTCACTATTTTGGTTAGACCACTTATTTTATTTATGGTTCCAGCAGAAATGTCATTTCTGCCCTTTGCAGCCAGCTCGTTCTCACCTAGAGAGAGCTGGGGGAGGCATGAAGGGAATTTCCCTGCAGGGATCAATAAAGTATCTATTATTATTATCATTATTATTATTATTTTATTATTATTATTATTATTATTATTACAGAGTCAGATGAGAAACAGGTGTAGAAAAAGAGGGAGAGCATGGCATCCAACAAGTAAATAAGCCCTGAATACAGTCAATTACATCCAGCAGCTAAATACAGACACAGTGAATGCAGTGGATAGATTTCCCCACTCATAACATAGTTATACACCTCACTGCAATATGTTCAACCAAAAAAAAAACTATTTTGCATTTTATGCTGCACTAATGAAATGCTGCTAGTTGTACAACTTGATGCATGTAAAGTAATGTCCAGAATGAGTTGTTTTATAGGGATCTTTACAATAAAGTCACCAGATACCCCCATATTGGGAACCAGTGCTTAAAAATCAGGTAAATGCTTTGTTCAACCAAAAGAGGAGCATTTACTGTGCATGTACCTGCATCGGATGTCACCATCAGCTGGGAATAATGGATTTCCACCTATCCATTTTCTATACGCTCTGGTCCTATGCAGGGTCACGGGGGTCTGGAGCTTATCCTGGAGGTTACGGCAAAGCAGGGAATAACCCAGGACAGGGCACCAACCCATCGCAGAAAATGAATTTAAACAGAGGAAACAAATAAAAGGATAGATCGATAAAGAAAGGCGTGTACATGTTTTCTTTTCAAAGCTAGAATACTACCAATTTAGATAACTTGAAATTAGTATTTAATTACATGTTTGTTTGTTTCTTAAAGTTGAATCGGAAGCCAATTCAAGAGTGAAGTCCGAGTCACAAACTCGAGTTCCCATCTCTAACGTGGCCAAAACTACCAGTCTGGAAATATGTAAAATGTCTGCAGTGGTTTCCTGGCAGAAGTGGCTGTCTGGTGTTTTTTGAGAGGAAGAACAGGGGCTGTTGATTATTCTCCTTCATTTCCTTTAAATAATGTGTTTTCTTGTAGCATTTTTTTTACATTTGGCAATTTCATCATCATGTGCATCATTTTGGGGTTTTCAGCAAATGGTGTGTGCTGAGGAGTAGTGGTTCCAACTTTATTTTAAAGGTTTTGGAGAATGACTCACCCCCACCTCTTTGCGTCCCTCTCCCACCTCTCTTTTCACACCTGCTACACAGACTCACTACCTTGTGAAGCAATTTGTAACTTTTCATGAAACTGATTCCGAATGCGAGGTTTGAGTTCTTTATGCATTAATCCTTCAGTACATTTCAGTCCTTCAAAGAGATTTCTAATAAATGTGCTTTCTTTTTTGATCCACCAGGTGGGGATGTTTATCCAAGCAGACTAACAGTTATTTTCTGCCCTATTTCCCATCCTTCCTAAAATATAAAGAACAACGAGCAAAACTTACTCATCATTTCTCCAGACGCTGTTTCACCCTCTCTAGTATTTAAAATTTGAAAATTACGTACTGAGTACAAATAACTTTCAGTTTGCATGGCAATCTAGCCCGTTTTGCGATCTTAGTCTAATTTTGTACGTACTGTAAGAAATGAACGTGGTCGGGCTTGTTCCGTCATCGTCCAATGAACTGAAGCAGTTACAGGGACCAATTTGAAGACCGGCGTCTGATTGGTCAATGCGGCTGTCACGCGCCTTGATATACTTCGAGCCGTCGGCTGCAGCGAGAAGGTGTCGTTCTCGAAGCTAAATCATCGCGATCGCTCGCCTTTGGCTAATTTCATCCAAGTAAATGTCGGTCCTTCCGCAAGACGAATTGATCAAGATGTGGGAAAGGTTAGGAACATTTAATAAGCAGACGGCTAGCTAATAAACATATACATGTGCAGTGTTAATGGCTGCTTTCTCGTATACCTCAATATCTAAGCATATACAGCGATCATTAGGGAATGACGTATGACGCTTTAAGGATTACTTGTCCAAAGTCCATGATTTGGACTGTTTATGTTTCAAAATGATCAAAATGTATCTGTAAGCGGAATCTGCACCGCCTTCCATTAGTACTGTCGCTAGCTGGGTAGTTTCACTTTTCACACTTTAAACGCAGGACACTTAGACAGCTCTCCGTGTACTGTTTAATTACTGCCGTCTTTACAGTTTGTTCTACCCGGGTGCTTCTTGCAAAAAACTGAAAACACCCACGGTATCCAAAGCACGCTCGCTGTTAGTCTTCTCTCAGCCGCCCTTCTCGTGTATTGTTTGTACTGTAAATTTGTACCGAGTAATGCGATGGCGGTTTGACCAGGTTGGAGTAACCCGTTTCATGCGTTCAGGTTGGTCTGTGGTCGTATAAACCGGTGTATAAACCATATGTGTCGCCTAATTATTCTTTCTGAACTAAACTTTTTAGTGAACGAAATGGCTGCAATCACTGCACTGATTCGGTCGGTCCGTTCAGTGAGTCATTATTCGGTTCCTTCAATGACTATTCGGTTCATTCTGTGAGTAATTGTTCAGTTTTTTCAATGATTCTCCAGACCAGTGTGCGAAATACTGGGGGGTCCGAGGGGGGTCCGGCACCCCGATTAACCCATGAGGCCCCCTGAAAGCCTCAAAAGCAAAATTTTAAGGGGGTCTCAAGATCGGTTTTCACAAACAACCGGGCCTGGCCCCCCCCCCCCCGAATATTGACGGGTATTTCGCACACTGCTCCAGACCATACCAGTTCGCCAAGCTACCGGTTTAATTAATAGTCATTATCAGAGAAAAATGGGGACTCCATCCGCGTGAAATATATTAGTGGGGCTGAAAATTATTTAAGGGGCATCGAATTATTACGAACAATCATGATTTCCATCTCTATATACAACAAATGCACGGCCTTAAGAGCAGCTTAATTCATGTTTATCGTCATATGAAGTAGCGAGATTATAGTATGTGCCTTATATCAACTGTGGTGTGCCATGAAAAATTTATAATTCCTAATCTTAATATTCTTTATGCATAAGTACTGTAATTTTGATAATATGGTTGCACCCAAACAGCTTGGAAATGACATCATAATTTCAAATAAGTATTGGGAAAGCTGAACTGCTTTATGATATATTGGTTTGTGTTGGAAACAGTAACTATACTAATACTTGTGAGTAATGATAAATTTGGAATTTATGAAGTGTTGTCGAGTTAATGATTCTGTGTAGCATTAAGTATGGAGAAGGAAATATTCAGACCATTTCCATGTTTCAACCTGTTCCAGACTAACCTACTTAATTCATGGATGGTTTACTGAATAACTTAATAATATACTGTATAAATGTATTAGGCAGGAGGGACTAAATCAGGGTTCCTCAATTCCGGTACTTGTGGGCCATAATCCAGCACATTTTGCAGATTTTCTTGTTCAGACACATATTGATCAGCTAATGACCAGGTTTAGTAGGACTGCATGAGCAAGGAAATCTACAGACAGTGTTGGATTCTGCCCCTCCAGGGCCAGAACTGGGGAACCTTGGACCAAATTTTAGAAAGACTATCAGCAATGCAAATTACTGCACTTCAGTTATGTTTGAAATAAGCTTGAAATTAAAGATCAAGAGTGGACTGAATAACTTTTCAGTCAAACAGTTGAAATCAGGTTATGAAGGGCAAGAAGAGTGTTACTTGAGACTTACCTGAAAGTTAGAATAGCCGGTCTGTTGAGACAAACATTCATGCTGTTAATTTTTGAAGTTTCTGATATGGGATGTTTCTTCAGGTGAATGGGATATAAAACAGCAGTTATCATGAAACAAATCCGGTCATTATTAATGTGAGGTCTTTGTCCTTATCTGATGTCAGTAAGGTAAACAAATTTGGGGATGTTGCATGCTGTCGGAACATATATTATGTGCCAAGATTGCATGAAAGGCTCACATGACCCCCCCCCCCCATAAACCTGTCTCCAGTGTCTCCCCCTCCCACAGCGGTATCAAGCAGAGTCACACTCCTTTCCTCTTAAAATATTCATCCACTAGCTAATTTTCCCCTGAGCAGATAAAAGACTTCCCAGTGTTGTGATTTCAGATTCCTCACTATTGAGGATCTCTTTTTGAACATTTTCAGTATTAAGCTGTCAAAAAGCAGTGAGCATATACGAATACATAGACTCATTTTCATATACTGGATTCATATACCTGCTTGCTGGAACAAATCTGTTACCTCCCGATAAAATCATATAAGGTGTTTTTTTCCCCTTTTGCCCCTCTACCCATTTTTGTAGTTAATCTGTTCATCCATACATCAGACCTGTGAAGACCAATCGGCTTCCAGCTGCTGACGGTGGGGGCGGGAATGTTGTGTATGTGTTGTGACACCCGCTGCCTAGGCTCTGAAGCCTAATAAAGGCCTCCTAGCTTCCTCACTCAACCTATCAAGGTGGAAATTAAATTTTATTTTATTTTTTTAACCTTTTATTGGAACAGGTCAGATTATATGCCCTTATTAAGAATACAACAGGCCACCACTTGATACTTCAACCTGAGGCCTTCTTGTACAAGTCCATCGATGTAACTCCTAGGCTACCCACAGTCACTGTGCATTTTCATGCTATGTTACTCATATATGCACCAGATTTTTCTACAGAAACAGTGCCCTGTGCAGCCTGGGATAGCCTCCACACCTTCCTGTGACACCATAGAGGATAAACAGTTGGAAGATGGATGGATGGATTGAAATCAAGTAGAGTAGAACAACAATGGCTTGGGATGTAAACCTTCTATTCAGAAGTAGAGTTATTTAATCACTAAACTGATGGATACCAAGGAACCGCCCTACCTTTACAGAGTCACTGCCCGCCAGAAGAGTCCATTTAATTGTTTCAGCTTATTTATAATGCATCTAAGAGCCGGGGCATTTGGGAGAGGCTTCCGGAGTGATCTATTGCCTCCGGTGTCCGCTGAGCCTCAGTGCTGTGGTGGGGAAGCACTGTGGCATCCTGAGGCTTCTTGTTAATAGCCTGGAAAGCAGAGAGGATGCTGGGAGACCTTTCTCCCTGTCGCCGCGGGAGAGCAGCGGCCTGCTAAATGCTAACAGAGCAGCAGTTTATTAATCTGGGGAAAGCGCCCCACTAAGGTTTATCTGATTTCCCGTCATGGTCCCTTTTGCCCGTGTTATACCGGAGGCAAAATGCCCACAGGAGAAGGTGCAGTGAAGGTGCAAAGTGTGGCTTTGTGCTGGCTCTGGCACCTTCTCTCTTGCTGTGCGTTTCATCCTTTTACCGTCCGCTCTGCGGCGATCATCCAGTCTGTCTGTTTTGAACATAGTGCTGCTTATCAGGAAGTTTTCAGGAACAGGGGGAACCCCACTGGAACAGTGCTCTGAAGATGAAAATGGTCCTCTGACAGCCTGCGCTGCTCTCTGGGCCCTTCGCAACCCACAGGAAGGCGTTTGAGTTTCACACCTGGAAGTTTGTTGCCCTGATCTTGTTTTTCATTCCCCCAGAATATGCCAAAAATACCGGCATGATTTAATACTAACCATGTGCTGATTCGTTATTAAAAACTGTGAAATCATCATTATTAAACTTAGATCAAATGACTGCTGCTGCATTACATTGATATATTGAAAGTTTTTATATTATAGGCGTGTTTATTTATATTATAGGGTCATGGGTTTTTGTTTGTGATCATGATACCCAAGAAGCATTTTAAAGCACTTTTTATGGACTTTTAAAAATTTTTTTAACACATAGAGTACTCTTAAAGGATTAAGGAAGTCTGTAAACTTCAGGTCTGGCAAATGACCTTTCCTGTCCATTAAAGCAGCCTTTGGTTATCTTAGAGGGGAGTGTGCTGTTCAAGGGGAGTAACACCTGCACTCTTTGTCTTAGTGAGCAGGAGAATCTGAAGCAGCAGGTGCTGGAGCGTGACACAGAGGAGTGGCAGAGGGCGAGTGGCTTCACGGGGCTGCAGAGAGTCGGCGGTGTGGATCTGTCCTTCATCAAGGGAGACGACGTCAAGGCCTGTGCCCAACTGGTGGTGCTGAGCTACCCGCAGCTGGAGGTTGGTCGTACGGTCGCAAGCATTCCTGAGAGCCTTATAGTGTAAATGAAAGCATAAAATGCAAGCCTTCTAGTGGGATTGTCTTTTTCAAGTGAAGCGTGTTTCCCAATCCCGTCCTTGGGGACCCACAGACAGTCCATGTTTTTACAGAGAGGGAGCAGAAACGTGGACTGCCTGTGGTTCCCCGAAGACCGGATCGAGAAACACTGGATTGTTGTGTTACTCATCTCTCCATTCTACAGTTTTCTACTCTTACTGTGTATCTTTGGAGTAAACGGGGCTTCCTTAGATCCGAGTGCAGCGCCATGTCTGTGGGGGCAGAGTACACCGGTTTTTTTGAGATACTGACCATCAGAGGAACTGGCTTTTGTTAACTGCAAATAGACAAGAAAAGACAGGACTTCACATTTTAGCAGAGTAAAAATTGGCTGTTCTTTCCACAAGCATTATACAATGGATTAATATTTAGTTGATGCTGTAAAGAGTTTAATATTTTTTCCACAGTTTTTTTGGCAAGTAAGGTCATAAAATTAATATGTGAGAATAAGGGTGGCATGGTGTAAGTTTATCACACTCCCAGTCGCTGTTACACTGAAGGAAACTGTGTGTAACTCCGCTTAACTGTCAGACTCTGTGTGATGTTTGCAGAAATATCAGCCTCTCTTTGCACTCACTCTTTCAAACAAACCGTACTCCTGGCACTTCATTGATGCTTCCCCCTAGACGGAATAAGGAATCTTCCTGCCACTACTGTTATGAAATCTCGGATTGAGAAAGAGCCCTACTTTTCCACCTGTGTTTTTTTCCCTATGACATCTTGGTACATACTTGACATAACATTGCCATTGCACATCAGCTGCTTGCAGTGTTTTATTTTTGCCGCTTGCCTGCCAGCTGCTGTATGCTGACAGTCAGATGGTAACCCTCAGCGCTCCTTATATCGCCGGCTTCCTGGCCTTCCGTGAGACGCCACACCTGCTGGATGCCCTACGGCGCCTGGAGAGGGACAAGTCGACTCTGATGCCCCAGGTGCCCCAGCCTTTCTCACTGGGTAGCCTGGGGGTGGACAGAGGCTGCGGCACAAGTAACCGAGCCTGGCCCCCCCCCCCCCCCCCCCCCCGCGCGGGGGGGGGGGGGGGGGGGGGGGGGGGGGGGGGGGGGGGGGGGGGGGGGGGGGGGG
>JAODKC010000095.1:13397144-13410330 GCA_026777985.1 Mormyrops attenuatus | reverse complement strand
GGGCCACGTCCACCCTGCTCCCCCCGGCGCCCCCCCCTTTCCCCCGGGGTGGCCGGGGGGGGGCCCGCGGGGGGGGCCCCCCTAACCCCCCCGGGCCCCCCCCCCCCCCCCCCCCCATCGACTGCTGCTGGGGGCGGATACTTTTGGGGCGCTGTGCAGCTCAGATCCAGGGATACTGGATGCTGACTGATCCTGTTCTCTGACCACAAGCTATCCTTGCTTTTATATGACTTTGGACAAAAGCGTCTACTGAATAGATAAATGTACAACTGTATTACAGTAGTTAAGCTTGCAGTGCAGCCTTATAACAGCAAGAGGGTGCTGTTGCAGCATGCGTCTATACCTTCTATCTACCACCTATGAGAGTGTTCATTATTAAAAGATATGAAATGAGTTAATAAGCTGTGCTGATGCAGGGGGCTTCTCTGCTGAGTCGATCTGTTAAACACCATCAATGTTTTCTTTGTTTCCAAAGGTCGTTTTTGTGGACGGAAATGGATTGTTTCATTACAGAGGTGAGTCTGTACAGCAGCCTGGAGGAACCGGGGGTCTCTAGTGTCTGCTGTGCAACGGCAGCTTTATCATTCTGTCTCACTTCATGCTCTCCTGGTCCTGACTGTTTATTTCACTCTCTTTTATTTGTTCTGCTGTCAGTGTCTCCCAGTGGGAGGAGGGTATTTTTCTCAGGTCGTTGTCGTATCGGAGAACACGGCAGCGGTATTAATAAAGAGCGGGAAAAGCGGGCCGCCTGAGCAGTTTTGCATCGATCCCCATTCAGGAAATGAGCCCTGAAGGATTTTCTCTGTCACATGATCAGAAAGCATCTGTGCGCTTCGTGTAGCTGTTAAAAAATGAAAATGCCACATGAATTTAATTGTAATGGTTGATTGTTAGTGATTTGCATGTGGTGGACTTTTCCTGTCACGGGTGGCGTGGCCCTCCAAGTGATGACGCGGTCTCCCTTGCAGAATTTGGATTGGCCTGCCACCTCGGGGTGCTGGCCAACCTGCCCTGTGTGGGCGTGGCCAAGAACCTGCTGCACGTCCAAGGGGTGGTGAGGAGTGGGGAGCACCTGTCCCAGGTGAGAGCCGCCTGTCCCAGCTGAGGGCCGCCACGGCTGGCCAGCGGCGCGGGAATCGTTATGGGGAGGCGGGCTGAATTTCACAAAGAACATGAAATAAGCCTCCATTTACTCATTGATCTGGGTCGGACCAGGGAGGCCGTTCTGCTAATGAAACTATCGACTCAGATCAGGGGCAGGGAATCTCAAACCCCTCAAGAGCCTCAATCTATGGGTTTCAGAAAACATTTTAATTAGTGACCGATTTGCACCTGAATCACCAGCTGAGGTGAGTTACTATCCAAATTATTACTTCAACTGAGCAATAAAGAGTGGGGCTAAGAGAAGAGGAGCGCCCCCTGGTGCTTAGTTGTGCTCCAGCGGCCTGATTCAGTGCACGCTAATGATGGGTTTGAACGCAAGGCTGTGGATGCGCCACCTCTTAGCCGGGTCGTTGACCGACCGCAGTGTGTCATCCTCTCTCTCTTTATACTGTTAAATCTTACTCGTTTATTTGTAGCCGGGGCGAATATTTGTTATGTACCCTGTGACACACACTGCTGGCAGCTTCCTGACAGCCCTGAACACACGTAAATCACCCCTTTTCCACACAGTATGGCTTCTCTGCCTCTCCCCACTTAATTACCGGGAGGTGTGAACCCTTAACGAGGAGACGTGTGTGCTGTAAATCCGTCCCGGTACGGGCTTGCTGTGGATTATATACAGGCGTTCAGGGCCATAAATCTTCTCCGCCTGCAGTGGCTGTTTTTATAACGTGGGAAATTAAGTGGCCTGTGCAGGTAGGGGTTGTGTGCACAGAGCAATGAGGAAGAACTGTATTTGCATGGAATGTAATTTAATCAATCACCTCATGCATTACAATTACATATTCAGGTGTTGTAATCAAAGCTATTCCACTCAGTCACGATATATTTTCTTGCCCTGTAGTAAACAGTGAGGTGTGTTTCTGGAAAAGCATTACATCTCAGAAACCCGTCATGTTGTTACTTCACTGCAGTGACATTTGATGAAATTCCCTCTTTTTCCATTATGCAGTATCCATGCACATATTTGCTAGCTGATGTGTAGCCAAGCGATAAATGAGCATTGAACTTGCTTTGCCGCTTACCGCTTAGCTCTGCGGCGGCTGGATAGCTGTCACTTGTCCACCAAAGGGTACCCACAGCCGTGTGTATGCTTTGTATCTGCGTGTTGATCTTGGCAAGCAAAGCGGGTGGTGACCAGTGTGGGAGAGACATAGGAACACGCGCAGCGCGGGGGAGATGGCTCTGGCGGACTGGGTCCAATTTAGCAGTTTGTGTGCGGTGAGGATATGAGCGTCCAGCCCGGCGTACCTGTCACTGCCTCTGCCTCCTTGCTTCCGTCACCCCCGGGACCCTCGTCCTAACTGAGTGGAGCTCGTCTTACTCCGAAATGGCTTGTATGGGCCGCTGGCAAACTATTAAAACACATAAATGTCACTAAACGTCACTAAATGAATTAACTGAGCTGAATGAGCCCCTGGTCGTCGTTTTATCTTTCGTCTTGTCGTTTCATCTGTGCAGAACAGAGGTAACGTGGTCTTGTATGATGAATTGAAACTCTACATTTCTATTGTAACGTTCACTGGCTCCTTCACATACACCAGCTTGGCCCTGCTTCCTCATTCCAGGTAGAATGAAACATACTGTTTCCTTCACTCAGTGCCTGTCTGACTCAGCTCTGCTTGAGAGATCTCTCTGAAGCATACAGATGTACCTTCCTGTTGTAGCTAAATAACAATACAGGTTGATTATCTCTGGAAGCATCATTTCTACACACAATTTACACACAATGCCAAAATGCCAAAAGCTCTGTTAAATAAATGTGAAATTTAAGTGAAATGCCACCCAGCAGTTGAGCCCTGACCATGCAGAAAACTGCTTCACTGTCAAGTTATCCCAATGCGTCAAATGAACTCACTAATCATTTAGTTCCTGAATAATGTAATATAAATCTGACCTGGGCTGGATTAAAAAAAATCTGGAAGTGGCTTGTGATTAATGGAGCCTTTGAGGTGGATGTTGTGTAGGTGTTTTGTAATCCTTTAGCTGTGAACCTAAAATACCTTTGAAGGTCCATGGAGTCTAATCATTAAAAAAAAGCATGAGTATAGTCTATCTGATGTGTCAGCTGGTCACATTTCTGCCTGTTTTCTGTTTCCGCGAGTCGTTTCGCAGAGGTCGTTCGGTGCCCAGATTTCACAGGGGGCTGGGAGACCTCAGAGTAGGCACAGAGCCAGTGGAAACCTGGGAGATCCTTTGTCCTTAATGATTACTTAGAAAGAGCCTAATTACGGCGCTCGCTGCGTCTGTGGTGCATGTGTGCATGTGCCTGAGTCAGACTGAGCATCACTGCATCCCCAGCCCTCACAGTTGCCAGCAGCCTCCTGACCATTGAAGGCTTTGGCTAAACTTGTCTCAACGGAGGAGTGTCTTCCCACATCGTCCATCACAAGAGGCATCATAGATGCCGGGTTGGTTAATTGTAGCTAATTGTGGCTGCGAGCAGTCCTGTGCTCGTCAGCTGCCGAGTGTCCATCGCAGGGACCGAGCTTTTCCCTCTCCGGGGCCGGAGATTCCGGCCATTATTGAGTTCTGAGGGTCTCAGGTTTCCCGACTGCAGAGGTGTCGCTATGGAGAAGGGCTCCAGGGTATCGTAGCGGCTCGTGAGGAGAGCCAAGTGCGGACGTCGCTGCAAACGGGGTCACCTTGGCCCCCCACCCCCCAGGTGTCTTCAGCAGGGAGACCCGAAATGAGGTGTTTTAATGGAATAAAGCTGACGGAGCCTCACCAGTGGTGTATCCTGCTGTGCTCTGTGTCTGTGTGATTGCTGGGAAATTGGGCGAGGTATCTCTTTAGGTGACTGTTGGCCAGATAAAAGCCGGTACCGACTGTGACCTTATAAACCTGTTCTGCTGCTATCAGCGGGCGAACAAGACTGCCGTGACCCGTGTGGCCCTACCGGTACCCAGAACAGGTTAGGATCTCTTCCTCTTTCTGAGAACTTGGACAAAGGACAAAGAGTCACTGCATAGACTAGGAAGCATATTGGTTTGAAGGTTCTGAAAGCTGTAAAAATGACTATATATAACATGTGCTCTTGTATTTACATTAATGTCTAGAGAAACCTCTTTATTTGGATGCACATACTTGGGGTATTGAAATAAATTTTGCGTTTTATTTTTTAGTATGCCAGTAGAATAAATGCTTTCTCGCCATTTCCCCCCAGGAGCATCCCAGTGTGGTATTTCCTGGGGGGGGGGGGGTCTTTCGCAGCCTGATTTAGGGCAGGCTTGAGGAAAGTCTCAGAGGCAGCCTATCCCTGAAGCAGAAGATGCTGTCGATTAGCAGGCTGTATGTGTGCTGTATGTAAACAGACCTGCTGCGAACGGCCTCATATGTTTCTGTGCGTGGCGGTGGGTGGGAGGTGTCCGGCCAAAGCGCAGGTGCCTGATTCACAGTACGCGTGGCGTCAGGCCTCCTTGGCAGCAGGCTGCCGCTCAGTGATTTACGGCGTGCGGTGGGCGCCGGCGTCCGTCTGGGGCCGGGGGGCTTTTCGGCAGCTCGGAGCACCTGCTTAGCAGCGTTTAACTGTGTAAATAAGTGGGTAGTCCCTGTCCATCCTCCCTTCAGTAATTACTGTCTGGAAACCAGACAGAAACGCTTGTTATTGATGACTGCTTGTTTCACCCATGGCTCCGGGCCGCTCCACTCATCAGGTTTTCACCAGAAGCCCCCCTCCCTAGCGCCGGGGGCCTGGATCCTGCGGGGTCTCCGTCTGTCCCCATTCTTAAACCAACACATCGTTGACCGAGTCAGATCTGTCACGAGGATGTTGTCGCTCTGCCAATACCTTCCAAACATATCCGTCACCTCTTGTTTCCCATAGTGATGCAATTTGCTAAGCGTGCGACGCTAATGTTGGTTGTTTTTCAAAGTGCCGTTAGCTTCGAGCGTGTCAAGAATGCAGTGGATGAATTATTTTGGTGGTAGACCGTACCGAACATGCGCAAAGAGCAATTTTTTATAGGAAAGTAATCTGCAGATTGTCGCGTCGTTGCTGTGGTGTTAATTACTGCATTAAAGTCTCAAAGGCTACACCTACTGATTGATGTTGAGTGGAGCCTATTACTTCAAATGACTTTCAGAAATTGCGTTGTGTGCTTTGCCAGCTCTCCGGGATTTCATTTCATAAAGGCACAGTTTGTCTTAATACATTTGTTGTAATTGATTCGAGATGCACTCAAGGATTAACTATTGCCCACATAAAGGCATGTTTTTGTCAGCCTGGGGGTGGGTTTTAGGGTTTGAATGGGGTCACGTGACCAGAGGTGGGGGCCATGAATGAATGGATGGGATCACCGGAGTTGGAGTCACAGCGAATGAGGGAGTGACTTGCCTCTACATCTCCATAGGAGTCACAGTGGATGAGGGAGTGACTCACCTCTGCCTCTCCGTTTACAGATCAGTACTCTTCAGAAGGCCGGGGACACCTTCCCACTGACGGCTGCCTCAGGGAGAGTGCTGGGCAAGGTGAGGAGACGCGGGGAGGCACATGCCATACATCGCAGGGCACGGCAGTAGTCCTCCTACCCAGGGTCTGCGCATGGGTCCCTTGGTGCATCTCTAGTGTGCTCTGGCTTTCTGACGTCTTCTTTCCGCAGGCCCTGCGCAGCTCAGATAAGAGCACTAAACCCGTGTACGTCTCCGTGGGCCACCGAATCAGCCTCGACACGGCCGTGCGGCTCACCAGCGCCTGCAGCCGGTACAGAGTGCCGGAGCCCATCAGGCAGGTATGGGCTTATGTGACTGCGAATTCTTGCCCTTGTAGTAGTTTGCAAAATGAAACGTACTTTTTCAAGCTTCCGAATGGCTGCTTAATTTGTTCTGCTGTAGATGTCCAAAGAGGCAGGCTGAGGAAATGTAGGTCTGCCCCAGCTATGTCTGACTTGGGCAATAACTTTTTCACTCAGGGGGTCCCCTAGAGTACTCTGAAGATGAGTGGAGTGTGTCTTATCACATTCCTGCCACTAGGCTGTGCTGTTCCACTGCAGAAGAGAAGCACCATGAGACTCTTGTTCTCATGCCTCATTCTGACTCTGCGCCGCACTCATCCCAGGTCCAAAGGAACTGCAGCTGTGGCACAAGCTGTATTTTGTCTCAGCTGTCATTAACATTGTGCCTTTTCCCATGATTCCCCAGCGGTGTGTGTTTATATATAACTGACATAGAGGGCATATGTCTGCAGTGTCCAGAGGGCAAGCAATAAGATTTTATGTGGAGGCACCACGCTGTTGACTCTGAGGGTATCAGCGATGCTTTGCTTTCCAGACGGCCCTCAAGGTCGACCCTTTGGCAGGAATTTCGGCTGCTTGAAAACACGCCTACAGATAGCAGCTCCATAGCCAGCACTGATTTAGCTGCGGTTTGTCAAGGCGGCACAAGGAGTCATAACTTCCATGCTGTGCTAGACTTCTAGAAGCCCTCTGCATGTGCTGATGGCCAGGAAGTGTCCTAAATGTTGCACTGGTGGGGGTGGGTGTGGAGGGGCGTGGGAGGACGCAAGGTCCAGGAACAGCGGGCTGTCGGCCAGTCGGCGTGTTTGGTTTCTGCTGGTCCTGAGCCGGTGTGGCGGCCTCAGACAGGGCAGCTGGGGAGAGGTTCTCTCAGCGTACAGTTTGTTCTGCCTCATTTCACCACACACATTAAAAACAGAAAGGGGGAGAGCGCGGGAGAGAGAGAGAGAGGGAGGGAGGAACAGCACGTGTTTCTCACACGGGTAGAAAGATTACATCACCGAAAGACTCCGCAGCCATCATTTGCTCGTGTAGTGAGAATGCAGCTCTCCTGTAAGACGTGCTGCTCGCAATTCCTGCTCATTAAAAGCTGGTTCTGATCAAATCCCTGCAGCTTTGCTGAAGAGCCATGTAGTGAGCAGACCTTGTCATTTCTGCAGTTGATCTCCTGTAACTGATCAGACCCTGTAGTTCCAGCCACTGACCAGACTCAGGAGTTTCTGTTGCTGATCAAACACATAAGGCCCTGCCGCAGAGGTTCGCCTGGAGCTGTGGTGGCCACAGAAATAGTACAGATTTATAACAACGTGATAGGTCAGGGTGAAGACGTGCCAGCAGCTGTCGAAGGTCTGTGCCTCCGCCGAGCAGCACATGGACAATGGCGAGAGTCTGAGCGAGATCCTTAACCTGACGATGACATGACACGAGAGGCGACATGACCTCTCTTCACCCCTCTTAACGCTGGACATTTTGCAGAGACCCGTCGGGCTGTCTGCCTCGAGGAGAGTGGATGTCTATGGGTTGGTATTAGGAGGTACTCGTTATCCGTGGCTTTGTCTGAAAATCCAGAATGGGCATCGTTTAATGCGAGAGGCAGCAAGAGGCAGATAGCTGGCCCTGAAAAATCCGGAAGCCTCACTGACTGCACCCCCTGTCTGTCTCCTTTGGCTTAGCCTCAGCTGAACTGTTGGATGGGAGCAGGATTGGATTCCCGTGGAGAGGATAATGGTCCATGGCTGATCCCGTCTATCATCTCTTGTCTGACAACATGTTTCTCATATTCTCACGCAGCTCTTGGGCCGCGTCGTGAGCACATATGTTGTGGTCACATGCTCTAGTTTTGCCATCTGGAGCATGCTCTAAACTTTGTTGAAGACAAGATTTTCAAAAAAAACCTTCCCAGAAGTTACTTTGATCGGATTATTACACTTTTGAGTCGACAAGGTTGGGGGTGTTGATTGCTGGATGAAAACTCGTCCTTGAGTGGCAGCTTTGAGTGGTGCGGTCTGTAGCTGTTTGTCCAGTCAGGAAAAAGTGACCGGAACATCACCGCTTGCCTCCTGACAAGCAGAGTTTCTATCATTGGTCTATGACTGCATTGAACACATGGCCGTTAATTCAAATTTAATCGAATAAGTCATTTAAGAGTTTGGCTTACTACTACAGCAGGAGTTCCGTACCATACGCAAAAAAAATGGACATCTGGAAATCATGGGTGTACGCGGGAAACGCAGATGGCCTTCACTCAGGTAGTGCTGCAGTGATACCCCAGAGGAGCCTGAGGCGACTTTGAGCCGGAATTTAATCTTGGGAGGGTTCAGGAAATAGTACAGGAGAATCGCGTTGGGAAAACACTAGAAGGTCACGGAAACCCTGCTTGGAGATGGGGCTTGACAGCTACCCCAGGGTACAGAGGATCCCGCTCCCAGTCCAGGGCACCTGTCATCTCTTCACCCGCCCCGGGATCAGCCGCTTTCCTTCAGGTTCATGGGCTTCCGAAACAGTGTCATTAATGTAGGGCGGCCAGCCGTACAGCAGCTTAGCTGAAGCTGCAATCAGCAATTTCAGATTCTGGGAGCTGAAGATGCTTCGGTACCCTTGAGAGACAGTTAACCCAAATCGCTATATCAGTATCACATCCAGCTGTATAAATAGGCCGAGTTAGAACTGTAAGCACGTTTTGGTATTCTGGATATACCGTAATTATTACAGGTTGAAGTCCGTAAGAGTGGTGGTGAAGTCTTTGGTCCTGACCCAAATTGGCTTACACTGAATTACCTCCTGGGCTTGGATACATCAGACCTGGCTAATGTGCGGCTAATATGCAGAATGGGCCTGGAAGGACTGCCTGGAACTGAAGTTTGATATTTGGGAGACCCCCCCCCACCACCACCAAGTAATGTGAGTGGTGGAAAATCCACAATTAAGCTGTAATAGTTACTTGCACAGCATTTGAATTAGCGAAGCACATGATGGATATCTGACAAACTGCTACTAAGACCAGCTAGTGTTACATTTTGTTGTTGTCCTTGGTTTATTTCTGAAAGCAGACTATCAGTAAGGGAGCCGCTGATACACAGTGCAGGCTTTTATCCAGCAACAGGCATGAAAGCTTTTCAGTTTATTTTGTTAAGTCCCATCCACAGAAATCCATTAATGTATTTTGCATCCTTATCAATAAGTAACTAATTTCTTGAAGACTACACAGACATTTCTGGGAAGTTGTTCCTGGATGCAGACGTTTTTTTTTCCCTGTGAATCGTATGTGCCGCCTGGTGCCTTTCGCCGTCTCGCCCCTGTTTCCAGCTCCCGCGCTTCGTGTCGTAATTGCACTCACAAACTCTGGAAGGAAGATTGATGTTCCAGTGGTCGGCTGTGCGACGGTCCTCGCCTGGACAGTAGGAAGTGACATGAGCGGATGCACGGACGTCACAGTTGCTTTGTTTGCCCTCAGGTCGTGCTTTCCCCGTGAACACTGTACTACATCTCATGACCTGGGCTCCAACAGAGGCTCAGCTATGTCAGAGTAACTCCGTAAGATTACGTGACCTTCATGTGGGCTTTCTGTGTACATGTGGCCATGTGTCGGCCTTTCTCAATCCACCGGCTTATATAAATAACGACCCCATACCCGTATGTCGTTCGCCCATAACACATAAATCAGCTGTGCGGGCTTTGCTGCAGTCGATTCTGGGCGATAGCGTATGATAACGAGATGTGAGCCTGAGGTGCAACGATGTGCGTCCACGTCAGTGAGCCCTTCTCTCAGACACTTGGGGTCTTCGCAAAGGTCTAATCAGCCCCTGTGGTGGGTAGTGGGGAAAAGACAGGGGCTGAACAATTTGAAGGCTCTTGAGTTCTCCAGACTCTACCCGATGATGACCACAGACGGTATAAATCATAACCATGATTAAAAAGTTAATTTCCAGTCGTCTGCTGAGAACAATGAGCGTTTCATGGGAAAGGCGGAAATCCTCATTACGCGGGCGGAATGTGAATTTCGTTTTGAGTTATTTCAAAGAGCCGTTGGAGAGACCTCGCCTCCCAATTAATCTGCATGGGAAATGGGATTCTCCTGCTCCTTTCCATTCAGAAGGTCTCTCACTTGAGCCCCCTCTCTGTCCCCTCGCGGCATGACTTTGCCAAAAGCCAACTGCTGGCAGACGATCGTCGTGGTCGTAATTGTTCTAGCTAAAGACACAGTACTCATCCAGTCGTCAGCCTTGACATCTCAAAGGAGCTTAGGGAATTCATGCCAGCGGCCTGTTGAGACCTAAAGGCCACCTGGTCTACAGGATCCACGTTCCTTCTCATGGCTGTAATCAGGTGTGACAGATTTCAGTTACTACCATAATGTACTAGGCAAACATGAGGACAGCATTGCACACGGATTGGTTATACAGGCTATAATTTGACCACCATTGGCTGGTTGTTTTCTGGTTAAGGGTTGGTCACCACAACTATGTGTGCAGTGGTAATGAGCTGTGTTCTTCACAACATTTGTTTTGCAGCAAACAAGGCCAAATGCTCTGAATTGAGTTGGCAGGTGGTGGGTCTTATTTAATACCACAGTACTGTTGGGTTACAATTGTTACAGGACCTTTTTAACCACATTATTATAGTCCTTCGTGTGCATCATTCGCTGAGCTCATCTTCTTCCAGGCACTTGTGACCAAAGTACTTGTTTGGGCAAAGCCGCAGAATCAATCATCAGTTTAGCCGCAGTATCCGAGCACTCGAATCGTTAAGACCCACTGCTGCAGAAACAGTTTTATCACCTGTCTGCAGAGCAGCAGAAACAAGGCGAGAGAAAAAGGTAAAGAAAGGAGCCAGTGGACGTGTGAAGGGTTTCTGTGGGAGAACAGAGCATCTTGTCGTATGGCTGGGGCACCAGTCCAGTACTCCCATAATCCTCCCTGGCAGCCTGATGGAAATTGCACTAGACTTTGAGACTGGGGACTGCATAGCAGGCTGGGTATGCTTGTGCCCCGTCCGAAGTAGGGTTAGGGTCACATGCAGCTTTGTGGAGTGGTAGTGGGGGGCAAGAATGCAACCTACCTGGCCCCCCAGCACTCCTGTACTGCGTTTCTCTCTCCCTCATTCTCTCCTTCCTCATGTTCTTCTGCTTTCTCCTCCTACTCAGACGGTCCAGCTCGCTTCGCTCCTGTAACGGGGGAGGAGGCTGAAGAGTAGGAGCGCAGTGGAAATAAGTACTGAGTTTGATGGCAAACACAGAGGCAGTGGGTTTGAAAACGGCCCTCTGTCTTCCGATGTCTTTTCTAACTCTCACGTCTAACTTTTCCCATAAACAGCGGAAGACTTTTTCTGTTGCTGTTGTTAAACTTCTCAGCAGACTATAATTATGGTGCCGTGTGAAGGGAACTCATTTGTGTCTTGTGCTATAAAATAAATCAGGAAAAAATTAATCCCGACATAAGCAAACCTGACCAACCCCAATGGAAAGTCTTAGAGCTGCCTCCTGACATCAGAAGGGGCTTCCGGCCAGGCTGGGGCTACGCTCCCAGGCTCAAAGCAACTGACCTTCTCCTAACTTTAAAAATGAGAAAGTCTTGAAATAAATCCTCGCATTTAAGCTATTGACTGGCATCCCATCCAAGGTGTACCCCAGCCTTGTGCCCTGTGCTATCTAAGGCAGGCTCCTGGCCCCCCATGACCTAGATGTGTGCCTGGAAGACGGATGGGACCAGTTAATTTTTGGTCAGCTGGCTTCCATGTTTATGGAACGACAGAATTGTGTGTTACTTTTATGTGCTGACCTTCATATATATATTTTTTTTCCTTTTTCTGTCAATGTTGACATCTAATATTGCAACTGGAGCAATTCCTTGACAAGCTTGTTTGCTGAGCAGGCTGCGTGTGCGGTGGGACTAACGTTTTGGCATCTTCTCTCACTCGCAGGCTGACATGCGCTCCAGGGAGTACCTGCGCACACACTTCCCATCTCAGGGCACCTGAAGGCAGACATAGCCGGTAAGTGGGAGTGTGGGAAGGAAGTGGGCAGGGTTTAGATTTGAAGTGGGCGGGTTTGTTTGGAAGTGGGTGAGGTTTGATTGTAAGTGGGCAGGGTTTAGATTAGGAGTGGGTGGGATTAGGGTGGGGAGGTCAGCCCCAGAAAGTACACGAGTGGGGGATTTGCATGTGGGTTGGCTTGATGATGAACAGCATAGCCGCAGGCGATGGATAGGTACGGCGGGGGACAGACTGGTAATGTACGTAAGCTACTGTCACAACTAATTTGTGCCCTAGGTGACAATGACTGGCGTCACAGCTGCCTCCATCTGGCCACATTGTGCCTGTACTGTGGCTCTTGGGGGCGGTGCATGTCTAACCTGAGGTTCTGAGCTGAGAGGCGGGGCCTGCGGATGCAGCCTTGGGAGAGGTCATGCCTCGCCTTTCATCTGTCTCTCATCTTGAAAAGGATGTGTCTATAAGAAGGTCCACCCGTCCCACCTCCCATCTCGCCATCAAAGGCTGTTCGTTGTCATGAACAGTACAGAATCCCTCCCCCGATGGGCACTGGCTTGCAAAGAGATCCTTTGAAATGAATATTTTCCGCACCTCTGCCGGCCTCGTTCTCCTCCACAGGAACATCATTTCTCTTCATCCCTCCCATTCCTTCAAATTTTCTGTCATTCCTGCAACAAAAGAAAAAAACACAAACTTTTTGGAGAGGTGGCTGTGTTCTCCTCATCTGAGGATTTTCTTTGACAGAAATTAATTTAGCAAGCTGTTCGCTCTCAGCACGCCTTGGCCACCTCCCGCCGGGCACGCTGCTTTCCTCGGCCCTCCCACACGGTTGCCGTCACGTCACGGACAGGAAGCCGCGATCCGCTCCCCGCATCTCCGGCATTCCTACGTGACAAAGCTCACGGAGCGCGGGGGGGGGCAACCTGGTGGCGGGGGTTGGGGGCACTGTTCTATGTGAGAAATTGCCCACGGCGTCAGAAGACAGGCCAATGCGCAGCTGCCCTTTTGGGCCTTCATGATGCCACAGGTCTCCTGGCTGGTACATGTTTCGTCCTATGATGGCTTTGACAGAGCAATCAGCCAGAAGAGGGCCACATCTGTGTTCTTCCTATTAGCGATACGAAAAAGGTTAAACGGGTAGACCTTCTCTACACTCGTCGTTCTTATGCTTAGATACAGCATCAGATCAGTCCCGGAAAACTGCCAGAGAAATAATTAATTTCTGGCGGGGGGGGGGGGGGAAACGAGGGGTTGGACCCAGATGCAGCCCGTGTAAGGCATGCGGGGGCCGCTGTGGGGTC
>JAODKC010000095.1:13380583-13396749 GCA_026777985.1 Mormyrops attenuatus | reverse complement strand
AACCTGTCAGTAACCTAAAGATAGGAGACGTTTAAGGTACACTGTGGCATGTATCTTTTAGGATAACAGCCTGATTTCCACGCTCGCCTGACCCCGTGATGGACTCCTCCCGGAATTAGCAACACAGCGGCAGGTGAAAGGCCTGTGTCTGCTTCCAGCCAGGCCTTCCTTCCCCTCACGGCCCCGGGGAGGCCCGGGGAGAGCGGGGGGTTACCGGGGCCATTAGCTTCGTAATGAGAGCGAGGGGGGTTGGCCGAGGTGTTTCTAATTAAGGCCATACCCACGTACATATTTTAACGCCTGTTCCCAAACAAGCAAATGTCATGAAAATGTCAGGAGACGTGTTTAGCAGGGCCTCCCAGCGGCGGCCGCTGATTGGTTCAGCAGGGAGTTTGCGGGTCATTATCGGCGTGTCCTGGATGCGGGAGTCCTCTGCATTAATGCTGATGTTTGGCTCTCTCTTCCCCTGTCCCCTGCACGCCCTGGCATCTCCCTGCCTTCCTAAGCTTTGGATCTGTGTGTTTCTCAGCGCACCATCTCCATCTCTACGGGTGTTGGTCTGGCCTGGTCTTCAGTTTCTCTTCCTGCCCATTCTGTATGCTGGTGCCTATGTGCACAGTGTGTGCCCAGGCTGAAGAAGGTCCTTTCCTGCTCAAATAAGATTATTTTTTAACCTTTAATGCAACTAAAACTGAACATTTTTACCATATGTTTGGTTCACAGTTACTGGCTTTTACATCTTTTTCATTTTGGTGAGTTTTGACAAAGTGTAAACATAGCTGGAAGCGTGGTCGTCTCGGAGGTCGTCCTCAGCTATTTGTGTTAAAAGTGGGGGGGGGGGGGAATCTCATTTGAGGAGGGAAAGGCCTTTCTGCCTGGGCACCCTGTCTGCACATAGCCACCGGCAGAGCGAGCAGCTGTGTTAAGCTGCCCTCGTTAAGGAGACTTGCCTCGCAGAGTGCTCCAAAACTCCCTCCCCACGGTTACCACCATTTCAGAAGGCCAGGTTGTCCCCATTGAGGATTTGTAGGGGGTAATGCGAGTCGGGGGGGCCTGCTCTCTGCCATGCTGAATAATTCAGTAGCAGCCCTTTGCTGTTCACTTTCCCCAGATTTCGGGCCCACAGGCTTATCTGGCTTTCCTCTCCACCTCCTCCCTTGTTCTCCTCGTCAAACTTTACTGTTACACACGGTTTAGTTTCCCTTTTATCCGGTCACCACACATCACAGTACGCTAAATATTCTGCAGGACACTTTACTTTGCTCTAATGAGGACGGCTTTGTTGAGCTTAAAACGTGCTTCTTACCCTAAATTCAGAGGTGGATAGTTCAGGTCCAGAAAGTAAAATTCCGGACCAAGATTTTGTTCCAGCCGAGCAGTCGAGTCCTCTGTGACTGTGACTCTTTATACTCAACTGGCTGGTTGTGCACCTAAACTATCCACCTCTGCCTAAATTCCTGTTCTTCTATCTCCACATAAAACCTTGATGTTTGAGAACAGTCTGGGTGAAAAGGCCCCCCTCCAGCCTGAAGCCAGTGTGGTGATATCTGGAAGCAGTTGGTCCCATAGCATGCATGGAAGCTGAAGTTGGGGATCTCCACCAACTGGACTGCAACTCAAGGTGTCGGCACATTGGGCCAGAGAGGAGCTACAGGCTTTAGTGAGCACAAGCCCTCCTTATGCATTTTCTCATGTACTAGGTGTTCTTTGGGTATTTTTTTTGCATTTTTCACACTTTCCTATGGCCTCCTTGTAGTTCCGTAAAGAACGGCCCGTCTGTGGAGGTTTGATAAATAAAGAGTGCTGGCTTCATTTTTCACTTGGCTTGAAGTCTGCAAGACAGCGGTGTGCTGAACACCTCAGTGATATCAGGAGCAATTGCCAAGACAGGAGGAAGGTGAATGGGGAATATCGGAGGGAGAGTGATGATTCAGAGTAAAAAAGTAAGAGGGCGGACAAAGAGGGATTTGAAAGATCACAAGGTCAGAAAGAAGAGAAAGAGGATGAGACCGCCAATGAGAAGCACTGAGGATGCACTTGCATTGGTCTTTATTGTTGTCATCTCAGGATGCAGTGCTTAATGATAAGAGATTAAGCCATAATGTACAAGGACCGAAATTTGTAACCAAAAGAAGACGCACAGCATTAGAGCAGAAGACATGTTGCAGGCCTGAGGGAGTCTGTGACCAGAATGTTTTCCGCTGTGGATGCTTGATATCCACCTTTATAAATGGGTCACATATTGCATGTTTTATAAAATGATACCCCACAATTGCTTTGTGTTGAAGTGTAATGATACCTAATGTATTGCCATAGAGGTCTTTGAAGCTTGACACATGCACAGGTGACACACACATCTTTGGGGCGTGAAGGTGAAGACAGAACAAAAAGTCACGCGGGGGAAGGAGGCCTCCGGGAACATGGTGCAATGTGCCGCATTTTATTTATCCCTGCTTTGTGGAGGAATGGAAACGGAGATCCCTGAAGAGGACACTGTATACCCTGTGCATTCAGCGAGTGAGGCTTGGTGTCATCAGACCCAGGCCACTGTATGCAGCTGCTCCTTATCACGGCAGTGACCCCATTCGACATGCTAGCAGGGTCTCCTCTGCCTGACAGCAGGAAACCATCATATCGCCCCCTCAGCGCATCTCAGAAGACTGACTGATATGTTTCCATCCCGGGGGACAGACACCGCATTCCAGTACCCCGTTTAATATCACTTACTGTAGTGAGGCCGCTCCAGTGACATTTGGACATGTTTTACTGCCTTGGATTAGTTACTGTACTATATCATTGCCTGCCTGGCAAGACTTATGTTTTGCGCTGGTCTTGTCGCCCCTACTACAAACACTGACATAGGCTTGGAATTGAAAAATCGATGGTGCCTTTTTTAATCACTTTCGTAGAAATCTATAGTCTCTTACTTCAATTAAAACATTACAGCTTTGGAAGGACAGTTGAGTGAAACTTCGTCTTGGGAGTTTATGCTTTGTTTTTCATGAACGCCCTTGCTGGTTGATTAGCCCGCTTTGGGGTCAATGCTGTTTCTCCTCCCTTTCCCTGCTCCTGTCAGCCCTCAGCATTATCCGCTGGTAATCGGTGAACTTGTTGTTGAGGTCTCTGTTGGAGTTGCCCCAGCAGCGGTTCTCTCTGCTTCCTTGATCTCTGTCTGCCGTTCGCCGCTTTGCAAATCCCCTCCTGCCAGTCAGGGTCATCAGCCCCTCTAGGCTCCCCAAGTGGCATTGCATCAGTGCTCTGCGCTCAAGAAATGTCCAAGGCTGTCTCAAGATTTAAATTAACAGGGCTGAGGACCTGCTAGTCTTTGTTCTCTGACCTGCTTTTGCTTGCTGTTAGGTAACTTCCTCTTATTAGTGCTGTTTCAAACATTCAATAACAGATCTGCTCTGTCACTGGTATGTGTCTTGTATATATACACAAATACAGTGCTGTGAAAAGTATTTTCCCAAATAAAGGCATAATTAGGGACAGTACTTTAAATAGTTTGAAAAACAGGCAGGCATGATTCGAGCCAGCCCTGCCCAAAATAAATCTAAGACCAAGTTTGGCTCTTAGCATCACAGTGAAGTTGACAGTTTGCAAGTCTTAGAATTGCGTCATGCCACAATCAAAAGAAATTCCTGAAGGAAACTGTTGATCGCTATGTCTAGAAAGTCTCTGAAGACTCCAGGGCACTAGCAAACCACGGTGTTCAAATGGAAAAAAAAAGGTGAGTTTTTGTAGAAGTGGGCATCCTGCCAACATCCGTACAAGTATGAAGTGTACATTCTTTGGAAACTACAAAGAGCCAAAGAACAATATCTATGGATGTACAGCACACCTCTCTCAGCCCTCATGAGTTGAGTGGATATATGGTAAGGTAGCCGACGTGTTCAGTAACCACATTCTGTGGACAGGTGAGTCAGAAGTGGATCTTTTGGGCTGACATAGGCCTTGTTACTTCTGCAACCTAATAATACATCCCAAGGTATTAAACAGTAGTCACCGTGTCTGCGCTGCTACAGTTCTGGCATTGATTTTTCACATGAGGAATTGGGTATGGCAAAATCTTTAAGCATTAAAGCGGTGTGTTAATTGGTGACTTGGGTTCTCTTATGTAATGTTCAGTCTTGCTTGGGTACAGTCTGCGCTAGTGGGCTTTCTCTGTTAGGTTGGTTGCTTCTCGTGTTTATCCATGTGAAGCATGAACGTCTTCCAAGCAGGTGGACGTGATGAGCCTACGCCTTCTGCGCTGGCTCTGTGAGAGGAGGATGGCCAGCGGTACGGGACAGTAACGGCTGCTTATTTCCCGTGAGCAGGTTTCCGGGAGTCATCCACCCCCATGCTACACTGACACATTGGCAGAATGTACACACTCCACCAGAGCTCTTTACCGTAGGCCCGTCTCTCGTCCGACTACCGTCCTCTTATGTCTGGCTTTAGGAACAAGGAGAAGAAACACATGCAGTGGAGGCACTGTGATGTATGGCGCCTCCTGTGGGGCTGTTGCTGCATGTGCATGTGGGGGTGGTCATGTGACCGATCCCGCCACTCCAGGCCTAGATACCACTGCGCACTGACTGCTGGTTTGTCGGCAAACCTTTGCCGTTTGCTGGGAGTTAAAATAGCAGCAGGCTTGCAGCATTCGAGTTGGATCGGTAGAAAGTAGAGCAGTAGAGTTTATACTCTCTGGGGAACCTGTGGTCAGGCCTGCCTAGGCTTGGCCTGGGATTATGCCCATTAATATGACAGTACAGTTAGCATCCTGTGTCCTTTAATTAATATGCCTGTGCAGTTATGTGTCTGAAAGGCTTGTCCTGCACTATAAATAAGAACGGGATTTTTTTTCCAGTCAGCACAACAAATGAGCTGTTAGGTCAGGGGCATATCTACAGTATTAAAGCCCTGCACCTCACTGGCACTGCGGGTGACCCTGACAGAGAGTCTCCATTCCATCCATGTTCTTCTCATGTTCTGCTCGCAGTTTCTGTTCTTCCCCCTGCCTCTCCTCTTCTGCAGCCTCCTAAGAGTCATCTGACCCGCTGCACTGGGCCCCATGCTGTGTTATGACTGCCTTCATGGAGATGTATCCTCCTGGGGTAGTTGATTTGATTGGCTGTAATGCTGAGGGGGGGGGATGCATATGCAGGGTTTTGGAGGCTCCATTGCAGAGGGGAGGCGCTTTCGCACGCAGTCGTGTCTCTGATAGTCAGCGGCGTAGCACGCAGCACTCGCCAGTCTATTTGCTCACTGTATCTATCTCCTTCCAGGCGCTTTTTGCCGTTTGATTTAATGCATGAGAATGGTTCTGACAGCCTTGCCCTCTCTGAGGGGGTCTCCATGCAATGGCCTTGGTCCTGAAAAATGCCTCTGATGAATATTCTGTTCATTAAGTTGCTGTTATTCATGATTTGGGCCTCGTGTAGCTCCTCTCTCTCTCTCTCTCACACACACACACACACATAGACACACACTCTTTTGTCCAACCTTACATCACAGCCCTCATTATTTTGGAGCTTAGCAAAGGAAGGTAGTCTTTTTCTGGCCTCTGTCAGGGATTTCGTCAATGTGTTAGACAGGGATTCGAAGGAAATTCCGGTCATGTGACACGGCCAGCTGGCTTTGGTTTGTGTATCTGGCCCTGCATAGGAAACGTTCCTCATAGTCGTGTGGCTGTTAGCTGCAGATCCAGTGATTCACCTAAAGGTCTATTACGACTTGGCGAGTTAGGCAGCACTTTGGGACGGGATTAATTTATTCATGAAGATCATCTCATCTGTCATCATAAAAGGAGGGGCTCCTGATTAATGGAAGCAAATGTTGAGGAATGATATCAAAGAAAATATATAAAATAAAAAAAAAACTTGTTACATAATACATCCAAGGGCATATGCTGTTATAAAACAAACAAAACCAGCTGAAAAAAACCCGAGAATTGAAGTGAGCAGATTAAGCCTCCAGCAGTTTTTTTTTTCCTTTTTGACACCGGTAAGCAAGCAACTGGATTGGAGCATCATCATACATATTTACATGCAGGACGTGACATAACATGTTTGGGATCTGTAATCTGATGGAGAGGCCCTGAGCTGGTCGCTTTTCCACTCCGCTTTCCAAATACTTTCATTCTCTCAGTTGATTACTCTACAGACAATGGGGAACTACATGCTGGGTATTCAGAAGAAAGCAAAAAATAAAACTCACTTTTGGTGAAATTGTGGGGCGTGAAAACGGGACATTGGTGAAGCAGGACAAGAAGAACATTGATGCCTGTGAACTTTGATGCTGGAGACTGGTGGGTTGCAAGGAACAAAATCAAGTCATAACTTTCACATGAAGCACAAATGACTAGATTTATATATTTTGATACAATGCAGAGTGGCATGGTGGCCAACGCTCTTGCCTCGCACTTCAAGAGCTGGGAGGTCACATCCCACCTCCCTTCTGGGTGTACAAAGTTGCGTGTTCCCCTGTCACACCTGTGATACATGTTTCCCCATGCAGTACGAAGACATGCTTTTTGCCATCTAAATCTTCCCTAACGTGCATAAATTAAGCCCTGGGATATGCGTCAGGCTCCCATGTGACCCTGGCTAAGAGGGATTAGAAGATGGATGGATGTGGAGGCCTAGTGCCTTGGGAAAAAAGCCCCAATGTTTAGAAAAGTTGAAGGCAGAAGAGGTAGAGAATGACTGGCAATATGGAGGATTTGGAGTCTTGAAGACCCAGACAGAAGACTTTCTGAAGGTCTCCAAGGATCAACTTGACGCCACCTAATAATAATCCTTAAGAGTCGTGTACCATGATTCCCTGAGTGGGAGAAGAGGCTCAGTACATGTCCATCCACCTGCCTGGATGTGAGCCTCGGAGGTGCCACTTGTTGTCACCAAAGCTCAACAGGGGGCATTGTGCCCCTTCAAGCAATCGCCCAGACTGTGATTGGTGCCCCCAATGGGAGATTATTAATGCTAAAGTACAGCAGCTCTTCACCAGCACATACAAAGATATGTTTACTACGGTATGCCTGCAGAGAAAATGTAAAAATATTGCAAATGTTTATGAGAATTTTTTTTTTCCCCAGAGTGAAATATTTTACACAGCCTCTGTGATGGTAATACCCTGACCTGCATCGCAAAGCAGTTGCAGGCTCATTTGCAGGGTGGAATCTGCTGACTCCAGCACATAACATTGTGTGTGTGTGTGTGTGTGTGTGTGTGAGCGGGTATACCTATCCTTATGGGGACACAATGTCCCCATAACGTGATAAATATCTGTTTTTTTTCCCTTATGGGGACCAGTTTCCTGGTCCCCATAAGGGTTTGCATAAACTCAACACGATGCCACTCGTTGCCACTTATCGACGCACAGAACAGAGAAACCTCAGTGGGCTGGATGACCTGCCTGCACCTCTCCCAAAGATCAATGGCTTAATCGGAACACCACAGCCGTTGTCATTGGAGGACATGTGTACGTGCGTTTCCGTGACATCAGGATGTTGCTATTTTTGATTGTGTGATGCGTATGGTGCCATAATTCCCCTCCCCTGGCTTTGTGAAGTGTGGGGATTGTTGGAACAGGAGAGGTCATGCACCCAGATTGTCAGAAGTTTTAGGCACACGTATATTTCTATCAACATACAGGAGTTTCTCAGGTTCCTATCCATTCTCAAAACCCCGTGCTGGGATTCTTAATTAAGTACACTCCTCATTTACCATATAAATGGCTGGTGCCCCCCCCCCCCCCAAGACAAGCAATAATCATAATCACCCCACAGGACCCACACCACTCCTGTGACTCCCACTGGGATATGCCCACCGTTATGCAATTGCGCACTCCCTTAAGTGCTTAGTGGGGGTGTTACATTTGAGGGGGAGGGTTTGGGGGAACAGAAATCCCACGTAGGAATGAAACATTACAGTGATTAAAAACCACATGCTTGAGTGAGTGTTTAGTCCACCATGGGCCTGTGGCAACACAGTGACGGGAGCCGTGTTCAGTGGTGGCTTAACCGCGATTCCCAGAAATGCCTTCTATGTTGGGTCTGCGGGGGCTTCAGTGGCGCTAATGCTTTCAGCCTGAGCCTGAGAGCAATAGGATGCCAGCACTATGTATTCCAGATTCACCCTTTCAGAAAGTATTAAGCGGGATCTTCATTCAGAATCCAATTACTCTTTATATTTAATATACTCTAAGCCAGACAGAGTGGAACGCTGAAGTAAAAGGATAACGGGGTGGTAAGCGCATCTATGAGGGAATTTTTTTTAGTGTGACAGGAGAATTCTTGTCCTACAGAGCTTGAGGTTGATAGGTGGATGATCAAATCACGCATCCTGACAAGGACAGCTGGACATACGGCTCTCAGATCAGTTAACTTCATCCTTAAAATTAGCCGAAAATAATGGATTCTAGGTAAAGAATATTACTAAAGCACACGCAAGTCATCTAATTATACCTGTTGCCATGTGTCCTGGACTTTTTCTGTCATTTCTAATTTGCAGCTTGTAAGTTGTACCCAGTACTTGTTGCCTGGCGGTCACTGGGTTTTCTCTGTGATTACTTAAATTCCCCCATTATACAGAGGGAGAATGGTCAGACTCAGAATGTAGAAATCCAGACCAATATTTTGTTTCAACCAACCAGTTGAGTATAAAGAGTCACAGTCATAGAGTACTCAACTGATTGGTTGAAACTAAATCTTGTTCTGGATTTGTACTTTCTGAACCTCTGCCATAGTAGATTTTGCTTTAAAAATGTCCCAGGTTGTAAGTTACTTTTCAGTAACACCAAGCAGTGACTCTTTGTCTGATCTGCTCCCATTCTTAGACTGGTGCTTTGGTGAGAACATCGCACAACATGGCAGTTTTACTCTGGCAATAGTTCAAATTGCAGAGATGCCCAGAAATGGGTAAATGTAGCCACGTGCTCCTATTAAGCTTAAGTGTAATGTGCTTATGGAGAGCCCAAGTGATTCTCTAAATGCGCAGAGACACTGCTACAGCTCCCGGCATTTGTTTGCAGCTTAATAATAATTCGATGACATTGTTAGCCTAACTAAATAAAGTCAGTCCCTTGATGTCCTGGCTTCTGAAATTGGTTTTTGCTGTGAAACCAGATCACGTTCTTGGCCACTGTCTGCTGTTGTCTTTCACCGAGAAAAAGACACTAACAAAGAAGGTGCTAAACGCCACGTGCTTTACTTGTGTCGAGGTAGCATGGCAAGGCAAGATTTCACTCTGTATCACAGACAGTCAGCACTGAGCGTAAAACAGCAGGGCACTACAGCATAAAAAAGCGCAGTTGGTCCAAGGACGCAGCAGAAGGCCAGACGGCTTGGGAAATATACAGAGGAACCTTTTGACTTAAAATCCATAGTTTACAGCTATAGCTGAGTACCAGCTCTGCCTTCTGACGTTGGTGAGGGAGTCAGCAAGTTTTCTCACGGTGACATCATGCTTCACTGGTATCAGTCTTTGTACTCCTAGATATTAACTTGACTTTCGTCTATATATCCATGGAGATAAACATGATGGGTAAAGTGTGATACAGTGTGTGATACCCCAGATTACAGGATGCAATGACCTGACTGGACATGTCAGCACAGCATAATTTGGAGAGAAGTCATACTAAGGTGCCGTTTGCAGGAGGACGACTGCAGACAGAATGAGACGACATGGGGAGGTGGGGGATGCGGTTCCAGGTTATTACAGGACAAAGGGAAGCACGGCCAAAAATGGGGAGAACGGAACACAGTCATTGCAGGTCGAAGAGTATTGTTTCAGCAGGGAAGAAGAAAATCAAACAAAAACGGTTCTGAGCCATCGGGACTGTCAGTCTTCAGCAGGGTCTGGACTTACCGGGGGTGTAAAAAACACAGACTCTTATATAACCAGGGAAAACAGCGATCGGTTGGAAGAAAATTTAATGCAAAGGCATGAGAGAAGGTCCGGCCGGTGGCCCCTTGAGATGAGCTGTGGATTGCGTGCAAAGATCCAAGCGAGAGAGGGAACGCATGGTGTGTGTAACGGGGCTGCTCTCTCAGTCGGGTCTTTTAATAGCCCCTTGAAGCTGGGGTGTAAAAGAAGACATCTGCTGTGCTGGACGAGGGCATCAGCAAGATGGAGGAAAGGCGTAGCCAAAGGGTGTCACACGGACACGGGCGCCCTGGACTGCAGATGAGGGGGGTGGCTCAGGATAACTGGAGGCACTGGAGCTGCATGATGTGGCTTTTCTCTCGCTAATGAGGGATTAGCACTGCCGGTCAAGGGTTATGCTTCCTACAAGTGTACTATTAAGTTTGACCTCCTTTTTTGTTTGTTGGTTTCTGTAATACTTCCTCTGGCACTTATCAGCATACACCCATCTTCCTTCCTGCTTAATTAGTGTTGTGGGCAGCCTCAGACCCCTGTGTGTGAAGCGGTAGGCGCACGATGGACATTGGTCATTAGGAAAGGCCATGAAGGTATGGCAGCTCGGAGTGGCACCTTAGTTGTTGTCAGACAATATCTTCATGATTAAGAAGCACTAACCAGTCTGTCATCAGAATCCGGGGCCTGAAGTCACTTCTGAATCAAGACAGCTTACATCTGATTTCCTGCTACTCTAGTAGTGCATCTGCACAAAGTGGTGGGAGCTCTGCCGGTCCATCGATCCACGATCACGCCTTCAGCTGGTTGACTCGCCTCCGGAGCCGTCTTGCTGTCTTCATACGTCACGCTGGGACATGACCAGGTCGATGCTCTGCATGAAATTTCTCAATTTTGGAGAGCAAAATCGATGCCCCTGCTGTCTGGTTGTCACACCTTGCGTAATGGGAAGTTGACACACGTGACGCATTTGTTCCAGGCATTGTGGCAATGTGTTTTGAGTGGAAATACAAACTGTGTTCCATCTCATGGTCAAGGGCATGATTAGTCTAACAGCTGCGGTTATACAACGTGCCACAGCCATCTGTAAACCTTTACTCTGTCCCCAGATTTAGAGAACATCCACCTGGCCTGAGAATTAAGCATAGCAAGTCAATCCGTGATTCTGTGTATATTTCCATTTCAGAAACAGAAGATTATTATAGTTTTACATAAAGAGCTTTAGAACGAAAAGAGAAAATTGAGAGCATCGGGGAACAGCCGGAATGCTGTTATGAAGTCACTGGAATGACAGGCCAGTAGGAGCATGAGGTGGGGGGACACGGACTTACCGCTTGTCCCACGGCTCTGTGAAGTAAGGCTCGTCCAATCAGCGTCCTGCTGGAATGCTCTACGTCAATATAACGCTGCCCTATGTAAAACCGTATACTAATGCTAAATCGCCCTTAAACCCTTAACTTGGGAGTTCTGTCTGGTGACTATAAATGATGGATAAGTCAAGGTCAATACATTAAAAAAAGAGTTAAATTTCAACGTTTAGAGCTGTCCGCAGTAGAATTTTCCCCCTAATTATGTATTTTACCCCTAGCATTGCAAACAGGGTGTCCTCCTACCTTGTGTCCTATACTGCCTGGGATAAGCTCCAGGCTGTTCGTGATCCTGGGCTGGATAATCACTAGATAAGAGATGGGAAGGTGGATGAGTGACCATATTTTGCCAGCCCTGCATTTATATTATGTTGTCTGGTTCAATGTGGAGTGCTGGAGTTAGACTTGCTCTCCTAGCTCCTTTCCCAAGCTTCCTTGACTCACCAGTACGTTTCAGGAAGGTATCTTTCCACTTCAGTTTGCAATGACTAACCACTGATTATTTCTCAGCCAGGAATTAATTATGCCGTGTGTGTGCATCCCTCTCATTAAAATCGAACATGTCTTTGGCCACATTTGATCTTCACAAACTGTTAACTAGTCTACTGACTTCACTCATCTTGGAGAATTGTTATGTGGTCCACAGTCATAAACCAGTGGTTGGTCTACGAGCTGCAACCTCATTAAAGGCTTTGTTTTGTTTTGTTTGGTGTGATTCAGCTTCCTTTTGTTTCAGCTTTGTTTTGTTTTGTTTTGTTTCCTCTGCTTAAATATATTAGGCTATAAGTCTGTTATGAAATGATCTGTGGCAGCTGGTCCTTCGCTTGGACACAAACACCGCGCCTCTGTGGGTTGCAAGTTCCTGGTAATATTTTGTTTGCCTAGAGGAGTGAAGGATATGGACAGGGTATGCTGCATAACAATGAAATGTAGTAGGCAGAGCAGCAGAAATGTGGTTTTATCTGATTTTGTACTGGGCAGGAGATCATTAGACAAGAAGGTAGTGAGAGTAGATGAGGCAGAAATGACTGCACTCCTGATGGGGCAAAGGGAATGGGGGGCAGTAAAAGTGCATGGAGGCCCGAGGCCCCGGCCTATCCTGAACGCCCACGCGGCCCGGCGGTGCTTCCCGCGTTCTACACATGTGAATGCTAACATGGAGAGCTAGCTTCCCAGCCACCCCCGCTCCAGCAGTGAGGATGCTGCCCCCCCCCCCCACTGCCGTTGCCTATGTACCTGCCCACAAGCGGTCTGCGCCAACCCTTTGTGGGGGCATCAGGGCAGTTTTTGTTTTTTAGTTCTCCTCGACGCCCCAGCTGTGGGAAATCAGAGAGCTGCTGCCCATGCTGCTGTTTTTGAACAGCGGCCTGCCTCGCACTTACCCCCCCACCTCGGCTAAGGGGGTACCTCAGCTCCTCTGCACCCCTGTTTTCATGCCCCTAGCTGTCCTTTTTCCCTGGGGCAGCTGACTTCTGCTGGACCTTTTTAACTCCGCCCCCAAGGCAGGCCTTAGGCAGAAGCCACTTAGAGTGATACTCAATAGGAAGAATAAACCAGCCTGAAGGAGGAAGCTGGAAATCTTCCTTAATCTCCTGGTTTGATGGCTTTGCAGCTGGAGGTGTTTCTGTTGCACTGGGTGGGACTTTCCATCAGGAGGTGAAAGGTTAAAAGCCAGGGCGCCCTGAGCGGCGCACAAGGAAACGCCAGGCTGTATAAGCAGATTGTTTCTCGACGTAGCCAGCCTCGGAAAGCCGCTTTGGAGAAAAGCCTTCTGCTTGGAAGCAGGACACCGGCACGCTCTGCGAAGCCTGGGCTTCCGCGAGCAGCGAATCAGGAGCCGACGTGGAGCGAATGACAAGCAGGCGAGAGGATGGGCGGCTGGGGAGGGAGTGAGAGAGGGAGGGAGGGAGCAGTGAGAGAGCTTTTTGCCGAGGGCATCATGCTGCAGTGAATGCCCCCCCCCCCGCAGGAGTGAGAGTCTGGAGGCGGGGCTCAGAAAGCGCTGGCAGGGGGTTTCCCACCATTTTTTCCATAAGGAGCCCCTCTCCCTCCCGCCCTTGCGTGCCACCTGTTCTGTCCCTCTCTGCTTTCTGCTGTTTTCTTCTCCTCTTTGCAGTCTGCCCTGGCACTGGCCCAGCAGATCTGAGCCTCCAGCGAGGCGCTGACACGGCCCAGGCAGATGATGGCAGCATGTTGTTTCCATTTGATGTGGCAGATACACTGATTCTCAGCCACAAATGGCCTCTGAGGTAAACCCCGATGAGTCCCCACCCCCCCACTCGCGGGGGAAATGGCATGTGCACATATGCCGTTATGATACGTCAGGCATGGCCAAGCACAGCTGTAAGCTCCTCGCTGCTTCAGTGAACATGGGCTACGACGATGGCCAATCGCTGTCCGCCACTGGCATCTCTGTGCTGTCCCTGGTTAGCGTGAGAAAGCCAGTAGGGTTGTCACACACAGCAGTAGCACAGGCGACTGGGCTTTCCCCCATGTGAGATCCGTGTTCAGCACTCCTAGTAGTGTTTACCATCTCCAGTCAGTCTGTGGGGTGACCAAACAGGGCTCTGCCCTGGTGGGGGTGGGGGGGGGCATAGGAGCTGTCCAAGCCTGTCCTTAAGGCCTGACTCCTTTCCAATGACAGACATCATTACACAGAGCCAGGCAGGATGAGGGACGGCCTTCAGCACCGTGAGCCATACTCAGGATCGATCGCTCCCCCGTTTCTGCCAGACAGTGCCTGTGTGTGTGTATGTGTGTGTGTGTGTGTGGGAGGTGCTATGTGAGAAACGTGTGCGCTGTCCTGCCCGCGTGTCTGCTGGCCCGTCGGCCACCGTGCCGCTGCCTGACCTGGAGAAGTAGCACGGGACGCTTTAATCCCATAATCCGCTTCTTAAAGTCACTCAAAGCCGCTGCTTATTTTTTTGTAGCCCTGACTGGTCCTAACGATCCCCCCGCTCTGCTGGTCCGGCACTCTCGTTATAGACCGTCCATACCCTCCTCCCCCACACACTCCCCCCAGGGGCCGCCTCGCTACATTACATTCGCCCCGCAGTGTCGCACACCCAAAATTAGCCATGTTCCGCAGCCACCTTTCTGAATGCCACCCAGAAAAATGAATTACATTTGTTCAGGTTTTTGGGGAGATGACCTCTCAGTGTTGAGCAGTGGACTGTGCCCAGGTAGCTCTTCCCGGTGGCTGTCACCACACCTTAACATTAATGCTAACGTTAACTTTGAGTCCCGTGTTGTGTTGAATGGGGTTCTCTAGTATAATTAAGCATTGGGTGTTCATATGAATTGGTGAACACGTTCATGCCTGCACTGCTAACGATGGCTGTGTTACCAGCTCCCCTGTGATGTAATTAAGCTGAAACAGTAAAACGGCCTTTTTCTCGATGCTTAAAGCACTGATTCACCGCCAGTATCTGAGCCAGGGTTTGTAACTGCGGTCTCATTGCCCATATCCCTCGTTGCTGTCTCCTACCAGTCAAGGCGTAGTCCATCCTTCCTTTGTTAACTTTGAATAAATGACCTGGCTAAACACATAAATGGACCTCGAGTGGAATGCAAAATGCAAGCCTCGTCTCGTGTGACTCTCTGTAAACGGTGTATTACCAGCCCACAGTGTACTGCTTCCTGTTAATGATTGGACTCTTTTGTACACACAGGATTACACAGCTTTTATGTAATCTATTGTACATGGTACAGAAAAGCTTACACTGTTTATTCATCTAGCAATGCAACATGTAATGATGGCATTGTGCCAGATGTGCTTTTTTTTTGAGAAGGGGGGTGATGGACTTTAGGATGAGGAGCAGTTCAGATGTGGCATCACGTCGAGCACGTCTGTAAGTCTGACCCGGGCTGAGGCCCCTGTCTCCCCCCTGTGCTTTTATAGGCCCCCCCCCGGCTTCCTGGCACCTGCGGTGTCCCTCGCAGCTCGGTGTGTCAGACTGACTGATCTCTCTCTCTCACAGTAGGATCCGTGGAGTCCGGGGGCACGTGGAGCTGCAGCACATGGTATCTGGGAGAGCCCCAAGCCGCGCAGAGGACCGCCTCCCTCCTCCCCCCCCCATGCCTGCGTGTCTGTGCTCACGTGGGCGTGCACTCAGTGCTGAGATTCTTGGACTGTATATTTTCTCCGTTGTATATTTTTAGTTTTGCAATATGCAGCGGTCACGTTTTATTTTTTTTTTAACCATGTTGTGGTTATAGCTCACTGAAATTGACCTGTCGTGACAATGTTGTGGCAATGCTGAGCGGCTCTGTGGGTTGTCAGAGAGTGTGTTTACAGCCTGTTCTGATCTAGCCCTGCCGCTGTGCTATTTTGTAACCATCACGAGCTCGGAGCACACAGACCGGGATCCTTCCTGCTCAAGTAGGCGGGGTCACCATTGACTTTGCCAGGCCTCACATTTGGATGGCAAACCCTGAAACGGCTGAGCGAGACCTGTTTGTTCGCCATTCCCCCACACCCTTCTTTCACTTTCCCCAGTATTTCGCTTTTTACCTTTAATTAACTCATTATGTCAGCCGTGGCAGATTGCAGACATCTCTGGGATCTCCAAATGAGCCACATTTGGGGGGGGGGGATACCAGTGCCGGAGGCGAGTGGAGGAACCTCTCCACCGCACCATGCTTATGTAAGTGGCGCATCCTTTCAAAAATAGTTGAGTGATCCCCCTTTCTTCCTCTGCTCTCTGCCTGCCTCTCCCCCCTCTCTCTGTGGTAATGCACCACAGGCTTACTGTTGTGTTAGAGAATGAGGACAGTGGGGCTCTCCTCTCTGTATAACATCAGAAGGGTTGGGGGGGGGGGGGGCGTCACACGTAAAGTCACACCCCCTGACACCCCGTAGGGCAGTCGTTTCCGGTTTTCACCTGGTGAAGCCGGCTTGGCTGGCGTTAACATTCAGCCCGCGTTATATAGGCTTTGC
>JAODKC010000095.1:13346812-13368465 GCA_026777985.1 Mormyrops attenuatus | reverse complement strand
GTACGTCTGATGATCTGTGCTCAGCTGAAGTGCTGCTATTGAAGGACCTAACCGCTGTGAGAAGCTACGGGGCAAACACAACCAAGGATGTGAGGATCTCGCTGCATCACCTGCTCCCAGCACTGCAGCCCTCATGCGCTACTGAGAGATGCATGGACTCCATCAGTGGGGGGGGGAAGCGGTGTGATCCATTTTTCATGAACACCAAAGGGGCAGACCTATTCTCGGGGGCTTGTGTGAGACAGACTGTTTTACGGGAGTTTCTCAACCTTGGTGGAGAAAAAAAAGCACCTTGAGATGGTGTCTGTGTCCAGGGTTGCTGGTGATTTATTCAGAGCTAACAGGAGAAGCTTCCAGAGCTGGTGCTGGGACCTGCTTCCCTTCCAGGAGTTTCTGACTTCTGTGCTCCCGTATCCTAACAACAGACATTGCCACTGATCCCTTGACTGATACATTTAGCTTTAAATTGACGTCAACTTCTGAGTGTTTGGTGAAGGGCACAGACAGAATCCTGTTAAAGTGCAAACTGGTGACATTACACTTCAAAACGTACAGGTAAGCTATGGCCTGATGATCCACTTGGGTAGAGTGAAAATGTTCATGGAGCAATACCAGAATTAATGTTAACATCATTGCCACCATCCATCACCATTGAACTGGCATGGTAATCTAAATAGATTACATTAATTAAACGAACTGCTGCCCTTAAATAACTACATTTGAAATTACTGTTGAAAGGATATATAACAAAAATGAGTATACCTGCAGAGCTTACAGTCAAATGAATGAGTGCAGTATGTCCCAATCACACACATAATTGCTCACAGCACAATACTAAAGGATGTCACACAATCATACTCCTAATCACTTTCAACACTAATAGCACAGGATACGTCCCCTCACACTCCGAATCACTCACAGCTCTAATAGAACAGGACATTGTCCCCTTACACTCCTAGTCACTCTCAGCACTAATAGTACAGGACATCATCCCCTCACATTCCTAATCACTCACGGCACTAATAGTACACAACACCATTACCTCACCCTCCTAATCGCTCTCAGCACTAATAGTATACAACATCATCCCCTCACACTCCTAATCACTCTCAGCACTAATAGTACAGGACATCATCCCCTCACATTCCTAATCACTCTTGGGACTAATAGTACACGACATCATCCCCTCACACTCCTAATCACTCTTGGGACTAATAGTATACGACATCATCCCCTCACACTCCTAATCACTCTTGGCACTAATAGTACAACACATCATCCCCTCACACTCCTAATCAGTCTCGGCACTAATAGTATACGACATCATCCCCTCACACTCCTAATCACTCTCGGCACTAATAGTACAGCACATCATCCCCTCACACTCCTAATCACTCTCGGCACTAATAGTACACGACATCATCCCCTCACACTCCTAATCACTCACAGCACTAATAGCACAGGACATCAGTCCCTCACCCTCCTAATCACTTTCAGCCACAAGAATAGGTCAGTCCATCATCCTGTCACACCATAACTGCACACCATACTTACACACTAACGCACCAGCACAAGAGAGTTCTAAAAAGTGCACATGATATCTTTCAAGGTACAGTTGAGCAGCTTTTTCCAGAAATTATTAAATGTTCTAGATTTCTCATTTTAGTGAAACTGACTTCAAACCGACTTTCCTGAAAGTAATGCTTTTCAGTCTGTATAAATTCTAAATCAAACCAGGGCTGCAGATCCTTTGCACTACAATTCTTATCAATATATGGTATCTGAGCAGTTCTAGGTGGACACAGAACGAGAGGCAAGTGAATGACGACATAAACTGCGTAATAGACATACATCTAAATGATGTACAGTTTTGTGTGGACGGTACCAGTCGGGGCCTGCATGCGGCACCCCTGATCCAAGACAATGTAAAATTGGCTGGTTGAGTCAGCACCCCGTCAGAAGATGGCGCCCTAGGCAGGCACCTATGTCACCTAAAACGTTGACCAAAAAGCATGTGGGTGTTTGGTGGATTGCAGACCAGTTGCAGACCCTCAATCCCTTCCTGTGTAAGTCATTCATTGAACACTGACCAGGAAATGGTCCTCTCCCCTCATCCCTTCCTAAACCTATGAACGACATGCCATCCATGCATCTTTGTCACTCATCCAGCACACCGGCTCATCCCAAAGCACCAGGAATGAAATCTGGGAATTATATATAGATATCACACTTTTATTACAAAAATTATATCTTTTTACTCTTTCAGTGCCATGCTTTGAGCATATAACAATACAGTAAAAAACCCCAACCCATGATGATCATAAAAGCAGATTTTGTCAATTTTGTTGCAGCATTTTGTCATCCATGCTGTCACTGTACAGATAACATTCCTAATACAGAATACAAACACCTGCCAAAACAAGTCATGTCTTTTAACAAATTGCTTTTAAGTACATTTATTCGATTTTTTTACTCTTCCAAAATAAATACAAATAATTTGCAAACTATAACGAATGTGCTGAATTTCCGCACCAGCCCAAGGCACCCAGGCTTGTAACATGTTGGCAAATAACGACATTCTTACATAAACACTTGAAGCAAACAATGACGGTAACAGTAGTTCCCAGTCTGTCTTTGTTTTGTTTTTTACATATCGTTTGTTTTCTGGTTCACGTTTCAGTCACAGTGCAACACAGCGCGCATGTGTGTGTAGTGTGTGTATGTCTATATGTGAAGATTGATTTAATGTATAGTAATGTAATCTGGCTTCTTAATAAAGGATCACTGCATCCTCGTGGTTCGAGGTACACAGTGTCCGCCCGGACTGTGCTGTGGGAGTACCTGCATCGCACGAGGAAAACACTGACCAGCTGCCGCTCCAGGGGTGAAATAAACACGAAACGCTCTGGTGGCCCCGATAAAACACTGCGCTTGCGAACATAACTCCGTTGGAAAACAAAAAAAAATGCCAATACCAACACCATCCCACTGAAGTTTCCAAGACGAATGAAATAAAACTGATTTCTCAAGACCAAAAAAACAAAAACATAGTTAGTGTTTGCACATATTTAAATATTTATATAAATCCCAGTTGTGCGCTTATTTTCAAAGAATATCTCTTTTTCTCCAAATTTTAAATGAAGACTAAAACGACATAATCTTGGAAATAACGCATTTCTTGGATTTTTTTCTTCTTTACGCATTTAGCTGAGCTGACGGCAGGGCTCGAATGTCCACTTGGAGGCCCCTCCGTACAATTCAATGCTGGTCTCCGACCAGGCAAAGACGTTGCCCACCAGCGCTTTGCTGCTGCACGTCGCCAGGTTGTAAATCTCTCCGACTGAAAGCTTCTTATCCCATATATTAAAATTCGCCAGCTCGCCTACGAACGCTTGCGTTGCATCAAAACCTCCTCCGAGTGTGTCCTGTGGGAAAATATTTCGAAATATGTGCTTTAGGTTACGGTGTTTATGTTTAGCGCACAATTATTTCCAAGTGAATGATCCATATATATATATACACACACACACACTTTCTCAACAGATGTGGGTTTTATCTAATTAATTTAATACTACAGACGTCGCTGGAAAGACCTAAATTATGCGTAGTTAAACCCATAATTGTTTTGTTTGTCGGTCCCTGGATATGCTGGGGCACAGAAATCAATATGGAGAATGCCCACGTGATTGTCTGTTCACCGTTTTTTTAGCTTGATGCCATTAACTTAATATTCAACTGAGCATATGCGTAAAATCACATGACTGTGGAAAATACATAGAACCTTCAAGATTCGATGCGCTCGTCAAAATTACATGTTTTACATATATATATGTATATATATATATATATATGAATTTCCACGTACCTGTTCTTGCCCCAGTACCAGATCCCCTTGCGGTTTAATAGGGTGGTATGGAGCCAGGTTTTCCCCGTTTCCCCTCATCACGCCGTCCTGAAATGCCTCCCACACGCCATCACGCGTTGTCCAGGTGATGCAGATATGATGCCATTTTCCATCGTTGATAAGAAACGGCAACTTGGCGACCTAGGGCGGAAACACGTCAAAACGAGGTCGTGTCATTTTAAATCCATATACTATTCTTGCACATGTTATATAACCATGGGGTGGAGTATGATTGGAAAACCTTACCTTATCATTTATGAGTATCTCCATTGGGTTGTTCCCCCATTCAATCAGCACCAGCTCGTTGGCTTGGCCGGGCACCGCGTAGGAGAACGGGGTGCCCACCCCCGGCGACGCGTTTGATTTGATCCACATGCATACGGTGAAAGCGTACATCTCTGGTAGACTTTTTTTTACTTTGGCATACATGTAATTAGTTCGCAGAGGAAATGTCAGCTGGAACTTATCGAGGGGTCTGTTGTCTTTCTGACCTGCAATAAGGAAGAAAAGAAGCCCATGTAAACGTGACTTTACGTTAGTGTCCTCTTCAATAATCGCACGGGGAGATTCATATGCCTATATTAACCACACGGTTTCATAATTGTAACATTAATCGTTCAGATAAACCATAAATAAATAGAGTATATGCTGTCACAGTATCGTGATTGATGACAACGCTTTTGCGTATTAAGATTTGATTTTGTGGTATGTGGTTCAATTAGTCTAATTCTATAGTTATGACCAAGACTCGTTGATCCACTATTTACCACTATTTAATCCAAAAAATATCGCGAATGCAACACCACGAATAACGGTTTCAACCATCTTCCTTTATTCCCATTTGTCATACATTGATAAACTTACAATACTTATAGAGCACAGTAATATAGGGACTGCAAGCCGTCATAAATATCCAAGATCTGCCCACATAAAAGACGGATAACATGGGTATTATTTGTCACCCTTGCAAAGTTTGTGAACTTAAAATGCGAAAGAGACCAAAACAAATAAGGAACGTTTGACCGAGAATCAACCCAGCGTTCGCTTAAGTTTCGCTTGTCTGGCCATTTTGACAGTGAAGTAGCCCATTAGGCTATAAACGTGTTAATGTGGAAGGGGATATGCAAAGCAATGCAGCTCTCCATTCTCCCGCCCTATCCGCAGCGTGGTCTCTGCGACACTGTTGGTTGAAGCTGACAAATGGCTTCGGATCAGGATGACTTATTCATGTTTTAGATGGAAAAGAGAAGCCTGGGTCGCCTAAAATATTATATATGTAATGGTTCGTCTAAGAAATAAATTCTGCTCATACATTGAACGATTTAGATCGAAATCAATAAAAATATTTTGAGTTAGCTAAAACCGTAATAATAATAATAATAATAATAATAATAATAATAATAATAATAATGGAAAGACAAGGCTGCGCATGGGCGCAACATAACTGACTAGATGGGCTTTCCTGCTTTCCGTAGATAACTTACCTTTTTCCAGGTCGGTGATTCTATGGTGGAGCGAAGTGAGAGTCGACTCAACTCTGCCGCGCTGCTCCGTCTCATTCTTCTGACCGAGTTTGCTCTCCTCCAGAGTATTGACCCTAGACAGAACCTGTTTCTCCATATCATCGATTTTGTTTTGTAGTAAGTCTTTGAGACTGTTAGTCTGGGCTGAATTGTTGTTTCTGCTGAACTGCTGCATAGGACAGAGGAAGGATGGGAAGCGTTAGAAGGCTGGTTTAGAAAAGCTGGTCTAAAAAAACACGTCTACACGTGTCGGGATGTTTCCAGGTTTTAGTCAGCTTAAATAATTAAAAACGTTTATCCTCGCGGCCTTAGTTACTATTTACACCAAGAGTTCATCCTCATTTATACTCTATTTCCTTCATTAGGATGAGAGTAATTACAGACCTGTCGGGGAAAGCTCTGCTTAAAATAACTGTATTTAAAGTAGTGGATTAGTGACCAAGCTCCGGAGAATGGAAAGAAACCCAGGGCTACAGAGGATGTAAGGCGTACATAACATAAGCAAGTCAAATGCATCTGGAAAATGCAAGCGTAATTGTAAACTGCATAATTCAGGAGCGCCGGGGCAAAGACATACATACCTCGAGGTTTTCAAGCCTCTGTTTAAGGGTCTGTAATGTCTGCCCTAGTTGCGCGAGCGTATCCGTCGGACCCCTTGACACATCGCCCATGGTGTTTTTGGAGCCAGTTTCCTTTCTCCTGCCTCCGGCTTTCGAGTCTCCCAAGTCAGGACCAACCTGGCTCTCACACCGAATTAACTTTGATGTTAGTTCTCTGATCGTCTCTTTCTGGTTCATGATGGTTTCTTTTTGCTGAAGCACAGTTTCCCTTAGCTGCATTACCGTGGTCTTCAAATCCTCGGCCGGTCCGTTGTTTTGCATGGTAGCCGTACACAAGTCCATATCCTTGGGCACAGACGTGCAGATGAATTGCGTTTGTCCAAAATCTTGAGTAGAACCCTCCAAAAACAAGAAGGAAATAAGGAAAAGTTTGAAAGAAATCCTCTTCATGTTGGTCTGCCTCGTACTTGCACGTTGCCTGCCCTTGGTTCGCGGGGAGAAACCGCCGCAGTGTTGAAGTAGTTTCAGCACCTCGGCGCTGTCCAGTGAAGTTGTGAGCAGTTGGTGGATCGTGCCTGCTTTATATAGCGCTCGGTCGCTGTAGTGCAGATCCGTCGCATCACAGCGGGACAGAATCCTGGTTTTGCAACCTAATCACCCCACCCTGTCCCCCCTCGCACACACCCCATCAATCCTATTAAGGTGGGGAAAGCAGGCAATTCAATCAGACCACATCGGAAGTTTGTGATAAGGAAAAGAACATTTATTTGTAGTTAAACCTGCTTTCTTCACCCCATCAATGAAATGCATAAAGCAATTCAGGTTTTAAGTCGTCAGTTTCCGTGTATTCAGATTTATTTCCAAGGCAAATCACAAAGTATATGTCTGTCTTTAAAGTTTTATACTGTGTATTATCTGTGTGCTTACTTTTTATATATATGAAGAAACATCCAAATAATTTACGCCTTAAATCAAATATTAGGTTAATGAAAAAACGAAAGATAACTATGCAATGTTATATTACATAAATATATTGCATTTCAGTTCTGGTTTGATATTCGTAACTCCCACGCGGTTTCTTCCCGGTGTGTTTATCCATATCATGTCCGTTAAGCTTCCGTATAACGTATAGGAAATATTATCTATTGTTTTTTACGAAAAGTAAGAGACGGGAAGGTAGAAAACATAAACAATGGTACAAAAATTCTGAGGTATGCTTTATTGCAGACATTGTATGTATGCACATTTTTGTAAAAGAAAAAATCCCTGTTAGAATCATTCAGATCGTTTTCCGGACCGTATTGGTTCCATTAGCGCATAGGCCTATATTAGAAATCATAAATAACGTTGATCTCAATTAAAATGAGGTCGCGTAACAAAAATGTCAATAAACTTGTATATGTTGTATTTTTGCCGTATGCTTTCACATACAGTTCTTAGCTACAGGGAAGTATGTACTTGTTTCACTTGTTCTTTTTAGCTTAAGGCGATCTGTTTGCATCCGAACCATTAAAGTATGTTCTCTTTGCAGTAGGTCATTAATAAAAATGAGAAGTCTAAGTCTATCTAACCATCCGTCTTCCCTCCGCTTTCCCTGGTCACGGAGTCATGACTGCATTTTAGGGATTTTACAGACGTTAGGTTACTGTTTAAACCATGGGCGTCGCCGCCAATAAATCTGAGGGGAACGTGTCCCCCACACATTTCATAATTATTCGTTTGGACCCCCCCACATTTAACATAAAATATTAGTTCACCGCCAGTGTGTCCCCCCCACATTCAAAATGCTTCTGACGCCCCTGGTTTAAACTTTTAATATTATTATACCGACAATGTAATTTCAGTTTCTCATTACTCATATGTCAAATAGTTAGCAATGCGACGCTGAGATGTAATTATGCGATTGATGTAACTTTATTAAATTAGTGTATTTTTTCTGGGGTGCAGCGTATAACTGTCCCCGGTCCACCTTAACGCAGGTTCCGCCCCCTGGCCATGGCGGGCGGGGTCTTGGCGCCTTGCCTACCACACGGAGTACCAACCCGTGCTCTCAGCTCGCATTGCTTGCTCCGTTTATCCGCCATGCGGGCAGCGCACCGCAACCGCGTGTTCCGCTCACTTAATTTTCACGGGAATTGATTCGGCAACCGACGCAGTTTCGGTCAACGAGGACACGTTTCTGTGTTGAGGGAAAAGCTCAAGCACTCATATGATGCCTTACACATTCAGATCGTGTGTTTTGCGTCTTTACCTGTGATGTTCAAATGCGTGTTATATTCATTATGACTACTGCATCATGCTTCTGTTAAACAATCGTTATCTTTTGATGTTAGACCTTTCGCACTTTTCTGTATTATATTACATTAATATATGACTTGTAGAATTTACATTTGTGACTAACACTGATTCCAGCCGATTGCGACAAATAATTACAGGTGGTATTACGGAAGCATGTTACTTGTAGGCTGGATATGTATAACGTGATGTAGACCAACAACTACAGATTGTGACTCATAACTTCAGCTTGTGTAATAAACAGTTAAATCTCAGAAGGCTTGAATTACATATCGTTGCACAATATGCGGTGTACCAAATAACGGGGACTTTGTGTGTGGGGGTGTGCGTATGGGAGTGAAGTCTATCCCTCAATCATGACTCTTCGGGGAAGCGTATCTTTTTGACCGTTTTTATGGCGATGTATAGCTGCGTTGCGGCTTACAGGAATATAAGAGGGTAGAAATTCCTAATTTTTAGTGGCCGTTCTCCGACAACTTTCTCCTTATATAAATTTCTTCCTCTCTGTCTTTTTCTGATGGCAATTTAGAATGCTTGGGAATAGATGAGCTGAGAAACGGGATATTGTTTCTGGCAGAAAACTTTACAAAAGTGCGGCCATAAGGATATGAGATCGCTGGTCTCAAGTATATTTGCAACGTATTAATATTTATAACATATAAATGGACAATAGTGCCTTCATTTCCTAGATGTAATTCAGCAATGCTTTGGCAAGCTGTATTACGTATGTATCATATATCTTTTGGTGGGAAATATTTCCTCTGGCACCCCAGAAAGTCTGATCAGACTCTCGTTTAGAAGATTTCTGAGTGACTCCCATCATCTTTCAGACCACGTGCGGCGCTAATTTAATAGTTTGATCTCTGCTTGAACTGTAGGTGCTATACTCTAATTGTGAATTGCAAAAATATTGAACACGGCCATTTTATCACGATAGTTCAACATTGACTGGATGAGTTGGGACAACAATTATGGTAATTACAGAATGCAAGCAAAAATATGCGTACAACTCCGCATAATATACGACAAATGCGTATAATACTGCGGCGGTTTCTCCCCGCGAACACACATACACACACACACACACACATATATATATATATATAGACAGATGACACGCAATATTCTATAAGCAATCTCCAAGAGAAAAATACATGGCTTAAGTTTAATACACTGAGTGCATCTACAACCGAATGTGGGTCTCAATTTGTGCATTCGTTTGTCAGCGTAAATCTACGTCCTCATTCGCATATTCTGTCATTGACAGCAGATGCTTCCTTCTGACGTTTTAAACTGTTATTTCCCACTCACCCACTATATCCAACTCCTCAAATGCAAGATGGGGAAGTATGCTTGCTTAGCTTGTTATTTTATCATTAAACATTAGGTCAGTACTATTGTGCTCCCACAAAATCCAAACATTTGGCTGCACAGAAATTCATGCGAACAATGCGAGTCTTACGTTTCTAATTAGTGATCTTTATCCAGCAGACCGCTTTCTGTACCCTGAGATATAGCCTACGACATGTTTCACAGCAAGACGTAGGCTAACCCACATGGTTAGTGGCTGTAATGTAGCACGCGAATTTGTGCAGAGCTTTTCGAAAGCTTGTAGACCGGGCGCAGCTGATTTAGTGCTTTTACTTTGTTTGCAGGTTGCCGGTACTATCACAAGGTCAGCGCCAGCTCCCCACCCCGCAGTATAAAGTAGAAAGGCTGGAGCAGAGCTGGGCTGCTAGAAAATGGTCTCCGTAATAATCATTCTCCCCGCATCTTCTGAATAATGCATCCCCTTATAAGAGAACGCACTCTCTAATGACAGAGATAGATCAGTATCATTTCACATGTGGGCACCAACTTGGCGCACTCCCGTTTCCGGTAACAGCGCTGGTTAATTTCGTTAAATGATCTTTTTTAAAGGCATGGATTTTATTATTATTGCTACTCAGCAGTATTAGAGAAAAGTCCATTGGTGGAGGGAAGACTGTTGGTGCTCATATAGGTATTTGAGGCTCTCTCCTGTTAATCACTCATCCTAATTTACAAGTTTTATTTCTGACTGGCCTCTAGCTGCTATGTTTCACACCTGCTTTCTGACACACAGGTGTGACACAATTAACACAGTTGTTATAAATAGAATTGATAATTTGGTAGCAATTTGTGGTAGCATGCTAATCTGTCGAACAGCTAAATCGGTGAAGGCATTTACACACCCGAGCGATTGAAAAGCTCTATTTAGAGCACCACCTTAATTAAGAGTCCCGCTGTGGACACGGCACAGGTAAACATTACGACTCTAGTTGTATTCAACACTTCTGTCTCATCCATCACTTTGCATCGACGATAGAAAGAGAAGAACGCCTTTAGTTGTGTTTGCATAACTTCCACTGCCTGCTCCGGGTGCCGGGCCATCGCAGAGCTTGTCCAGGCAGCCTGTGGGAAACGTGACTATTGCCCAGGACGATATGGTAATCGTGTAAATAATTGCGTGGCAATGTATTTTCCTCATTAATATGTGATTACTATTTATGCTCAGTGATATGGATTTAAACTAAAGATAACCTGAAATGCATTTTCAATAGACTTAACGGTAATGATGATGTCACACCTTCTAGGTTCAATTGGTTCGATTTCTTCACAGGAGTTTGTTTTCCGGTGTCAGTTTCTAGTGTGGAGATTGCATTGGTGTCTCTGAAATGCCTGAATGAGTTATGGTGTGACTGTGGACGAGCCCTTCGAAGCAGGACTGCGCACAGGGTCTCCCTAAAGTAAATTTACTTTGATTGCCGGTGTTATCGGTATATTTCGCTAACCAGGGGTATCCCTCAGTAAAGGAGGAGCACTCAGAACCTCAAAAATGGGGCACTTTCAATCGTTCGAGGAAAAGTGGCAGGTGCAACCCCTTGCCTCCATCGGCTCGTGCCTGCTGCGAAGGACTGGTATCCTGCCCGTGATATTTCCCTGCCTGGTGCTCTTTGCTTTCTGGGACAGACTCTAGCACCCCTGAAACTCTCTACTGGATAAGTGAATGGAAGATGCTTAGATGGATGGAATTCCTCTTGTAATTTTCGTATGTGGGATTCTGCATGGCTGCAGATATTAAATTTCTGATGGAATTTTGTAAAGCTACAGAATGCTTATGCAACTCCGGGCATGACGTCATAGGGTGACGTAATAATGGTGACGTAGTAATCCACTTTGTTACGCCTACTGAAACGGCATTTGCAATATTTTTCTTTCAGCACTTTCACTGTTATGCTGTAAGGAAGATTTAATCTTGGAAAAGGCACAATGTCAATTATTTAAAGGGTAAAGCATTTACGTGAGTTTGTCTTTGACTTGGAAAGCGGCGATGTTCGGAGATCTTTACATTATAATAATAAGGAGGGAGTAAGCGACTGAAAACGGGATGCAAATGTAACACTCCGACCCCGGTTTTCACAATAGCGCTCTGTTCTCTCTGCGCATCTGTCTTCCCAGAAATTAGTCTAATTCATCAAGGAAAATGCACAACAAAAAGATGACTAAATAAATAAATAATACTAAATAACGACCGCCGACTCAAATTGTACGCTTCTCACAGCTGCAAAGAATGACATGTGAGTCACAACCGCTGATCGTAGAAATACTGGGTGGGATGGGCTAAATCTCGTTCAAAAATCCAATTAAAGCATCCCGGCTCTGTCCTGTCTCTCGTGGTTTGGCTCCCCCGGACTAGCCCTCACCAGATGGAGGACCCCTTTATCCGTTTTTCGGGGTTACTATAGGACATGTACGCACCACCTTTTACAGCAAGTGGGATGCATAGCCGCGTGACGTGTACTACACGTGGAGTTAATTAAACCTGAGAGTCACGGCGTAAGGTTTACCGTTCACTGTTTTTATGGTCAACATGCAGGATAAATCATAGACGCTCTTCCCATGTTTTACTTAAACGCGTAAGGTATCTCCTGCCATTTAGGGCAGTGGTCCTTGGTTGATGCAATACATCATTTGATACACAGGACTTTGCGCTGAAATCGTGTTACGATTCACCGATTTATTGTAGGAGGCGGCGAAGGAAGAAATAATGCAGATGACAACTGAAGGCATGATGGAGAAAAAAGGAAATAGGTATACTGATAACTACGGTTTTTAAAGTTCAGTCGCCTTGTAATGTTGACAACATTGTTGTACAAGAAATTACAGCAGGCGGCCTCTGAATGAAAGGAGAACCTCCCACGCGGTCAGCGCTGGAAAAATACTAATCTATAATATTTTATTATTGATATGAATAAGTCGGTTTAATTTCCTTGTAACAAAACCTTTCCATTTCCTGCACTTAGCTTAGTGGCTCCATTCCTTCTGAAATGTAAATGCAGGCAAATTTCATTTAGTAAATTCCCTTGCCCTGCTTTTCCTGCAGATACAACTGGCACATTTTCTGTGTGCACGTGTCCACCTATTCAAGCTGGGGTATTAGCATGAAGCATGTATTTGCTCACCTGAGAGCTGCATTTGAATATCAAAAGATACTACTTGTATGTGAAATACAGCTCATAATTATGACATGACCTTCGATGTGATGCCGCTCAGTATTCTACCCTTCTTTGGGGAGTTTCTCAGAGAGTTTCAGTACTTCCTGCAACAACAGGTTTGACAAGTGGATGCTGAGGATCAAAGGGGAATGAAATCTCCTGGATCAGTCAGTCACGTGAAGGATTATATGTCAGAGCTAATGGCTTCCTAGATATGATCCTCTTAGGAAATTACCTGTTGTACTTTGGGATGCACTCTTTGTCCCTCTTTCAGTGAAGGCTGCTACCAAACCTGCGATGTAACATGGCCCATGTTGTATGAATTTCAGTGGGGGGGCTTGTTTCTTATATGAAGCAGATGTTTTATTTTCTATTTCAGCGCTGCATGGAATCTCCCCTTTATTACTTGAGCAGGACACTGGTGCAAATCAACAAGTGTGGAGGCAGTCAGCACTGATGAACAATTTCTCAGGGCAATTCTGAGAGGCATCAGACAGCCGTCCAACTTTGAGATACTTTTTGTCTAAGCGTTGCAGGATGTTCTATTGAGCTTTTCCAGCTGTGTTTAGATTTGCAGCCAATTAGTTCTTCTGTCTTTATGCCAAGGTCCGAACGGTTAGTAAAACAAAGACGGGATTCATTTTCATGCGTGGATAAGATTACATTTTTGCAGCTGAATACATTTCAGCACCTCTATAGTGTTTGTACAAGTCAAAATAACTCTGAGAACAATTAATGGCTCAGATACCCTTAGCTTACAGCAATAGAATTACATCATACAGAGTCTCTGCAACTAGCTGTGTCAACTAATATTCTGTTTTCTGGTTCTTCTTTCACAACCGTATATAAGACTCTATTAGGTTTCTTGAGTGGACCAAGCATATGGGTGTCCTTCTGGATGCATGTAACAGGAGCATAGCCCTTTCCCAAGGGGGGGGGGGGTGTGAGAGGGGAGGGGTGGTGAATGCAGCAGATAAAAATAACCTCTTTCTCACCGAAGAAGACTATGGATTTTCAGCCAATCCACATACTATATCCATTCTTCGAAAGCAACGAGCATGATTCCCAAGTGGAGAACTTGCCAAAGTAAAATGCGGGTATTAGAAGGCCAGAGAGTACGGCCAGAGGCTGCGGCCCCTGGCCAGTCAAGGTCATTTTGTATCTCAGTCGCCCTCTGGAGTTGTTGGTGTGCGTTTACACTTCACTGACTGCTAAATAAATGTGTCTTGTCGTAAAAAGTGACTGAGAATTGATGGTGGGGGATGCACAGACATTTCTGCCACAGTGCGACAGATTCCGGTAAAACCTCGCGCACTTTGTACAATCGCACAATAAAAATTATCAGCCTTACAGAAAAATCTATAGATTTACCCTTGAAAACATAACCAAGCCTTTACATTCAAAAAGCTTTTTCATCACATGTTTTCATATTCAATGCCTGAACATTCATCACCCCACTACTTATGTAACCTTGTTCACTCATATTTACAACGATGACAACGATTTATAACAGAGTAGATGAATGGATGATGTGTCCGACTTATGAAATAAAAACATAGAGTAGTAGCTTCTCAGACGATATGAAAATAATCTAACAATTTGATACTATTAAATTTGTCTCTGATTGGATGTAACCATGTATCGACATGTTACGGTGCCAGTGGTATTCCGGGGTACTCTGGTTTCCTCCTGCAGTTCAGTTTCTCTGAAACACCCACAGACTATGCCTGTCTGTGTATTTACCCAGTAATGAACCAGCATCCCATCCATTGTGTGCCCCAGCCTTGTGCCCTGTGCTGCTTGAGGTAAGCTCTAGGTGTCCCTGACCAAGATAAGCAATCAGAGGAAGGATGCATAGATGAAGTGGCCTACTTTCAAATGTTTTTCCCAAAACAATTCACTATATCAGAATCAGAACTCCCCTTATTGCAAATATGTGCAAACACATCAGAATTGTTTCTGGTCCAGTGCCAAACATGAAGTACCTAATTCTCACGTTGGGGCACAGGGACAGAGTGATGATCCAGGCGGCTTACAGACAACAGGGCTTTACTGGGAAATTAAACTACAGCCAAAACATAAGGACTATGAGGGGACAAACCCAAAGGCAGGTAGGGTAGGACTAACACTCAGGGAAACACTGGAGAGACGGTGACAGTAGAAGTTCGGTAAGATGCTTTGGGAAATTTTGAGCATCTTGACTTAAGTCTAGCGGTGTGAACATGACAAAAGTCCCTGGTTCTAGAAGAAGGTTCTGAAAGCCCCTTATGTTAACTGCAGCAGGGGGTCCATGATGGACTAGCTATAGCCTAGCATTAGGTGTTTAAAGGTTTTCATGGCCGCTGGGGCCGGAGCACTCCTCCTATACTTGGATAATATATATTTTTTGTTCCAAAAAAAATTGAGAGTTCAGGAAACTGAAACTGATCACAAAATCTTAACATAAAAGATTTTACAGTACACTCACCTAAAGGATTATTAGGAACACCTGTTCAATTTCTCATTAATGCAATTATCTAAGCAACCAATCACANNNATGCCACGTAGAATTAAGGCAGTTCTGAAGGCGAAAGGGGGTCAAACACCGTATTAGTATGGTGTTCCTAATAATCCCTTAGGTGAGTGTAATATGTAGTATTAGTTGCATGATGGAGTATTGATTTGTGATGGCTTTTTAGGTTTCTGGACAATTACCATCGAAATTTGAGCCTGATTTGGTGAATCGCAGCTGTAGATAAGTTGGACCGCATTCCCCTTTCAAAATGGTTTTTGTTACACTCCTCAAAATTAGCACTTCCAAAGCATGTGGCCAACTGAGGTAACTGGATATCAAGTGTATTTGTGGACTGGCGCATTCAGCTGTGTTATTCTGCTATGTGAAACGTAAACAACTTGGGTGGGGGGGGGATGAAATTGTGTATAAGCCAACAGCAATTTGTGTTATACAAGCATCTTTCTCCTCTTTGCCTTTTACTTGTCAGCCAAATTGCATTTTGGAAACATGCCCAATAGCAGAACTGCATGCATGGTTATTCATTTATGAGAAGAGGACAGATATGACTGAAGAGCATGCTTACAATAATAACATGTCAATGGGTGTTTGTCGAATATATGGCAGATGCCTACGCTTTTTTGATTTACTTCTTCTTCCTTTTAGGAAAATAAAGGTTAAAAGGTGCAATTCAGTGTACAAGCTTATTTGTTTTGTCCGAGCAGCTCACTGCAAATAATGTTTGATTTCCTGTGCAATGCGTGTACTAAGGTGGGCCATAACAGCAGCTAGGTGTTGTTAATCTAATTCCAGTGCTCCGTTTGGTTCAATAACCGTATCCTTGGTGTGATGCAGTAGAGCAGAAGGGGTGGTACTCTGGGAGTTAATCACAGACGTTTTACATTCTACTGATTGACGTGAGTTCTACCACCAGTGTGACTGGCTGGAGCATTGCTGGTCCGGCCTAGCAGATGCCTAGCTCTACCCATATATCCTTCTCTTTTCATACCCAGCAGATCATGCACCACAGACATGTGTGTGCTGGTGTGAATGTACAAATGGGGGTGTACAAAGATAATTTAAGAATTGTACTTTTTCAATGGTCCTTCCATCTGCTGCCAATTGATTTTATACTGTTGCCTCTTCAGGTGAGTTTTTTTTATAATTTTAAAGCAAACAAGATCAATAGAGAATGTAATAAATTGCTGGTAGAGTTTTCAAAGAATGTGTGATATTTCTTTTAAGAATTTATTACCTTATCAACCATGTATTGCCATAGTGTCATCAAATGACATATGACTGATATATTTTCAAAATAAAAGTAACAAAATAAAACACTACAAATATTAATCTTTGGGATTAGTTTTTTTCTGCAGAATATGGTAGAAAATGGGGAAACAAAGATACCTTAAAAGAATAAAACACACAAATATAAAATATACTACATGCTTGCATTCTTGTTCCATATGTAGTACAAATAAATAGAAAATCAATTACTTTTCTGGTTGTGTCAGCGAGATTTGTGCTTCGATGTTGGTTTGGATTTAATATAAAAATGCTGATTTGTAGGCAGTGGGAAGGGGCAGGATAACCTGATGAATTATCTCCACTGGTTTTTAGACATTATAAAAGAGTAACATTACCATTAGATAAAGGCCCATTGAACGCATTCTTATTGATGGATTCTATAGCTCTATTTCCCTCATAAGGAATCATTCCCAGCTGGACTCTCTTCTTGAAGGTCCCGTTAAAGTCAGATCAGAAATTTTTCACCCCCTTTTTCATTCGGTCCTGGGTCTCTGAGCTCCGTTACTCACAAACTGCACATTTGGTAGAAACAGACGTCGTTCCCCTGTGCAGCAGGCACAGGAACTAAAGCAACATACCCTGTCTTTAAAGCGAGGCTTTTCCCCTAGAATTCCGAGCTTCTTTGTTTCAGTGTTGTTTGTGAGGGGAGCCGCAGGACTACAGAGTGAGAAATGCCCACAGAATAAGATGCACCCTGTCAATCACCTGTGGTATTTCCATGTTTTCTGATGAGCTGAAATCCTAGCACATGCAGTGAGGCCTGGACTTTGCAAATCATTATGTATTTTCTCTCTCTGTAGGGGAGGTGTTCGTTTTTGTCAGATTAAATGGAGAAATGAGTGAGACAGAGAGGAGACTCATGGCCTGCCATAACGCTTAATCTCCTCTCCTGGTTTCCCTCCCTGCTTTCCTTTGAATTGGGTGTCCAGGGCCCTGCCAACCTCTGAATTCTTTTTCATTTTTACATTGTAGAACATTCTCTATTGATATTTCTCCGCACTGTTGTCTGCCGGTGGCTTCCTGTGTTGCCCTGCTATTGTTCTCTGATCCTCTCTATGATTGTTCATCCCATACCACATCACAGACCCAGATGGTGAGTGTAGCCATTGCATATATAACCGACACCATCACACACTGATGGAACCTTTGACATGGCAGCTGAATCACCCCGCATTCAGTTGCTGGGAGCACAAATGGTGACGGACAGTTACTGTTGAGCATGGGATCTGAATGCGGTAGTTTAATGTGTGCTTGTGCCAAAAATGGCTTCTTTTTCCAACAAATTACTTGTTGATCAGTGGACATCTTCACAACAGTAATCCACATATGCATGCATGCATGCACGTGCGCACACACACACACAGACACGTGCACGCACACACACAGACACGTGCACGCACGCACACAGGCACATAGTGCTGGAAAGTGTGTGAGCGGCATTAGTCAAACTTCTGTCAGTCAAGGAGTGGGAGTCCATGTAGGTGTTTGTGTGGAAGTAATGGACATTTGATGATGAATTATGGGGAACTTTGGTTCCAGAAAACACAGTAACGATGTGCTGAAGTCGAACGGGACCATTTTGTAACCAAGATACAGCATCTGTTAATCTCTAGTTTGAGATGAAGTCAACAATCAGTTTCTTTTAGTCACAGGGACAGATGGGAATATTTTTTGGCAGTTTCCTCGTCTGAGATTAAACACCAAACTCCTGGTGTTTGAGAAATCAGTACAAAAACAAAATGTAAGGTGGCTTTGAAAAGGAACATGTTTTTTTCCGGGGGAACTTCATTTGTTCAATCCAAGTAAAACTTTACCAGCCAGATTGTACCGAACAGGGTTCAGACAATAAGACTGTCAGGACCAATACACAATAAACCAATTTTGCTGGTACAAGCAAAATGAACCGCAAATTTTCATGAATGAATATTAGTTGCAGTTCTGTTTTGCAATTTATTATTTAATTATTTATTTTTTCGCTTCAATCTAAGTATAATTCAAACAGCTGAGCACAATTCCTGAACAACTCCACAGTCATATGCACAAATAATGGAAAAAAGAATGTTCACTCAAAACGCCACAATCCGACTGCGGTGCTTTGACTAACATGCAATTGCATTTTTGCAAAGCTAGCGTCCTTATCGCTAAACCCGAATGAAGCAGAAGAAGGATCACGCTGAATAACTCGCAATCGCAATGCGCGGCGCAGAGCCCGCAAGCCGCCCCGCGGTGCATTCTGGGTCTGTCTCAACATGGCGGCGCCCTTGTGCAAATGCTGAGAACGTGTCTCCGTGAGCGAAACCGACTCTACCCGCATTACGTTTAACCGCTGTCACTGCAAGGGATCGTCGGCTGCCTTTCTACGGAAGCGCCGACGAGAAGTCCGAGCCAGTATTCCGCTAACGGAGCCCTCGGGGCATCCAGGTGTGGCTTAGACGTGAGAGTCCGTGTAGAGATGGGCCTCCTTTGCAGCCCTTAGAGGAAAGAAGTACCGTAGATCCCCCATATCCCTGCAAACGTGCGCAGGGTGGATTTGGACGTTTGGCTTGAATCCCGGATTCATTTTCATCTTCAAGTGATCTTTCGGCGGTCGTCTCTCTTTTCGAAAAGAGAGAGGGAGGGAGACGCGGGAGTGACCCAGCCGGCGTGAAGGATTCGGCCGTGCCAAGGTCTGTGAGTGATGGTCGAGAAATCGCCATTTATACTCATCCGACAGGCATGCCCTGGGGACGGACTGACTGACCCGTTACACCGAGACTGCATTGCGGTTACGGTTTATTGGGAATGTCGCCGCTTGGCTTGCGGGCTCTGTTACATTGCATGCCTTTGAGATACTTGCAAGCCAGCTGCAGTTGTTCGTTGCTAAACGTGTTAGCCAGCCAACCAGCTAGCTTTTATTTGACATGTCTTCCTTACCGGCTGCCCAGGCAGCGGTGTTTAGCCGCAATTTCCTTCAGACTAACTTGACTCCTGCTTCTCTGCATTATCTGGGGTAGTGTGCATGCTCCTCCTTAATGTGAGATTGTGACACTTATAAAATGATTATCTGTGCAGTTATGTAGTGTCCGTGTGTTAATTTTCACCGTTACCTGAGGCTGTCCGTCTGATACATAGGCGTGTCCAGTGTACTGATTTGTCCACTATAACTAACGAGCTTAACTTTCATGGTCATTGACGACATCGATCGCGGGTGTGACGTGATAAAAAGCATGATGTCAGACTCAGATAAACCAATAGGCTGTTGTCATTCAGTCGCTCGAGCTCCCGTTTTTATTTCTCTAGTGAAAGTTTTATTTCCCTTCTGCATTTATGTCCTTCTTTTGCCTTTACCCGTCGGTGAATACCATTGAATTTTTAGCGGCATTGTTGATGGGTTGTGTAAAAATATTTGGAGAAATTAACCCCTCAGGTCACAGTTAGCCTGATTTATAACATCTGTATCCTTGTTTTTTTGCACTTGCATATTATTATACTGCTTTTTAGTGATATATAGTGTGGTATACTGTCAAGGCAAAGGTAACAGGATTACGCAAGTGCAAAAGTAATTTGATGCCTTTAGAAGTTTTGCAGTAGCTTTGTTTGTTTTGATGAATTTTTATGGCGTTTTCCACGTTTGTAAAGGAAAACGCTAAAAACATATATGCAGCTTTGTTAAAAACGCAGTAAGTAAAAGTACTGTAATTTACAGTACAGTTACATTGATTTACAGCATGGATGTGTACTCTGGATGATTAATTTGTGTGACTATTCTAATATCATGCACACAGTTGCACCCCAACCCCCTCCCTCCCATGCATTAACTTTTTATAATTTCTTTGCTGCGCTTTGCTCGGACTTGCAATCCAACCTGTTTGTGTCTCAGAGAATCTGCAGTTCCAAACTTTCACTTTTGCGTTCTATCAGGAAGCTGAGGTGCATTTTGCTCTGGGCCATGCCTCTGGCTTTCTCTACCTGTGTATGTCAATGCTGTCTTTCTTTTGTCTCCATTGGTTTAGTATGCAAAGTATTTTTGGTGCTTCATTTATGGCGGCTCATTTTCCCGCAGCAAGGAATTAGCTCTTATTGTTTTTTTTTTTGAGGACTTGAGATGTTTGTTAGCAGATTATAGCAAAAGATCAGGTTATGTAGAGAAACCCTTGGCCTCCATAACTGTGGTTGGCTTCACCTCCATTAGGGACCTGATGAAAATGGACGCGGAGCTGCTCCACTCGCCTGTGGTGGGCCTGGCGGAGGAGGAGGAGGCTGACATGAGCGACTGGAACCTGCCGCTGGCTTTCATGAAGAAGCGCCATTCGGAGAAGATCGAGGGCTCCAAAGCGCTGGCGCAGAGCTGGAGGATGAAGGACAGGGTGAGGGGCACTCTGCTGCCACTGCTCTTTCCAAAGCCATTTTTTTTTGTTTTCATTTTGCATGTAATTTTACCTGTCTGTCCATCAGCGTGGGCGAATGGCAATTGGGCGTTTCGCAGCTGGCGCCTTCACCATGCTTAGCCCTCTCCGCTGCCCTGACTCTCTCTACACCTTCACAGTGTTGCCTAGGTGTTTTCCCCGTTTAGGCGTCCCACTTGTAACCATGTTTTGGTGGCTCCCTTTAGGAAGTGGCTCATTGTAACTGGCAAATGGTCTCAAGGAAGTGGGAAGCTTCAGTTTTCCCTACTGGTTGAGGCTCATCACCGATGATAGTGGCGCGTCTGGTCAAATGTTCTCTCTTATTAACTTCTGGAATTTTTTTCTGGTGGCTGGCTTGTGGCATAAAGTAGTTTTGTAGCCGTAATAAAAAAATATGTCAGCATGTTAAATAAAAAAGTGCTGATTTTGGGAAAGAATTTTAAAGGGACGAGGATGTGTTTCATCTCAGTGCACCCTGTAGTTCCATTTCCTGCAGAAATGAAGCAGTTTTTAATACAGTAAATGTACAGTAAGAATAGTTTACTGTGGTCAGTAGTATGCTGGAGTTGCTATTGGTTTTTAATTAAAGAAGGGCAAACCTTACGTTTACCCTGGGATTAAAATGCTGAACTGTTGCAATGAACTTCTGGTCTATGGAGAACTAATATAT
>JAODKC010000095.1:13297798-13308436 GCA_026777985.1 Mormyrops attenuatus | reverse complement strand
AATGGCATTTTAATCCCCGTTAGTCACCGACCTGAGTGGTCATAGGCCCCCTTTCTCCGCTACGCCTGAGCAGGTGGAGATGGTGAGCCCTCCCCCCACATTGGCGCTGCCTCCTCACCCGGCAGGCCGGCCTGCGTCTCCCTCATTACCGATCCGCAGACGGGGAAGTGTTTGATCCCGCGGAGCTGGCAAGGGCGAGGTGGAGCGCAGGCTGTCATGGAAGGGAGACAACATCCAGGAGACCAAGTCAAACTGTCTGTCATGATCATCAGCTGCTTGATGCGTGACTCATATGCTGAGATGAAGTCTGTCTACTGCAAGAAACAGTAGTGAGTGGGATATTAACACACAGGTATCCAGCGACTTACGCCTGCGTTTGTCCTGGAAATGAGATTGTAAGTCCATCTGGACGCATCTCCATCGTTATAGGGGAGAGGTCAGAATGTGCTGTACAGCATAGAGTAAGATACGATATCACACGCATTTAACTAAACCTCTGTAGTGCTAACACGATCAGTTTGTTTTGGTTCTTGCCACCTGCCGCACACGTAGTAAAATATGTCCGCTAAAGTCTACTCCGTCTGCTTCTGACGTCTCTCGATAAATTTTATTAAGGCACTTATGGAACGTAAATATGATCAGCCATTACTCGATAGGGTTTAAGTCAATGGATGACTGCATAAGACATTTAAACATGACATATTGAGAAACAGACATAAGATATTGAACAATATAGTTATAAAATGTAGTTTAAAGAATACAGTCATGCAAATGGGCAATGAAATCGAATGAGCAGGAATGTGTAGTAAATGGACTTTGCTTTCAATGTGTTATGAGGGAGAATGTTGGCCCCTTTAACTGGGAACTGTCATCATTGTCTGGCTTCTCCCATCCAGACCCGCCTGTCTTGTATTCCTTCTTCTGCTGAGATACGTTTTCCTGAAGCAGCAGCAGTTTGAGGCCTCGCTCAGTGCCACGGAAGCCGAGACCCACCCCCTCTCAGTGGGATATGAACCAGCAGCCATCTTCTAACTCTCCTTTATAGTGGCCTGGCCGCTATATGGGGGTGTGCAGATCAAAAGAGCCCATTCTCATGTGTGCTTTACGAAGTCTGTGATCATGAATTTTGACACGACCCTCAGCGTTAATCGTGTCGGGGGCAGATTAAAGGGGACCTGAGCAGGTTTTAATGGGAAGTGTTTGTACGTTAAGCTGGGTCAGATGTGTCTCTCCACGTCGGTGACCCTTAAGGTCTGGCCAGTGGGTCATGGCGGTCTTTGTCATTTCTGTGAAAGGGCCCTGCATTAGCGGGATGAACGGCTGGGTCTCTGGGGGAGATTTGCCGTTTTGGCAGCGCTGGTGGTGGTGAACCTCGCAGCCCCATCTGTATCTGTGAAAATGGGTCCTGCTGAGTGCCGCGGCGCGCTAATGCTGTCGTGTGACTTCTGCACACACCTGATATCTCATGCTCTCTTTCTCTCTCTCTCTCTCTATGCAGAACTACACCCAGTACATCCCACTCTCCATCTATGACCTGCAGACGTGGATGGGCAGTCCCTCGATCTTTGTGTACGACTGCTCCAACGCCGGCATCATTGTCAAGTCCTTCAAGCAGTTCGCCTTGCAGCGGGAGCAGGAGCTGGAGGTGGGTGCTGAGCCCCTCCACAGACATAGGACATCACCTACAGCCCCCCCCCCGGCACCAGGTCTATGAGTTTGATGCTGAGGGCAGGACAGTTCTCACACATATTCCTCTCTGGACCATTCTATAATCGGTGTCCCTCTGTGGGGAAGAAAATAAATAAATAATCCCCCCCCCCAGCTGGTAGGTCCCGGTGGGGGAGCGCTTGAAGCGGTTCTGCTGGGTGCCATCACTGGGCCGCCCCCGCACCGCCTACACACCAGCTCTGACAGGCAGGCGCACACACGGTCCCACCCCCACCCGGCTTGACCCTAATTCCCCCGGGGCAGAGCACTGCGGCGTTTCGGTTTTTAATATATTTGGTATTCCGCAGGGAATTTGCTCTCTGTACCCTTGGGGGTGACGGGGACCCTCATGGGCACAATCGAGGGGGGGGGGGCAGAAATGTGACTTGAATTAAAGAAAATAACCATTAAAATCAGTATCTCCTCTCGCCATAATAAGTTGCAATGTTGGGAGTTTTTCAGCAGTGCCGGTTCATGCTGCCATCTATTAATCATAAGGTTTGGTTCTGTTTGAAGCCCCCCAGCCCCCCCCCCACACACACACACACACACACTTTTTGACTGTTGTTGTGCCTCCCTCCTCCTTACCCCCTTCATTTTTGTAGACCAGCTAAATGATTCATGGCCAGGTTCGAGCCAGTGCCACGCGTGCGGATTAACGGGAGACTTTAAAGGGTGTGTCTGCCGGGGCTCCCCTGGGGGGTGCTGGGGGGGGTGCCTCACAGCTCTCCTCCGTCTCTGCATTGTAACAGCACCCCCCCATGCTCTCTCTCTCCGTAAGACAGAGGAGAGCTGGCTCAGACTCAGGGCTTTTCCCGGAGTCGGGGAGATCATGTGTTTCACACTGTGGGGATGGTGAGATTCTCTCCCTCCAACCCTCCCTCATTCTCTCTCTCTTTCTCTGCGGTGTGCTCAGAAAGGTGCAAATGAATGCCTGTGTGGGGGTGGGCGTGCTCTCCCCATGTGATCTCCTCTAAAGTTTGAGGGCGTCCTTGCGCTCCTACTGATGGCCGCTTAAATCGAACACACAAGTTTGGGGTCACCGGGAGGGAATGTGTTTGAAACCCCTTTGAGCCAGCAGTAATGGCTACCAGAGGGAAGTAATGTGGTCTGACTGGCCAAGGTGGGGGGGGGGGGACATAAACCCTTAATTTCACACTCCCCTGGGGGGTGCATGTCCTGAGGCTGGCTGTTTTGCTTCGGCTTTTGGCTGAAGGTGAGTCCCGGCGGGTTTCCTGCTGTAGGACGCGGTGGGCAGGAGGAAGTGGTGCCCAGAGATCTCGGGGGATTGTGGGACACGCGGGGGCCGGAGTCTCCACCAACCGCTGCTCTACCGGGGAAATCCTGGGGCCCCCTGCCTGCTCGCCCGTGTGGCCAGTCCATGCCGAGTCGGTACCCACGCGGTGATGAGGTCATTGTTTCTCATGCGCTGAGCTCACAAAGCAGCCGTCACATTGGACATAGGGGGTACGTGGGCGGGGCTTGTGAGGAGTTGGGGTGCTGGGAGGTGCAGGTGCCGGCGAGGACTCTGCTTGACAGGCTGGTGGGCCCACGCTCACCATCCCCCGACAGGACATGCCTATAGCTGAGAGAAAAAGCCCCCATGTAGTCGCCCGGAGCAGTGCCTGTAAAGGTCAGATGGGCAGCACTGGGAGACGCCGGGTACGGTGGTGGGTCCACCTCCCGCTACCTCCATCCCCCTCCACTCACTTCCTGTTCTTTTTGTTCTGTGTTATTCTCGTTTGTTTGGCAGTTGCCCTTATCAGCTGCGACTTTGCTGAGCTGTGGGATTTTTGTGTCTTTCAAAGTGGCAATCAGGACAGGGGGTCACGTGAGTAAAGAGCAGGCCGCGTCGCGGGAAAATCTCTTTACTGACACAAGCGTGCCGGCAGACCACAAAACAGAATGGAAAAGGACAGAGCATCTGAGTATATGTGCCACTTTCATGGCCTCGCACCAGGGTGAATACTGGTGTTTTGCTGAGGCAGACCAGAGAAAGTTTAGGACCTCTTTAGCTGGAGGTGGTTGGCCTTGACATGAGGTCTTCTAGGTCTGGGGGCCTAGAATTCCACCACATCCCAGACACTTTGAGGAAGCAGGTAGATTGCCGGTACTGTCAGGTACTGCTGGGCCAGTTCCTCTCTGAAGTGCGCGGCAAACAGATCGTGTCACCGCGGTGGATGCGTAATGTGTCGGAGCTCAGCATTGTCATTAAAAACTAATTAGAGGTTATTCCGCAGTCCCGCGCACTCAAAAGTGTTCACTGTATCAGCTAATAACTTTAGACGGCACTCCTGTGGGTGATCCTGTGGCGTGTTAGAAGCCATGTGTGGTTTGGCCATATGAACACCTCCGTGGGATGTGACTTCTGCTTTTTAGCAGGTCTGCGGGACATCAACCCCCCCGCCACTCCCAGCCCCTTCTTTGTGCCGACTTTTATCGGAAAAGCACGGTTCCCCTGGCACTGCCAGAGATTCTCTATGCAGCCGACTCGGGCAGTGGGAAAGACGGCTAAACCTGTCCTGGGCGGTTACCCTCAGATGATGGGGGTCATTGTGAAAGTACATCGGACGCCTGTCATGTGCTTTATAGCATTTAGAGTAACTGTGCAGCCCATGTATAATATTGGGAGCCTTTGGGTGCTTAGGAGGTAGGCCTAGCACGTGACGCTGTACGTGAACATTGTGTGGGAAACTCCGTGTGCCGGGTTCTTGTGCCAAGGCAGTGCCGTGATTACCAGAGGATTCTGATGCTTTTTTTACGCTGGAGTGTATTTCACAAGCTAAGCTGGTATAAGGCTGTTCAGGTGCTGAATGGAGAATGGAGCTATGCTTCCGGTCACATGACAGGGTGCGGGGAGGATTGGAAAGATGTGTAGGTGTCGATGCTAAGCTCACAGTAAGCACCAGAGCTCAGCCGATATGCTGGCTGGCTGAGGAAATTTGAAGTTTCCATGAGTTTATCGCCATCAATGGAAAATCCTGCTTATGAAGCAAATATTTGTGATGGGAAGCGAGGGTCTCTCACTGGAGAGAAGCAGCGTGGCTCTGTGGGATAGGAGTATGAGGCTTATTTACATAAACATAACAACTATCTACCTACAACTAACAAAAGAAACGGAGGTATAAGATATTCGACAAAGTGAAAGACAAACATATAATAGTGGAGTTTGGTCACTTTGCTAAGGGCAACTCTGTCTATAATCATGCAAAAAGCCATACATCACATTACAGAGTTATTGGTGATTGACTGGGAATGGAAATGTTGCAAGAACTGTGGGACAAAAAGTGATTTTTATTGTGTGAAGGCAGTTCATTTGTAAGGTGCTTTTGTTAAGATGCGCAGACGTGCTTTGAATTCCCTGCTTTGAGTGTTCAGCATGCTGAGAGCTCGTGCTGTTTGCTTGTTTTAAAAAGATCAGCTAATAAGGTGGCATGTTTGTTATTTATGGTTAGACTTTGTAAGTTTCTGCTGTTTGAGTTTGACAAATTGACATAATCGTAACAGTCAGTAAAACGCCGTTTAGCGAAAACTGCTGCCGTCTCCTTTAATTTTCGACCGCATAAATTTATATCGGCCGATATTATTGGATGTCAGAATTTTCAGCGTGTTGGGGCTGCGATATTTGTATCGGTCGGGTCCTGAGGGACGCAGACTGGGAGATATTGCTGAGGAGGAATCTGCGGCAGCAGAACGGAGCAGTCGCTCATGTTCCCGCAGTAAGATGTCATGCAAAGGGCCTTCCATGAGGGCTATTCTGTGCCCCTTCTGGCTAATTCCCCTCTGTTCGCCATTTTAAATTTGCTCTGATATCGTTTAATCTTTCCTTAATTGGATGGGCGCTCCCCCGTCTCCATGAGCCCCAACGTAGACCTGTCTGAATATAGGCTTACAGGCTTCACTTCTGGCAGGAGTCTCCTCTTAATGGCATGTCGCTCCTCAGTTATGGCCAGTGTCAGCTTCGCCGTCCGGCTCCGTCTGTGTTAGTGGGACAGGAGAGGCAACGCCGGCTTCCTGGAAGCCGCCGGGAGGACTGCGGGCTGACAGAGTGCTCTCGGGAGAGATCCAGTCGTGCTTCTCTGCTGCCTCCACATTGGCACCAATTACTGCGGATTTGCGGTGGCTTGCGTCAGACCTTGGGTGTTGCACGCTGTGTTTGCGTGTCTCCTTTCCAGTTTGCGTGTTTTGGCGTACTTCTGCCTGGTATAGCTGTGTGTGTCCTGAGCTTTTTGTGTCATGTGACTTGCTGAGGTTGGACTAGGCAGGTAGGGGTTGCACCCTATCTAGGGTAGAGGGTTCTAGCATGTTCGTGCTGCAGGGGCGCTCAGGGTTTCTCTCTCCTGGGGGGGAGCATTTACGTACACCACCACTGCCCACTGAGATTTCAGAATCAGCTGGTGGCCCACTTAGGGTCCTTAGGCTTAGGGATCGCATTCTCCTGTCATGGAAGTATTGAGCCCATATCTATGAAAAGCATATCCTGGCTGCATTCTGATGACGATGTCCCTGTCTCCGTGCAGGTGGCGGCCATCAACCCGAACCACCCGCTGGCGCAGATGCCCCTCCCGCCCTCCATGAAGAACTGCATCCAGCTGGCGGCCTGCGAGGCCAGCGAGCTTCTGCCCATGAACCCCGACCTGCCGGCTGACCTCTTCACCTCCTGCCTCACCACACCCATCAAGGTGGCCCTGCGCTGGTGAGGAACCCCCCCTCCAAACCGGCGGGCGCTCGCTGTCACCTCATGATCCCTCCCTGTAAATGTTTCTCTAGGAGAATTTTTTTGAAAAGGTACCCCTGTTGTACAGAAGATATATTTGTCTCTCTTATGTTCCTAAATAAGATTAGATACTGAGACCTGCATCGATCCCCGTTTGTTGGAAATTTTTTGTCCAGTAGCGCAGAGAGATGAAATACAAAGGAGGATGAGAAATAAATACAACAAAAGGTCATTATAATTAAAAATACATGATAAATACATCATGGAAAATCAATAATAATTGCACAAGTAATAAATTTAAAGAATAAATAAGAGAGCTGTGCAGAACAGTGTACCAATCTGGTAGAAATGGTGTTAAATGGTACATGTAGATTCAGGGTCCACTCAGAAGTGCAGTTATGGAGCTATAATGATGAATTCGGTACTCTCTCAGTCCCAGTGTCCTGCAGACCTTTGGGCCTCTTGTCTCTCTGTGTGTAATTCGGTACTCTCTCAGTCCCAGTGTCCTGCAGACCTTTTGGCCTCTTGTCTCTCTGTGCGTAATTCAGTGCGCTCTCAGTACTGCTGTCCTGCAGACCTTTAGGCCTCTTGTCTCTCTCTGCATGCCTGCATGCTCTCACTGTTCCCCAACTGACTCATGGAACCGCCTATCCTCCCCGGCAAACTGCCGGCTGGGATGTGGCCGGAGGCGTGTTATGGACCGGCTGGCTGATATGCCTGAGCTGTGCTAGAAAATTCAGGTGTTTTATTCTTGCCCAAAACAACAAAATCTCACCAAGGACAAATGCCAATAGAGGACTGCACAGTTTTCAGGAGCTGTAAGTGTTCTCGCATTTATTTCATTAAAAAATGACCGTGCTGCTGCTCTTGGAGGGAGGGGGTTTCTGGAAAATGCAAAATAACACCGGTGCCCTCTTTGGATTGTCTGAACCTGCCTTATTAAAGTTCTGGACATTGCGTGCATCTCCTGGCTTCTGAAAGGTCTTCCCTGCTAGAAAGATCCACAGATGTGCTCCTGGTGTCAGTGAATCCTTAGGGCTGTTGCGTCAGTGCTTTCACTGCAGCGTTAAATGCACCTTTTGCAGTCTTGCATCGTCATGGCAACCTGTCCCTGTGCATTATGCCATCGGACGCCCAACCAACACCTTGGCAGTTGCTGCGTACCGCAGGGCCGTGGCCTGTAGGGTGGAGCCTGTTTCGAAATGGGGGTGTTCTGGAGATCGGAACTTGCTGCTGTGGGTTTTGCACGTCGACCTGACGTGATTTCATCAGGCGCACTGCGCCCTTCAACATGGTCAGACCGTGGGAGCTCTGAATCAGACGTGTGTGATCTATGTGTACACGTGTGAGCGTCTCCATGGCGATTGGGCTCGGGCAGATGTGGGGGTAATCGGGGTACATGCAGAGGTGTGACGCTTGACTCTTACAAAATTCTTCCTGCATGCCCCTCCCTCTCCAAAGTAGCGTCCCCCTCTTCCTGGCACTCATCCCCTCCAGTAGTAGCATTGCAATGTTCCCATGATTCCGCAGGGCCCAGCTGTGTGACTTTTGCGTTAGTGAGTGAGTTAGTGCCATCAGTCAGCCAACCGTCCTAGATCAGTTAGTGCACTTAATCCCCAATAACCTCTGTGGATACTTCAGTTAATCACCTCTTATTCACAGTCACATGTTTCTGATTTTTAAAAAAGGCATTCTGGGAAGTGCACTGTTTCGGCCTCCCCCAGTAGTATCCCTGCTTCAGGCTGGGATGTTCGGAATGGGGGTGGGGGGGTTGGCTGAACCTCACTCCCAATGGAGAAAACCTTGCGTAGGTGCTGCTGATGTCCCCCGGACAGCTGTCCTGACAAATCTCCATTTTCTAGTGTTACATGAAATTAGTGGTGCCAGCTCTGTCAGTGTGCCCCCTCATCCCCCCCGCCTGGCTGCTTGACTCATTCTCTGTCCCCTTTACACCAGCATCCCCATGGGAGTAGATGATGGGCTCTGAGGATGTCGCAGTTCCTTGCTCTAGTCTTTTACTGCCAGGATGGTCTATTAGACAGCACTACTCATGTGCTCCTCCCAACCCTACTCCTACTCCATCCATACTCCCCAATCTTGTACCTACTCTAAGCCCCCAACTGTATCCTACTCTAACCCCCCAACCATACTACTATTCTATCCCCCCTCAACTGCACACTTATTCTAAGCACCCAACTGTACGCCCACTCTAACCCCCCAACTGTACTACTTATCTAACCCCACAAACCATACTCCTACTCTAACCCCCTAACCCTACACTTACTCTAACCCCCTAACCCTACTCTTTCTCTAACCCCCCAACTCCTCTCCTACTGTAACCCTGCTCTAACCCGTTCAACCCTAATATTACTCTAACCATCCCTCTACCCTCCTTCCCCTGCAACTACTTCCAACCCTAACCCTTGTCCTCCCCCACCCCCATCACTACCCGTGCTTTGCCCCCCGTCCTGTTTTCCCTCTGCCGTGATCCACGCCCACTGCTGTAGCTGCTGCATTTGCACTACAAAGCAGGCTGGGTGCGTCAGCGACGACAATCACGATGCACCCGGTGCCCCCCCTCCCCCCTGCAGGCCGGGAAAGCCGGGGGGGGGGGGGGCGTTGATCTATCATACCCACTGTATGCAAGTTGAGCTAACCTTGGCGTGTCTTCCCCCGAGCTCCTGCCTCTCGGTGTCTTTCTTTGACATCCGTAAGCTGATTCGCCCAGCCTATTGTGAGCTTCCAGTGAGTCTGTCTGCTTACAGCTCATTGGCTGCATGGTCAGACACCCCCACATGCTTATGCATGTTATTTAAATGAGGCTTTATCTCTCGGGCTGGTTGGAGTCACATCTTTGTTCTTATCATAATAAAATAATGGGTGTATTTCTCTCTCTGCATCCGACAGCCGAAGCCTAAATTATCGGCTGACGACATTTTTAATGAAGTCTAATTGAAGTCATATTGGCGGAGAGGGTTAAAATGATCCAGTCTTCCATGACACAAGATGAAGCATCTCCACCATCTTTAATTTTTACCCGTGCTGTAAAAAAAAAATACGTTTTTTTCCCTGAGTTTGATTAAGGAGTAAGAATTAGCCAAATGGATCACAGTCACCATCTGTGTGAATGCCAGTGACTTAGTATGAATACGTTAATGAAGATGCACGCTCCCTTCTGAAGCATGTAAAGTGATAAAATGGTTCGGGGATCATGCCTGACAGTCCTCTTCCTGTGATGAAAACATGTCGTTTTTTGGAAAAGGTGAAATGTTGTTTGCTTTTCCCTATAGCAGGGGTGGGGAGTCCCCTCCACAAGAAAGGAAACTCAAAGTTCAGCCCCAAACCTTGATCTTAGGACTTTCACTTATGGATACAACTCATCACTGACCCCAATGTGTTTTTTTAAATATTTATAAAACTGTCCCACCAGCAGGAATCAACAACCATGCTGTACAAGGGGTGGGGAACCTGATCCATGGAGAGCCGGTGCGGGTTTTTGGGATGACCTTTCCATCAGCCAATAATAAAATGGGGTTCTCAACTCCAGTCCTGGGATCCCACTGTTATTGGCTGATTGAGAGGTCACCCCAGAAACCTGCACTGCGTGGATCAGGTTCCCCACCCCTACCCTATAGCCTGTCATGTTAGCAAGCGGGCAGAAGTGAGCAGGGTGCCAGTCATGGCAACTGAAAGGACTTGCTGGGCTGTGTTGAATTTCGGGGGGTCTGTCATAGTGACTCGGTCCTTTGCCACCCCCTTCGTGGGCCCCCAACCATGACCTGGTGATGTTCTGCCTCAGAGCCAAAGCAAGTGGCGATATTCGTATCCGTCTGGCTCCTTATTCCCTGCATGCATTGCCTCGAGCTCCTGATTGTTTTCTGAGGACTGGTGCCTTTCAGGAGGTTGTCAGTATCGCATATTGGGAATATGGACAAATACCCAGTGGATTGGAATGGGGATCATTTTGAGGTGAGTAGCGGATGTGTTGATGGCCAGTGGCCGTTCACTTGCTTCTGTGCCAGGCGATCCTGTGCATCCACTGTGTGACTGTGTTCAGCATTCAGCCTGGCTGAGGCGAAGATGGCGTTACCTCTGCTCATGAGCCAGAATCACATGCTCAGACACAAAGGCAGCATTTCCAAGAGCATGGGAGCAGAAAATCATTACTGATGGAATGCTGTCTTGGGGGGACTTCCCAAGTACTGAGAATGTGG
>JAODKC010000095.1:13226041-13241941 GCA_026777985.1 Mormyrops attenuatus | reverse complement strand
GGGCGGCCCCCCGCGCCCCGGGGGGGGGGGGCGGGGGGGGGGGGGGCCCCCACGGACGCGCAGCGTCCATTGCTGCCCCTCCCCCAGGGCCAGCCCTGCTGTTTCCTTTCTCAGTGTCTGGGTTCCAAGCCTTCTCAAGCCATCGTTGGAAGTGGAGCCCGATGGGTTCTTTGATGGACCCTCTGGGGCCAGGAAGGCAGGGCCAGAGCCTGCCTTCTGCTTTGCCTGCCCCCACCAAACACATGCCCTGGCCCACACCTGGCCATGCCCCGTCCTCTGCTGTACCCCCTCACCCTAAACCTATACCCTCACCCTCTGCCGTGCCAAATATGCTAATCTAGCCAGTGCTCCTTTGACCCACCTCCTTTAGTCTGTCTGCAATGCACTGAATGTCTACCTTTCTGAGCCTTTATCCAGCCCTGTTTGCGCTGTAAAGCAATAAACAAGGTTTTGGTGTGTGGCGGGGCGGTGGGTCTGGCGTCTGCCCTTATGGCTGTTAAAAAGAGAGCTGCAGCATTTTAAACTGAATAAGGATGACCTTCCTCATCTGTTGTGATTCCAGAGTTAGCGTTGACTCTGAGCCTCCTGCTACTGCCCTCGCCGTCTGAAATATTTGAAAGCTGGGGGATGGGGGTAGGGACTCTGTCAACTTCTGGTGAAGCAGCTGAGCTGCATTTGGCACCCTCTGGGGCTCTGGAGGTATCCTGCACACCTTGTGCACCACTGCCTGCTATCTTCTTGCTCCCGACACAGTGACACACCTTAACCACGGACTCAAGACTTGCAAATAACACCAAGATCTGAGCACTGGATGTGGGGTGACCACTGCACAGGCCTTCATAGCGCCAGCTGAACCTTACAGCGGGCTTCTGCAGACCCCGCCCTCCCCCAGCCTGCCGCCGTCTCCTACCAGGCCTTTTGATACCTGGGAAGGTGTTGTGCATCACAGTACTTGTAGCATCACATGGGTATTAATTTATTTCCGTTACTTTTAAGCTAAAGTCTTGTTTTTAAGTGCAGGAATTGATTTCATAGCAGAGCAGCGAGGTCGTGAATTGTCTGGTTTTAGAGAGAGTGGCAGAGTATAGACTGTACAGCAGAGTATAGACTGTACAGCAGAGTATAGACTGTACAGCAGAGTATAGACTGTCCAAACGGGGCCCCCTGGAAACACTGGGTGCTGTCACCTTCCCTCGGGATCTTCTGACTCTGCATCTCCATGAGATCTTTCTGCTACCTTTCTGAGCATTACCTTTGAATTCATGAATTATAGTCTCCCTCGTTCAGTTTCTGCAACTGTAGATGCAAAACTAAAACAGAAAGGAGACTGTCCAAAGGTTTGGAGACAAAAGGACCTTTTTAAATTCCTTGTACGTGGGTTAAACCACGTTGATCCTTTCAGCCAGCTGAGGATAAAATCCTTGTCTGGTTGTAACAGTGTTCTAGACTTGCTTACTCCAAGTGATACAGTGTTCCTGATAAATGTGGGGACATCGTTTATTCGGCTAATTTTTTTTTTTTTATTGTTTTCATGATGTATGATTTCTGGTATGGCTTTTATTTTTAACCCTTTTCCGCCTTTGTAATTTTATGTTTTTAATTCATCTGTCAACGGCGTCCTCAGTCCATGGGGAAAATGGGCTGGGTAATGGCCGACGGGGTCCTTGTCTGTCCCACGGACGTGCTGCCTCAGGCCCGCTCTGCTTAGCTGTGCCCTTTGAGGAATTGGAGGATAACGCTAACCACCGAAATGAATACTGAACATTAATGATAATGGACTGCAGTCTCAGTCTTCACCACTTCTGCTCTCTGGTTCCCCCCCAAGGGAAGGAGGTGTTATTGCAGCCGCACCTCTTCGGCAAACCGGCAGCCTACCGTCACCCTACTCAGAAACGCATCTTTAACATCTCGCTCTGAGTTTTAATATTTTAGACAAAGACTTTAAAATAATAGAATGAAGTGAAAACAATCAGGTGTTATCTGTGACTGTAGATTGCTTTGCCAACCATGGTTTGTAAGACAGAATAAAGACATTGAAATAAACCAAATGCGAAGTTTCTGCTTTTTTTTTTATCCCCTCCTCTACCGTGACAGACTTTTCGAAGCAACCTTGTACATGCATTAGTATTCTGTCCATGTACTGTATATGACTAATGTAACTCTACCAGGAGGCTGCAACAGGATGTCTATATGAAAATGGCCAGCAGGGGGCAGTGAGACTCCTGTGGGAAGACTGCACAAAATATGTGGTAAGGATCAACATACATCCCATCCCATTATAAAGTAAAAATGTTTTGGTTATGTAGGTGTATAATAATAAATTACAGTCCGCAGTATAAAGCAACATAACATATCAGGGGGTTTGAATTCCCTGCTCTGTGTGTGTCAAAGAGATCAGCATGTTCTCCCTGGGTCATGCATGTTTTCTTCAGGTTTCCTCCCACAGTCCAAAAAATATGTTGTTTAACCTTTTTGGCACCTCTAAATATCCTGTGGTGTTTGTGTGTGTTGTGGGAGTATAATCTGTGATGTTGCAAGGCATACTGGGAATTGATGTGAAGTGGAGGTAGCTGACTTGTTTGTAAGACAAAGTTGCATATAACAAGCAAATGTTAGAAGGACCTGGTGTTTTCAGAGCTGTACGTTTTATTTATAAAGCACATTTTAAAACAACGGAGGTTGACCAAAGCACTGTACGACAGTGTTTCCCAATCCAGTCCTCAGGGACCCACAGACAGTCCATGGTTTTGGTCCCTCCCAGCTCCCGATAGTGCCCTACTTTGCTGACCCCCTAAGCCAAATAATGTTCTTATTCATCAAATTTTTTTCATCACTTTGTCCCCGTTGACCGAGGACCAGTGATGGTCATTTCAGGTCCAGAAGCTAGATATCCAGACCAAGATTTTGTTTTTACCAACCAGTTGACCATAAAGAGTCAGACTCACAGAGTACTCAACTGGTTGGTAAAAACAAAATCTTGATCTGGATTTGTATCTTCTGGACATGAAATGCCCCACACTGCCAAGGACCCCGTTGGCAGATGATTTAAAACTGTCCAGAAATTTTATGCACTCCCTTCTTAGGACCTGGATAGTAATTCAACCAAGGTTGAGTTTAATGTAGGTTGCTAGCCCTTAAGAGGAGCAACAGAATCTAAAATAGAAATGCAAGTGGAATTAAAGGAATTGGTAAACTGATCAGGAGAAATATGTAGTTAATCTGTAGGATTATTTGTAAACTGTAGACTATTGCTAAAAGCATTTGGAAAAAAGGTAAGCAGTATCTTAAGTAATAGGGGGAATTGAAATTAAAGACCAAGAAATGTTTTTGTGATCTACAAATTCAAAGTTATTTTAAAATGAATAGAGGACATGTATTTTAATCATATTTCATCAGTGAAGGCATGCAATCAAAATTAGATAATGAATGCTTGATAGTTTTTGGACCTAATCTGAAATATCTGGCAACTCAGTTCTATTTCGCAACATTGGTAGGCATTTTGCAAGATGGTGGATCTCTCCAAGGTGACCAAAACCCTGTATCGTCAGGTTGGTCAGCTGAAGGCTAGTGGGATGATAATAAGGCTAAGTCATTCAAGTCCAGAAAAAGGCTGCTTATGATACGGAGACACTTGTGGGGGTTCAGCAGCTGGAATTGCTCGCCAAATTAGTTCTAGCCTGGGCAAGAACTTGTCATGAGAGGGTCTCGTCATTTGGGACAATGTGGACTGAAACCCCACTGCACGGTGACCAAGCCACTCAGCAAGAAGAATGAAAAGATTAGACCTTTACTGAGGAGCATGTTGTGTGGACAGATGGGAACTGGTCCAAAGTTAATTTTGGCGATGAAAGCAAGCCTAGTTTAGTTGGTTCAGATGGGAAACATTATTTGTGGTGTTGAATTGAGGAAAGACTCCAGCAAAAGTGTGTGAAGAAGTCAGAAAAGTTGGGAGGGGTAAGTGTGATGATGTGTGGTATGTTCTCCGCCTCTCATATGCCTACATGGTAAGGTGGATGCTAATGAGTATCAGAACCTCCTTCAGTAACATGTGGATCCTTCCCTAGAAGCATCCCCCAGTCAGCCGGTCATTTTTATACAAGACAATGCCCCTTACCACACTACAAAGTGGGTGAAGCAATTTCTCGAAGCTGAGGACATCAAGGTGATGAAATGGCCAGCTCAGAGTTCTGATCTGAACCCTACCAAGAATCTCTGGAAGGTAATTGGCAACAAAATTATGGCAAACAAACCCACTACAGTTACCAAAATGTGGAAGAACCTGGAAGACGCATGGAACAAAATCGTCAGCAGTATGAGAAATTAGTTATATCCTGTGGACGCTGATGTGCCAGTCACTGAACGCATGGGCCTCTACACTTCCTATTAATTTCTGAAAGTTATAATCATTTAAAAAGGTTGACAGAATTCATCTGTAGGCTTCTTGTAGAAAGAAAATTAACCGTTCTATAATTTTGATTGCATGCCTTCTTTAAATTTCTTATGTAAACCATTTATTTTGTGACGTAGCTTATCTTTCATGGATGAAACAGGATTGAAATACATCTTTTCTATTCATGTTAGAATATCCTTGAATTTGGATAATTGTGACTTTGTATACTACAAAAACGTCTCGTTCTCTAATTTTGATCGCCACAGTATACGGCTAGAAAAGCTGCATGGAAGTTTTGTAGATGTAGGAGAAGATATAGAAGTTAAAGGCATATCAAAGTCAATAAGCTTATGATCTGAAAAATCAAACATGCATCTTCAATATTAATATCACCGCTAGGCATCCAAGAGGATAAAGTAATACCTAGTATATGACCACAGCTGTGATTTGCTGCCTTGACCAACTGGGTTAAATTGAATGTTTCAGTGATGTGAAATGACTCCTGAACCATAGGTTTTGAAGGGCAGCATACATGAATGTTGAAATCACCCAGGATCCACAGACTGTCGGCCATAAGAGAAAGTGATAAAAAAATTAATGAATAAAAACATTATTTGGCTTAGGGGGTCAGTATACTGGCACACAGAGCAATGAACAATGGCCCATAACCTTCAATCACTGTATTTCAAATGATTTAAACACATCAGTTTCTAATTTGAAACGTTTTTCAAAAATACTGCAACACCCCACCTTGCCCAGACAGTGCTTAAGAAGTTATAAGCTGGTGGTGAAGTTTCCAATAGGGCAGAAAAATCACCAGGACACAACCACGTCTCAATAACAAACAGAAAGTTTAGGTTTTGTGCCTAGATATCATTTAATACAAAAGTCTTACTTGCAAGTGACCTTATGTTCAATAATGCTATTTGTGCCACCTGCACCGCAGACTGGAAAAATCAATGCCCAGGTGTTGAATATACCGTGTAGGTGACAAACTATTATCAGCAGTATCAATTGTCCCGTTACGGGAAAGACACCAGTTAGGTGAAAGCGTCAGCATTGAGGAATCCCGATGAAGTGAAACAAGCTTCAGAAAGTGGTATCTTCGATCCAACGAACGATGGGAAACGTACTATCCTGGACCGATCGGGGCTTCATTCAACAAAGTCACAGAAACAGCTTTCACCATAAGATGGGAATCCCCATATGGAAGACAAGACACTATGGAAGTCTTTCCAGAAATCCGCTCTGTTTCCCTTATTTTCAGCGGCATTGTGAAGAGGGCACCTCTGTATCCCACAGACTTAGAAATTTTGGACATATCGGATCAGTCAACCGAGACCGAGACTATGGCAACCATAAGAAATGTGCACACATATTAAAACACTTGGCTTGCGTACACCGCGTATCTTTGTCTCGCCAACCAGCCTCACTCACGTGACCATGGAATCTCGCAGTAATTTTTTAAATTTTCATGCCATTAAATGTGCATTATTAATTAGGGGTCCAAAATGTAATATTCCCAGTGCCTACAATAGTAACTTTGTACTTACAGGAGCATGTTTTAGATATTATATTAAAAGGTCTTGATAGAAAATGACAAAGCAATTTGACATTCAGATTGTGCAGTACAGTACCTTTTGTTGAGAAATTGGTAATCAGTAAGACTTTTTATATTGTCGTTCAGGCTAGCAGGTTGTTATGGACTAAGGTTAGGGGCCCCAAGTGTTAATTTAATTTTTATGTTCATGGTAGATCTTCCATCTCTAGCCCTCATAAATGTGAAGGAGTGACTGTATTTTCTCATAACATTTCATTTTCGTTTTAATGTTTGTTTGTTCTTCATTGGTCTCAACTGTTTTCTTTTTATTTAACTGATGCCATTGAAAGCCATCAATCCACTTTCTGGTTATTTTACCTTTGCTATCAAGCCTCTCATTAATTGACCTATAAAAAATACACATCAGCACTTGGAGGCCCACATTCAATACCGTGATGGCCCACTAGGGGGCCACGATCCCCCCATTGGGAAACCCTGGCCTAGAGAGGCATGTGTACAAAAGGCAGCTCTTTGGTTGTCTTGAAAAGCGCTACATAAATGCAACATTCATTTATCATTCATTCAAGCAAAGAAACTTTTACATATGTGCAATGGATGCTGTGTGGAAAAGCTGTGTGCATGATTATTATACGCATTTAGTGCAAGATTACTATAAGTTCTTAGTGCAAAATTATTAGAAGTAATTAGAGCATTTATGAATATTAAATTAAATGTTTAGAAGTATTTAGAAACTATGCAAAAGGTTTGAAAAACTTGGGGCGGGGGTATTTCGGAGGGTGGAGCCTGTTCAAAGAATTGGTATTGTAAAGGTGTGAAGGCCCCGCCCGAGCTCTCTGTCTATATATTGTTGTATTGTCTGTATGAGGGGGAGGGGGGGGGGTCTTCCCTCATGCTGCAGAAAGAAAATCACACTTGCTTACTCATAAAGAAGAAATTCTTGCGCGTAAAGGTGTCTGATTAATTTTGTTAAAGTCGTTGAGAGACAAAAGTTCTCTTGCAGTGTTCCCATCTTCTGCCCTATACTGCCAGAGTTAGGCTGTAGCCCCCCCCCCCAAATTATTCAGGGAGACAGTGTTGCACTTTTGTATGCCTTGGTACTACGCTGGCAGCTGGTTCCCTTGGGGGTCTATTATTGTTGCGGTGGGTCGGTCGGGCTCCCAGGCCTCGCGTGTGTCCCCATGCTGGCCAAGCACACGGCACCCCTCATGCTCCCCAGACAAAGCAAATTCCAAAACAGCAACAGGGAGCTGAGGTTCGCATATCCTCAGGAAACACAGTCACTTCCTGGCAAATCAAGTTAATCTGGTAGGGAGCTCCCACCCACCAGTCACCGACATTCCCCGGCTTTCCGTTTACTGGTCAGTCATCTCTATGCTGTCCTGCGATGTGGGAGACCCCCGGACCCGTGTTCAGGATGAGAACGAGGCCTCTCCTCATCCTACTGATCCTCCACACCTGTAAGAGTGCCTTGTCCTCCGGCCTTCACAAGTTCATGATGCCATTTTCAAAACATTTAAACTTGTCTCCTTGTCTCCTTCTTCAACCTCCTCCCTAGTCTGCCTGTCCCCCCATTTGTCAGAGCAAAGTGCTGAAAGTCTGCAAGGTAAGTGCATTTCATCCATCAAGCTAATCTAGGTGACGGAGGTGCTTCAGAAAGTATGTGTTCTGTCGAGTGCTTTTATACCAGGGGTGGCCAATCGTATCCGCAAAGGGCCAGTGTGTATGCAGGTTTTTGGGGTAACCTTTAGGTCAGCTGTTCAAACCCAGGTGTGAGGACTCTTCAGCCAATCAGTCCTCTAATTCATAATCTAATTAGGGAGTTACAGCGAAAACCCGCAGACACAGCGCCTCTTTCTGGGTAAGATTGCCCAACCCTGTTTTATACGCTGGACACTCACACATTTCTCAGGTTGTTTCTGTATAATGTTGCTATTTTGTTGCCATATATTTCCGGAATAGTCTTTTTATTATAAGGAACTGAAAAAGACAGTCTATAAGATGATGAAAAGGGACTTTCTTTGCTGTTTTCAGAACATGTTAGACGCCCCATCGACTTAATGTAACTTGAGAATAAATGACAAAAATTTTTTTTTTTTTCTTAATTTCCAAAGTGAGAGAGCTTGTTCTCCTAGACGTTTTGGTGCTGACTGGAGAGTGCCGTGGTGTTACGGCTTTGAGAAGCGGCCGCTCTGTGCTGCCAAATGCATCTCCTATCTCTAAAGGGCCTTTTTCACCGAACGCGGGTGCTGCCCTTACTGCGACAGTGAAAAGTGTGTTGTTCCAAAAAGAAAGCAGTAGATGTCATATTTTTAAGAAGAGCAACAGTAAAAAAAAACTGTGGCTACATGATATTAATGATACATAGTTGCTTTCTAATATCTCTGTAGGAGAGGTAGGATGGATTATATATTTCAGGAAAATCTGAAACTGCCAGAACGGTCTTCTCTACCGTGGGTTTTGTTACTGGCCACACCAACGGTATATCAGATCGCGGCATGCAGAAGTTCAACGAATTTGAACTTCAGGCCCAAGTTCACTGAGCCATGCGATGCGGAGAGCCGCCACAGTGCAAGCTATAGAAATAATGGGTCCCTGCTCGCAGGAGAGCGTGTGCCTCATTCGGTGAGAAAGGGCCTTACGGGAGACCCGGTCCATGTCATGCTTTTGTCTGGACGAGGCGGAGATTCCGCGGCACCGGTAATAATGTAAACTGAAGCGGACATAGCAGACATGCTCATGTGTGTCGATGTAGCATAGTCTTACGTCAGGGCTGGTGTCTCACTCGCTGACCCAGCTCATCCTGCCCCTGTGAGCATTTCCCAGCTTCGGCTCATTGTGTGACGGAATGCTGTGCAATACCAGGTGGAACAAAGTCCTAGAATAGACCCTGCACGGTTCCCCTGGGACAGCCTGTTTTTTATTCCCGATCAGCAATTAAGGACTTTCTGTCCTCTGGTGGGTTCATTGACTGTTTGATTAAACTAAAATTATGAAATCATTAGCTATAATACACTTCTTATCGTGTGTCTCCTGAAGTTTGATGTGCTTGATTTATTTTTACTAATTATTAGTGTTACTGTGCTGCTCTTCATGGAGTGTCTGTGATGTTCTTCAGCCTACATAAGCCCAGTGAAGATGACGCTGGAACCCCAAGACAGCGTGAAGAGGGGGGAATACGTTGCTGTCGTCTGCGAGGGTCAGGTCAGCTACACATCACGAGTTACTTCCAGTCATAAGGTCACCTTCTTTAAGGATGGTCAAGTCGTGGACACCAAGGAGACGCAAAATATCACAGTTTCATATACTATAATGAGCGCCAGAGTTTCACACTCGGGGAGATACAAGTGTCGCATTGAAGCAGAAGGCGAGAACGTGGACAGTTCAGAGGTACTGCTAACCGTCACAGGTATGTGACGCCTTGACCTTTTCCTCTTTGCTCTTGCCTTAGCTGTCGTATGCCGTGAAGGTCCACCCTGCCGCTGCCTACTCCATCCCAGGACGTCGCCGGATACTGATGCTGTCTTGTGCTCCCAGGTTTGCAGACCCCTGAACTTAGCGTCAGCAAAAGCCGCATTCTCGAGGGCCAGGGGGTGATGGCTACCTGCCATGCCCGTGATGAGCTTGGCGCCTCCTTCACTTTCTACTTTTACGAGAACAACAAAGAAATCAAATATCATAAAGGTGTCCGTAACGAGTTTAAAGTCCAGTTGGACTTCACGCCAGGAAGGAAGACCCTGCAGTGTCAGTATGCCGTGCAGCTGACGGACAATTTTGTGAAATCGGAAATGAGTGAGAACATCACCATAGATGTGGAAGGTGAGGTTATAATCATCCACATCTTTGTTAATCTGCAAAATTTGCCCATCTATTTCTGCAAACTAGTCCCAGGACAAATGTGATACTGGTATGGGACGGAGCTTTTCCATAATCATTTAAAACATTGCCTTTGTGGGGTGGGTACGGTAATATTAGGATTTAGTGATCAGTGGTCATTGTAATCGACACACCCCAGCACACAGTGCACAACAATGAAATGTGTCCTCTGCATTTAACCCATATGTGACGTCGTGACATAGCAGGGGGCAGCTAATTCAGATTCGAACCTGCAATCTTTCAATTATATTGAAATTGAAATTATTAATAACCATTAAGCCAGCACCGCCCCTGGGCTGTTCAGGGCTGTTTTGCCTGCATGGGGTGCTACAAAGTTTAGAGAATCGAATCTCAGGAACTGCTTGATGAGTCAATTTGACGTTTTCTAAATGTAATCATGTAACCTGTGACAGTACAATCAGTAATAAAATTATATTTGCAAAAATATGGGCAGCATCGACCAATGGGATTTCAGAAGCCATTTTAGAGGCTTAACAATGGCCAATCAGGATCAAACTTTGGTGTTAGCCATTTCCACCTGCTATGGCGCTTGGACCCCGCTAATCATGGATATAACCTTGTGTTTGTTTCTTCTTTGCCCATAGCGCTGTCAATTAAACCAGACATTTTAGTTTGGCCTAACAGAAGTATTGTTGAAGGAGACCATTTGGAGGTGAACTGTACTGTCAGTGGAAGCAACTCGAGCTTAATGATGCACCTATTGAAGGACGAGTGGTTTAAAAAAGGAAATAACACCGTCAGCCGAAAGCTGACTGCCAAACCCCAAGATTCTGGTCTTTATGTTTGTAGGTTAATGACAGGAAACGTGATGAAAACCGCTTCAGCCAATGTAAGTGTAACAGGTGAGGATGACATTTTTTTAATGAATTTTTAAGGGGCTCTCCTACGTTTGGTGGCGCGCCCTCCAGTGCTAATTTCCATCCAGTATTTCTTTAAAGAACAGCAATTGCATAGTGCCTATGTGTTTCAAGCACAGTACTGCACGAAAGTCGTAGGCAGTCAAAGAAAATGTTTATGGCTCTTTATCTCAGTAGAAATGGTATATTTGCTCAGGACAAAAAAAACAATTTAACATTATAACATATGCAAATTAACAGTAACACCATAAAAACTAATTGAGAGTTTCATCTGTTCTCATCAAGCTATTAATGTGTTTCAGCAAGTTATTAATATTTTGTGGTTGGCTAGATAAACTCTTTGGTTCCTAAACCTCTCCTTAAGGGCACCTCAGCCATTCTACATATTCACTGAATTTCTCTACCAGCTCAATTGACTTTATTTGTTACATAACTCAATGGGATGTTGATTAGCCAAACAACATGGGTTAGTGCTCGAGTTAAAAAATACACGAGTGTACTGGATGGTTGCTGCATGTACTGTAGTGATTTTAGAAGACGTTTTGAAATGGTTAAGCTGACGTACTTTGACAGGCATAATATCATAGGTTTATACCAAGATGAAGATCATTTAAAAATCATTTTCCTTGACTGCGTAAGATTTTTGCACGGGACTGTATACTGTGATCCCCCGCCTATCGCGGAAGTTACGTTCCAGACCCATCAGCGATAGGTGAAAATCCATGATATTGAAAAACCGTATAAATAAACATTTTTTATAGTTTAAGCATTAAAATACCCCTCCCACATGTAATGCGTCGGGGAAAAATCCGCGATACAGCGGAGGCGCGATAGCTGAACCACGACATAAGAGGGGATCACTGTATATAATTTATGATAGCGGTATACACACATCTTGAGGCATAAGCTTATGTCAAATAACTGCTTCTTTTTTTGCCCTGACAGAGCTGTTCTCAGAGCCAGTGTTGACCATAAATCCACCACTGGTGTTCGAGGGGATGCAGTTCAACTTCAGCTGCTCCAGCAAGACCATAATGACAAGCAGAATCAGCCACGGAGACGTAATGTACACGATATATAAAGACGGCCAGTCCGTCAAGGTCGATAGCATGATGACGGCAGAAACATCCTTAGATGGCAATTACAGCTGCCTTGCTAGAGCCAGAGGGATTTCCAAAAGCAGCAGAAATTTCATATTCAAAGCAAAAGGTGTGATATTTTTATATTTGTCCTGCCTGACCAAAAATGTTACTTAAATGCGTGTAAATATAACTGACTACCTTCTCCATCTCGTTCCCGTTCTCCTCATTTTTGTGTCAGAGCTGCTGTCGAGCCTTAAGATGGAGGTCATGGATAAGGTGGTCTTGGGGAAGACGTTCCGAATTCGCTGCCGCTCTGAGCGGGGCACGCTTCCCATCCATTACACCCTGAAGCAAGGTCAGCAGTGGGTGGCCAATGAGACCGTGAGCCAACCCTCAGGCTATGCTGTCTTCAGCGTCGCCATCAGGAACGAAGGGGATAATTGGGAGTTCTCCTGCTATGCCAAAAATGATGGCTCTCAGAGGCACACTGTGATGCCGAAAATCAAAGTCATAGGTGAGCTCCTCAGCTTTTTGTGAAAGACCATCCATGGGAGTTGAGCGAGATCTTTTTGGTTTGTCTGTTAGTGACTCATTGGATTGGGTCTTCACCTGTGCTGGGCTTTGTTTGCAACAGTCCACTAAATCAGAATGTACTGCTTATTTGATTGGAGTTGCTCTGCGAGTACTGCTGAATGTCCGTGCCCCTTACAGTCGGAGAAAAACAACTCGGCGCCAACTTCCAAAAACTTCATAACACACACAAAGAAAATCAGTCAACACAATCGGAGGAAACCTCCCCAGTCAATAAACTAATAAGTCCTCATCTGCCCCCCAATAGTGCCCCCAACAAAAGTCACAATTTCACTCCTGGACACCAGGGTGGTGCACATTGAAAATAATGAAATTGAGGAGGGGAACATCGCGGAAGGCGACACACTAAAGATTCACTGCAGCGTCCAGAAGGGCAGCTACCCCATCACTTTCTCGTGGTACCGGTATCAAGAGAAACAGGTGCTCTACACCGAGGACGTCTACGACAACTCTGGCGTGTACGAAGTGGAACGTGCTGGCAAGGAGCACGAGGGCGGTTACTACTGCAATGCTATAAATCAATCAGATATGGGTGAAGAAAGTCGCATCCTCATTATTCAGGGTAAGGTCTGCTTTGTGGGTCATTTCCATTCTCTTTTGCCTTTTCTCCTTTTCATCACTTAGGTGTGGGTCTCACTTTGCTGACTGTGATTATTTACAGCTAGGCAATGCAGCTCCTTCTTGAGCTCTATCGTTTGTATTGATCAGGATAAACGTTGGCCATGGATTTCGGGTGGGAGCGGGACTTGTGCTCCGGGTCTCTATCATAAGGCAGTGGGGTTGCCTTGAGTGACAGGGATTCTGACCGGCCATAGCTCATTAGCTTGAACATTCGGGAATTTGCCGTGTGTATCTGTCCTGAGAAGGGGACTTCCCCCCTCTGCCCTTGCAGCAGAGCAGTGCATGACAAATTCCCTTCTCTCTGATCCCACACAGTGAAGATGGCCAGTTGGAAGAAGGGCCTGATTGCCATCCTCTGTTTCCTGGTCCTGGCTGTTATCATTGGTGTCGTCTGGTACAAGGTTAAGAGAGGTAAAAAAGTGTCCGGTCCTGCAGCATCCCAAACCTCATGTTCCAGACCCCATATGACTCTTCTCCTGTTTTTCCCCCCTCTGTTATAGGGCGAAGGATGGTGGTCACAGATCTGTCAGTGTGAGTTGGCTTGTACCTTTCTTCCTGTCACAGTGATTCAGTATAGCTGCTATGGGCGCATGCTAACGTGTTAGCTGCACCTCCCTTATTGTACTGTGTGTTCAGATAGCAAGCAGGCACTGCCCCCCCTCCCCCATCCCCCAGGGACCAATAAGATCTCATTCCTCCCTTTTTGGAAATGCCTACGATGACTTTACTATCACCATTCCTCAGAAAGCCTTCGAGCGCTACACCAGATGACTCTGTCACCGTGATGCTCCCAAAGAACGCCAACGTTTATTATTCTCAAGGTAGGGCCCCCCCCCTTGTCCACTCCCTGCCGCATGCACCGGAATCCTCTCACCCCCCTGTCCATTTTGTCTGTGTGCATGGGCGTCGCCTGCACCCCGCATCCAGTTTGTGTCATCTAGCACCACAGGCAGACGGGCTTCCACACGCGCTTCTGACCCCTGCCGCTGTCACACCCGTCGGTGCCGCTACGCGTCACAGATAGAGGGCAGCAGTATCACAGAGCACCACACACACTCATCCCACCAGCTCTCAGGAGTAATACAGTTCCCCAGAGCACTGGACGGCTAGCACACGTGCATTTGGCTAACCGCTAACTCCAGGTTGTAGTGGTGTAGAGTGTTGTGAATGCCTGGTTTGACTGCATGTATATCACAGGCAACACACCCCCCCCCCCCCCCGAATCTTATTACAGACGCAGCCATGGAGGCGACAGCGACCATTGAGACGTGCGATAGTGCAGCATCACTTCCTGCTAACGGCAGCAACCGGAGCAGCTACAGTAGCCCAGCGACAGTTTAGAGATGGGCCAGCCTGAAGTGGAGGCGTTTCTGTAACCATAAAAAAGACCTGCCAGTCACATTGGGACGGCAGAGGAAATGCCCACGAGGGATCAGGCACCATACATCCTGATGAAATGAGTAGAGAGACACAAACATGGACTACTCCTATTTTCAACTTTAATTGGCTCTTGTTATCATGTATCTAAATTAGACACAGTGACTACACTTTCAAAAGCTGATATATCTCCGAGACTCTGCTGTCCCCTCCCTGTCCCCCCCGCCACCCCAAGCTCAAAATGTCTTCCTGGGATTTCCCTGTACGGACCGTGTGTGTCACACACTCACCACATGCAGCAGGCTTTGCTTGTTGTCTGTATTCATTCCCAGAAAGGCTGATAAAGAAACACGTGGCCTTTTCATTGTGCCCTTTTCATTTCCTCTCTGTCCATCTCCTCACCTGTGTCTCCATGCCGACGTTCCATGAGTCCATTTGCAAGCACATGATGCTCTCTGTTCACATTCAATAATATTTTGTTTGCATGGAAGAAATTTCCCTAAAATAAAAACATATTTTTGGAACCTGTCTCCTTCCAATGTTTTTAGTTTGTTAAAGTATCACATGGTCAAGTTTTGACACTGTTAATCTTTGTAAGTTGATTCTGAACAGTAAAATGATGGTTATGGCTTGTTCAGTATGAGAGCTTTCTGGAACAATGCTGTGCATTTAGAATTTCCTTCTGGTCCAAGTCAAGTGGCAGAAGGATGTGGGGATCAAGGATTTCAATGGGTACAGCAGGTGGAGGAAACACAATAACCCAGCTGTGCGTGAGTGTGTCTGTGTGCGAGTGTGTGTTTATCTATACTACATGACACTTTTTGCCTTGTGGGGACATTTCTCTCAGCTTTATGAAAGTCTTTGACTGCAATCAAAAAACTAAAAAAGCCAAAAGTCTTGTACTTTGTTTGGTTTGTACGGTGGGATAGGGGTTTAGGTTGTTATGGTTAGGATTAGGATTATGCCCATAGAAATGAATGGATGGTTCCTACAAAGATAGAAATAGGAACTGTGTGTGTGTGTGTGTGTGAATAGGGATGTATATATGACATGGTGGGCCCTACCATGTGATAAAACCCTGTTATTTTGACATTGTGTTGACAATTTCCTGGACCTCGCTAGGGAAAACCCGCCTCCACCTGCCTTGGGGACCCCTAACCACAGACCCCCTCTCCCTGTGTCTTTCAGTCGATACTGATGTAGCAGAGAGCAGCGTCTGGTGCAGGAGCAGCTCTGACTCAGGTAGGAATATGGCAGGAAGGGGCCTCTGCTGACAAGGCCCAAGAGGTTTCCTGCAGAAAACGGCAGCAGGAGATGCAGCAACCTCAATTGGCCGCATTTTACAGTGATTTACAGGTTCTCAGGTTAATGCATAGGCTGTCCTGGGCTTCAGCCTAGGACCCTGGCAAAATCAGGGGCTCCGCCCCACCAGAAAAAATGGCCAATCAGTCCCCCGTGGGGTGGGGGGGGGGGGGGGGGGGGGGGGGGGGGGGGGGGGGGGGGGGGGGGGGGGGGGGGGGGGGGGGG
>JAODKC010000095.1:13213104-13225941 GCA_026777985.1 Mormyrops attenuatus | reverse complement strand
CCATATTAGCACCTTTTACTAACAGCAGCTACTCCCCCTTCCCTCAATTGGCTCCTCAAGTGGCCGTATCAGCCTAGGACCCCCAGAGAAGTTAATCCACACCCCTGGATTCTCTCTTCCATAGCTACAGGTTATGCTGTTGTATTTTCTGTAGGCTCTGAGCTGAGCTCAGAGGAGGATTCCAGCGAGGTGGAATACACCGAGGTCATGCACCCCCAGCCTGCAAACACAGATCAAGGTAACTGAGCACACAACCCGCCATACTTCCTCCCTGAGTGTGCACTCAGTTCTGCATGGTCCGGTCTGGGCTGGTCTCTGTGAGGAAGGGTGCAGACCAGGACTCACCGGATGCTGATTGGGACTGTGATTGTTCAGTATTTATTCCTCTGTGAGACAGTGTCAATTCATCTCAGTCAGATGTCTTTGAAGGCCCAAATTGGACTGTTTATAGAATTCATTACCAGATAAGTGGAATATCCATTTGGTCTCCCTTTTGGGAGTGGTCTATCTAAATTGCTTATAATTTGCCAGAGCTTGGTGAACATGAAAATCACACTTTGAGAAACATCCATTTTTTCCCAAATAAACAGGAAGGAATTAATTATCGTAATTAAGATTACCTTTTTAGACCCCGCCTATGTCCCCCTTAATGTGCTCTTGAAGTACTTTAACATAACAGTGACTTTGATTATTAATCATTGTATAATATTAAAATGAATACTTTGTATATCACAGTACAGTAAAAACCACTCCAGAGGTGCTGACACAAAATTGTTTTTTTTTGTGGTGCAGCTCCTTGTAGGAAAGGCACTGACACTGTGTACAGCGAGCTCCAGAATTCCTGCCAAGGTGAACCAACCCCTCCCCCCCCACACACACACACACACCAAAGGGCACCATGGTTACTGCCGAACGGTCACCATTATGTAAAGCTTTCTAACACTGTGCAGGGACAATCTTGCTGTGTATGAGTAACAGGGCCCACACGCAAGTAGAGAACCGGCAGGTGTCCGTTTCCTCTTCCTGTTTATGCAAAGGGAATGTTTTCCTCAGCTGTTCTCTTGTCTGAGTCTGTTCTATTACTTTGTTTGTTAGAAAACATTGATGTGTATCACCAATAGAATGAGATCGCTTTGTACTCCATTTGTATCTCACACGGTGTGCAGACTTTGAAACTTCTTGGCACGTTTTGTCCGTAACTTGTCGCTAATTGTTTTCACAGGTGCCGAATGCAGCATCGACGGCGTAAGTAAAACAGCGTCTCTGACCTACAACGGACCGGCCTGGGGGTGACTTTTTAGGGATGCCATCACATATATTTACAGTGATGACGCTGGTTTAGTTATCTTTCAAAGAATGTGGGACGTGTCACTGGGGGCCCCTGACTCTGTCCAGTGGGACATTGTTGCTCACAGTTTCCGGAATGAGTACAAAGGCACTAAAGCACTGGTTTCCTTCCCTTATCGAGTTGCACCATCTTAGCCGCAGGATTACAACCAGTGGCATGCAAAACATCTCAGAGACGTCTTTATGGCTGACAGGAGGGATGGGGGTGCAGGGAGGGGAGGAAACCAGCACAATTGAGTCTGGCCATTGTGGAGCAGAGCTGGGACTGTTTGTATGCTGGACGTTGATGATATTAGGGCAGGAGGAAACATGGGAGGGAGCATTAGTGAAATAATACTCATATGTGTGTTTCTTTTGCCCTCTAAGGCCCAAATATCGGTGCCAGTTATCGGTTTACATGAGGCAAACATAAAGCACTTTGAACTCTCACTATATTTTAAAAATGTATATATTTTTTGTTACATTTTGCTCATACTGTATAATGTTGCAGCATTAGAAGTGCAGTGGTCTAGATCAAAGATGACTTATGTCAGAGTTTTTTCGTACTGTGAGGAATGGGAGAAATGCAGCCTTGAAGTGCAAATTGTTTTGGTGTGCAGTGAGTCACTGGCCATTGTGATCCACATCCACCTGATTATTTGGTTTGCCACTGGATTAAACCAGGCAGTGATTGATGATCCAGTTCCTCCCTTTGTGAGTTTCAAAGCCCCATTTTCCATCACTCCCTCTATCCACAATATGACTTTAATTCACACAGTAGTTCTTTGTCTACCCATTAGTCCTAAATTTATATGTAAATACTGTATACCTGATTATATAACATGTAATTATTCTTTAAATGTAATATGAAAGGGAAATGTAACTGTGTCCAAACTACTGGTACATTCTTTTTACAGTTTTTATATTACAGTTTTGATATTACTCTTAATCAGAGGTGGATAGTTCAGGTCCAGAAACTACAAATCGAGACCCAACCACTTGAGTATCAAAAGTCACTGAGGACTCAACTGGTTGGTTGAAACAAAACCTTGGTCTGGATTTTTACTTTCTGAACCTGAATTACCCACTTCTGTTCATAATAATGTGTCGGCTATAAGTTCAGAGCTTGACTTCGCTGGCTTCCATGTGCTGTCTGAGTGCCGGTTCTGCAGACCCGAAGTGACATAACCTTGTCTGTCTTCACCTTAGGAGGGGGCAGTGGAGTACATCCACCTGAACCATGATGAAGCCCTGATCATGCAGTGATGGTGGCACCCCCACCCTGCCGTGCAAGAAACATCACTTGGCTCGGGGTACAATTTGTTAAACTGCAACTACGGACTGTAATGAGTGCCTGCTCTTTACATGGGGGATAAACTTTCACTTCTAATTGGTGTTCTGTAAATCTCACCTTGAAGCATTTAGGAGATGGATCAGATGCAATAATACACACCATACTAATGGCCAGTAGATATGATGCAAGTACTCATTAGCATCTTACAGCTCTGCCGCATGCTGCTGTAAGTACTGTAGTACTCATTTCCCAGGTTTGTAAGTACTCTGGAAGCTGTGGGTGTAATGTGGTCACCAACGGCAGGTGACTGTGTTCAGGGGCCCCTAGGCTACACTTTCCATGGTCCCCTCTTCTACCCCCACTCCCCAAAAGGATCCAACAATTTACTATAAAACTATTACATTTTATAGTAATTATAAAATAATTATAAAATAATTATTCACTAAGTGAAAAAGAACGTGACGCTGTATCAAAGGACAGCAGTCACATCAGAAGAACGACAAACCGGCAACCTTTCACATCAGTCATATGCGGCAATCAGAAAGAGTGCAAGAGAGACCTCACTGAATAGACCATCTCAATAGTGGTATCCTTAGAATATCACAATCTGATCCAGTGCGTGTCAACAGCACACAAGACATATCTGCCATAAATAGCATAGACCACAGATAACTTAACAGAAAGGGGCAGATTCCAAAAGAATATAAAACAAGTTCTTACCATTAGAATGCTGTCCTTTGTGCATTTTTGATAAAGACAGACTCCATGTAACAGAACAATACTATGCATTCCAGAAAATACAGCCAAAACGAGCGCCAAAAAAGAGATACATTTAGAATTGGTCTCCCCATTCAGTTTTAATCAATCACAAACTTGCAAATTATTAACAACCAATAAAGGATCACTTTTAAAAAATAACATATAAAAACTAGATGGTCCCCTGATCATTTGGGGCCCCTGCGCTACAGCCTAGAGAAGCCTGTTCCTCAATCTGCCCCTGACAGGCATTAGCTGTGGCTGTCAGCGACAGCAGGCAGGTAGAGTAACCCAGCCACAAAGTGCAGTCAGATTCACGGACTGTAACCTGATGGTGACGACTTTCTTAGAGCCAAGCAAGAGGAAAAAAAGAGGATTTTCATGAAAATTTTTTTTAAATTTTGTGGAAAAAACTATGCATCGCCGTTTCAGCGTCAGTTTTGATAACGTATCAGTTCTATTCAGTACCACTTGAGGTCAGTGTGTATACATCTCAGAATAAACGTCGTGTTCACAGCCCCAGAAACTGTCGTCACCATTAACCGGCTAAATGCTTTTTATAACATTTTACGTAGAGTGTAACGTGGAAGATAGTTATCACCTCTCCGCAGTTTCCAACCTACAGCTGCGGTATCGCATTTTACTGGATGACTCAGAGAACATCGTTCTGGCTGCAAGCGCGCAGTGAGAAGGGAAGTGTGAGAAAATGGAAACGCAAACAGAGACTTCCTTTCCAGGGCTGTGTGTGGATGATAACTGTCACTTTACCCCTGGCAAACAGACCCAGATGTCCTAGAGGTCTGTTTCTCAAGATGGAAATATCCATATTTGAGCAGCGGTAACGGGAAGACATTACCTGTGTGAACGGCGATACATATTCATACACCTTGAAGTATTAAATATCCTGTTATTATTGGGAAATGTTTTAAAGAATATTTTTTTTTAAGAATAAACCTTGTGTCAATATGATGGATCGCCTGCAAGGGGAAGTGTTTTTTTAAGGCTGTATATATATGAACATGTTTAGTATGTTGATTTCATTTAGCCATTGAACTTATTTAGCCTGTTTTCCCATACAAGTGGTGTTTCCCCTTTCCTTCAAATTAGTCGATTTGGGAGCTGTTTGGTAGGAGTAATCCGTTTAGATTATTCAGCTACAAACTCATTTGTATACATTTACTTCATTTTGCATATTTTCCTGTAAAACGACTTAACTGCCAAGAATTTACTCACCTAACCATTGTTGCCTTCTCTGTGTAGAAAGATAGAGGATCAGCCCCAGGACCTCTCGTTTGGCAATGCTGCCCCCTTCCTGTTTGAGTCTGAAAATGAAGTGATTTTTATTAACCAAGCCTCGATTACAGACTAGGACTAACGGTCTTATTTTCCGCATGTTTTTCCACATGCGCTTTGTTTACACTCTGTGACAAATTATTATACAAATGCCATTTTCAAATGTTTTCCCTAAACAGTCAGTTTGAATAAAGATTTATTTGTATTACAATTGTCTGGTTTTATGAATGGTTTTAAAAGCCAAACCACTGACAGTGACAATAGTGATTTTTAACGTTTTATATAAAAACCACAGATTGTTCCAAATTATGCAAAATGAAGTTTGGCAACAGTCAGTAGGTGAGAAAGAGCATGAAACCAAAATTATTTGCATTTGTTACATGAAGAGGCCCTTTTACAAATATTAAACACAATTTAAATCAAAAAGTACAGGAAAAATTACATATTAATACTGGAGCCCTTCTTTAATATGACTTTTATTCATTGAACTTGTAAGGCCACGTATATTTTCTGCCTATATTTCATCTGAGAACATCAACTTTGATTCCTGTCCCCCGGTTCTCAGTAGGGTTGAGGTCAGGGGTTGATCGTGACCACACCATGATGATTTTCTCGTTTTATCCCCATAGCACCCAAAGAGTCAATGGTGTTTTTTGCAGCATGTGATGATGCATTGTCCTGCAAGAAGATTTCTTTCTGGAATGCATGGATCTTTGTTTCGTACCCTGGCAGGAGATAGTAAGTAAAGAACTCCACATATTTAGCAGAAGTTTTTTTATATTTACACCTTCAAACACCCTAAAGGGACTTACTGTACTATCTTATCCTCCAATACTCCGACCCAAATCATCACTCCCCCACCTCCCTGCTGACATCTAGTTAGAACAGGGTGGCCATTCACCAACCACCCTGAACTCCATCCATCTGGACCATGCAGTGGTGCACAGCATTCATCTGTGAATAAAATTGTTTGGAAATTTGTCAATGTATTTTTTTTAGCCCAATGCAAACGATTCTCCTTGTGAGCTTTTGTTAGGGGAGGTCAGAATACAGCTTTTTGCACAACTACAAACCTCTGCAGGACCCTGCATCAAGAGGCTTTTGGGACTTCAGAGACACCTGGAGGTTCAAATACCTCTTTGCTGCTTAACAATGTTTTTTTTTTTTGATCTGCCCTTTTTAAAGCATTCATATGTCTGGCTGAAACTTTCCTCAACTTGCCTTCAACTGAACAAATTTTGTTTGTGCTCTGAATCACTCACAAACCATTTAACAGTTCGATGATCTCTGGTCAGTTTTTGTGAAATATCATTTGTTATCGTGCCTTTTGCAAGGTATTGCACTATTTCACGCTTTTCAGCTTCAAAAAAGTCTTTCTCCTTCCCCATAGTACATGAGATCTGCGGCATGCTTAATAATGTGGAACACTCTCGTAAAGTGGATTTCCCTTTAATGAAGATCAACTGACAAACTAATTCACAAACCCCTCTGAGCTTGACATCAGTCATTTAAAATGACACAAAGAATAAAACAGGCAGAAACTCTGATTTACAAACTAAAAGTTACATGTTTATTTTGATGAAATCCTACTGATGTGTCATTTGCATAATATTGTAATTAGGAACACTGTAATTTTTTATTTTTTATTTCCATCCTTGCTGAACATTGGGGTACACAAGAGGAAAGGAGTAACAGGGAAAAATTCGGCGGGTGGGGCGAGGGGGTTGGGCATTTGAAACTGAAATGTGACTAAGCTTAATCAGGCCTCAACTTTTGTCTGACACGTTTAAGGGGATCACCTGCAGATTGAAGCTGTCACATCATCCACTCCCCATTAAAGCAGACAGTTGGTCGTCTGTGTTATAATCAGGTCAAAAATCAATTAGATCTTTTTACCATTCGTTTGCCTGTTTTTTTCATACCAGTTGCATTGCATTATCGTTATGACATTCTTAGGTTAAGAGAAACGGTAAACACATGGGTAGTTGCTGTAACCTTACATCCAGAAGAGGGTCCAAAACCTTTTGGAGGTGGGCACCTTTAAAACCATTTGAGTGTGAGGCACGTGTGAAGCTCAGACCATGCGGTGGTATCACTTTGTTTTTTGGCTCTTAGCGGAGCTGACCAAGCAGACAAACATCAGCAGGTGCTTTGAGCTGCCTGTATTTGCCAGCTGGCCGCTGATGGCTTGTTCCTCAAAGTCTCCTCCACGCCATTTCTGTCACAGGATCCTTATGGAGCCAGCTTGCCCTCCTTCCCGCCGTCCGCAGTGCCCCTGGTCTTCCATCACGTGGCGGGAGCCCTTGCCCCATGTAAAGCGTACTTTGGATACGTGAATCTTAGCATGTCCACCGTGTTTCAGCTGGCCTGTGCTGCTTCCAGCTCTCTCCCTAGCAACAGTTTTTACTTTCCCTGTAAATGAAGGCCAAGTACATATTAATAGATAGAGCCCCTTCAAAGCCTGTGTGTGTGGCTTTCCTGGAGACACAGTCCCGCGCTGTGGACCTGGACACTGGCTTTGTAGATGTCTCAATTCATTTTGTCTTTCCCATTGGCAGCCATGATGTTAACCACTCAATGCTGCCACATAGTGATCATTTCTGATAGTGACATTAAAAGCACTGCACTTTTGAAAGAATGTAAGGGGGACTATATAACAGTATAATCTGGGGGGTGGTCGGGCAATCCAAAGCCACACCACTGGGGGTGACAAGGCAAAACGGCTAATAATCTCTTTTAGCATCTTTGTCTGATTTTTTATTTTGGGGGGGAGGGGGGCACAGGTGGTGCTAACACTGCTGTGGAAGCTAGTAAGGCTCACTCCTAAATATCTGCTGAGAGAGTCTCTGGTGGGGGCGTCGAGCAGAGCCATGTGACATGGGGTCTTGGTAGCATGGAGCAGCTTGCTAATACGAAACATCCATAAACACAAAACCCAGGACTTGGAATGAAGAGACCAAAAAAGATTTTTAAAATGAGGCTAAACCGTGGAGGGGGATCATGGCGTGGGGAGCCAAGGTCATAGCTTACTGCTGCCAAATATGGACACACCCATCTGTGCTATTTGTAAAAAACGAGGGCGCAGGGTACCGTTGAACACCAATGGGCATGGAAAGCCGAATTTATACTAGGATGTGTTGCAAACTGTAATACATGGCATATACAGCAAAAAGGGTCATGAGAAAATGCTTTCATAAAGTATTGTTCCCTCAAGTATTGAGGGAGACAATTTATTACAGTTAAGTTTTAGAAATGTCAGTTTATCTCTGCAATTGAGAGTATGTTCGAGACATAAAATGACAACAATCATGCAGTGCTCTGTGAGTACTGTAAAGCTCGATGGTCTGATCTATTGTACTGTGGGAATTTTAAGCGGTTTCCTGCCTTTTCTGAACAGCACAGTAATTTTAGTACAAGTATCTGTATAGTGTTACAAATTACAGTTTAAAAATACAAATGTCAACCAGTAGACTGGTGAAATTGCTTTAAATAATATATACCGGGAATGCACAAAATAACAGAAATGCCCTACAATATATTAATATGATTGACCTAATATGGTGTAGGTACGCTGTTTGCCTTCAGTCGGGAAAAAGTCCTTAACAGTGGGATATTAGACTCTGTATATGTCTATATAGATCTGGTGAACGGAGGAGCCCAGGAAAGTCATGTGACTTCATCCTGGTGTTCATAAAGCTCTTGTTCACTTTGCCTATTGGTGTGTGTGTGTGTGTGGGGGGGGGGGGGGCGTATTAACTTGCAATATGCACTAAAGGCTCCACATAGTCCTGTGAAATGCCCTCTTTCCTCAGCTGTTATATGACCATGCAGAACACTCATAACCAGACATACTGACTACCAAGAGATGGCTGCCCATGGCGCTGCAGGTTCCTCACATGAAGGCGTCCTTTGACCTTGTCCTTTGATGTAGGAAGGGGGGTGAGGCATGACTCAGCAGACCATGGATTTGTGCTCCTTATGCAGCATATGCCTCTGTGCCTTGGCCTTGAATATAAGCCGCCCACAAATTGCGTTTTGAGGAGGTCGCGATATACAGTTTTTTCTGATGCTGGCTCAAAGAGCTGTTGATTGAGTCATTTGTTCATTTTTGACGCTGCATCTTTGTGAAGCTTCGCCTGTTGAGTCTGCCCCTATTGGTGAGCTTGAACTCGCAGCACTTTGCTGTCATGATGTTTGAGATTGTCCACTCTGACGCATTAAAGTTTTGCCGTTTTTTGACAGATGTGCAGTTTGACCTCTTTGGAGTTGTTGCTTTGGAAACTCATACTGCTAACTGGCATTCAGCCTAATACGAGTCACGTTTTAGTGGCATCTGTAATCATGATATAGTTACTTCAGAGTTAAAGTCTTCTGTCGCGAGATGTTTCCAGCATTCCACCCATCCCCAGAATCTGAAAGCGTGCAGCTTTTTTGTAGTTGGCTTGATTTATCTCTACTGCTCAGTTCTCCCATTTAATATTATTAAGTACATAGCACTGAGCGGCGCAGATGGCCTAGCCTCCATTTCTACAATGTGAACATTATTTAAGAAATTATATTGTGATGTTTGCGTGAGAACTGCCATCTAGAGAGGGATTGTAGTACTGCAGTTTCATTATAAAGCCGTTAACCTCAAGGAATGATGCAGACGCACCAAACGTCCCATACGCATCGACTAAAAAGATTAGCTTTGAGACAACTTTTTATCGACTAAAAAGATTAGCTTTGAGACAACTTTTTATCGACTAAAAAGATTAGTTTTGAGATTCCTTTTTTGTGTTTTATTTAAAACGTTCAGAACGTGTTTCCGTTTTAAAACAGACGATTTTTATTAACATTACGTATCCAGCTGTTGATGCCTTTCCGTAAGCCTCTTCTGTTTGTTTATAAATTACATGAAATGGGCCGGCTGCCCCGATAGCCGATCCTGCTTTGTTAAACCAAGTGTTTATTAGTTAAATGAGGCATTTTGACATTTAAAAAGCTACTTTGACCTTTCATTTAGAGTGTGCGCCACCTTGTGGCATGTGATGTCCAATGTAATCGCCTGATTGCCACAAGATTGTTCGGATTAGCAGTTGCTGAAAATGCTTTTCACTAATGAATCACATGCATGTGCACAAGGACATCATTTTGGGAGAAGTGAGGGGGGGTGTTTTTCTTTGCCTTTACCTTAAATGCTTTTCCTATTTGTGGTGGAAATATCTATCCATCCATCCATTCTTTGTAACCTGTTCATGGTGGCCGGGGGTCCAGAGCCGATCCTGAAGGCTACGGAAGCTAGGCTGTGGTGGAAAAATCTAATAGTATTTGCATTTTAAAGTCACCTTAATACCACAGCATTCTCACATCAGAGGACATACTTTTTTCACTTAATTTTTGTTACAACATTTATTATTGAACTAAGCATGGCAATGGGCCTACATTCAATTGGGATCACAGTTTTAGCTGGTGTCTGCTTGATGAGACATTACACAGTGAGGACTTAATTAATTAATCAAAAATCAAATCTGTAAGCCGACTCGCAAGATAAAAAAAAAAAGAAGCTTTAATTTTCTGGAGTCTCTGGCCCCTGCAGTGTCATTGACTTTGGTAATTGGTCATTTTACCTGAATGTTTCTAAGTATGTGTGTCACACATCGGGCAAAATTACTTTGAACTGTAAAGAAAGGATTGATTGATTATTGTGTGGTTCTTGCATCTGCCCACAAACTGTAGGCTCCTCCAGGAACGAAACGATGGCAAATTTCTGACTGGCTATTAAGAAATGGCATCATGCTTTTGACACAGTGTCTGGTTGCATTCCTCCAATGACCTTCTTCTTCGATCCAACATTGCTTTTACCATTGCAAGTAAAGTAAGTCAATGATAATGGTGGATGAAGAAAAATGATAGATCCTGCAGTCTGAAAAAAAAGCTAAAATGAAGGGGAAGAAAACGCTATTATCATCGTTGTCAACCTTTTTTTACATGTACCACGGAAAACTGGAGGAAATAAAATGATCTCGTTTATTTACAGCCGCAGATAGTCTAATTATTTTCGCCTTGAATAATAATGTGAAAGTGCATCAGAAACCTGACTCATGACTGTACTTCACTATTTGCAGAAAATGTTAGGCAAAGGGGTCTTCAGTGTTGACATGGCAACTGCTTTTCTTATCTACTTAATCATATAGCCTCTTTAAATGAGAAGGGATATGATTTATGACATTCGCTCATTAATTCTATATAAAAGCATTTAGAATTATTATAATTGTCAGGATTTCCAGAAATGCTCAAACCATATTTCTTGTATTAGTAGAATGCTGTGTCATTAGCCATTGGCCAATCAGGGGCTGCCCCATCAGACTTCCACAAGCTGAAGCTGCAGAGATGGATGAATTATTTAGGGATGTGTTATTGAGCGCTGGTGTGTTTGTCTTTTATACTGGGGTGTGAATGTGTCTGTCAACTGTTACCCAAATAGAATGCACAGTGTATATACGTTCAAGAGACTGCTTTAAATTTCTTCCATTTACTCTCTACGATTGTCATTATATTTTGAGAATAACCATTGGTCAGTGAATAGTCTTATTAGATTTCTGCTTTCTTAGAAGTTGTTGTGTATATCCTGCTCCAGTACGGCTTATAGTTGTACCTGGCCATTCATTGGAAGCTCAGCCTAGCCACACATATGCCTAGCGGACTCCTTAACAGCCGTATGTTTGTAATGTGTTATTTGTCTCACTTATATGTCACTTTGCATGAAAGCATCTGCAAAATATAAAAATGAATGTAATAAAGGTAATGACCAATTGAGCTTATGAGTTTTGTTAAACAGTACTGACACATTAACTTTATCTAACAACACCCTGAGCCTGCTGAAGGGGTGTTTCAACTGTCAAAAGGAGATGTGTGATGTTCACCACTACTTCCCCTTCATGTCTCCCTGTGACTGATGAAATCAGTTTTAAATGAGTTCAGCTTACTGAATCTATGCATGATCAACTTTTTAGGTGAAAGTGATTTTTACTAATTTCAAAATCCATCGCAAGGGACACAGATCTGAGGTCATGTTGACCGAATATTTTCTGTCATTGACTTAATATTTTTAACAATGACATAAAAATCTGAAGGCTGTCCGTCATTTGACAGATTAGAACACTGAAGGTGATCTGATCTACCACAACTTTAAGTAAGTCACACCCCTGTCCTGTTGGTAATGAGTGTGCATATTAATTAGGAATTGTGTAGTTTTGTCTTTGATCTCACACGCATCTAGCTGGCTTTAGCCATCGCATTGGTTGGCTATATTGCTACATACCACTGCAAAACATCACAGAAATAGCATTGACCATAACCAGTGCTATCAATGACTGTATCGCCAACAGTAGGTACGTCTGAGCACTAGCTACGTCAGGGGGGAGCAAGGGGGGGAACCTGTCCACTTTGTTGGCTCGGACAGGCTCTAGATCAGGGGTGTCAAACTCCAGTCCTGGGAGGGTCGGAGCCCTGCACATTTTTGGGTTTCCCCTCATTTAACACACCTGATTCACCTCCTTGTGCTAATTACCACACAGCTCTTGAGCTGAATCATTTGTGGTGGAACAGAGAAAGAACCAACCCACACAGGGTTCTGGCTCCCCAGGACTGGAGTTTGACACCCCTGCTCTAGATGATCCTAATTTAGATATATGGTGCCCCCATGGCTGAAGAAAACATTGCCCTGCACTGAAATTTTCCCAGTGGCCAGTTTATCCCTGTCATTCTGTAAAGGAACCACCCAAGCTTAACTCATTGATGATGAATGATTGCCGATGTACCTATGTGAGCATTTGGGCTTGGACCTGGGCCTGCCTCTGTACATGTCTTAGTTTAGACCTGGGCCTGCCTCTTTACATGTCTTAGTTTGGACCTGGGCCTGCCTCTGTACATCTCTTAGTTTGGACCTGGGCCTGCCTCTGTACATCTCTTAGTTTGGACCTGGGCCTGCCTCCTTACATGTCTTAGTTTGAACCTGGGCCTGCCTCCGTACATGTCTTAGTTTGGACCTGGGCCTGCCTCCGTACATGTCTTAATTTGGACCTGGGCCTGCCTCCGTACATGTCTTATTTTGGACCTGGGCCTGCCTCCGTACATGTCTTAGTTTGGACCTGGGCCTGCCTCCGTACATGTCTTAGTTTGGACCT
>JAODKC010000095.1:13172139-13199356 GCA_026777985.1 Mormyrops attenuatus | reverse complement strand
TTTTTTTTTTTTTTTTTTTTTTTTTTTCCCCTCTAACTTTTCAGTTTCATAATTTAGTGTTTGGTTTTGGTTTTAAAACTAAACTCTGATCAGTGAGTTTTTTTTTTTTTTTTTTTTTAAGATTCATTTTAATTGGTCTGCTTGTGTACCAGTGTACACAGCAGGAATTATCCCTGCAAGGGGCACCTTTTGGCCTCCATTACTTGGAAATGGGGAACATGGAACTCATTGTGTAACTCGGTGCCATCGGAGATGGGATCGTTACTTCAAGGCCGGGCAGCTCCTTCTGGGTGTTTAGAAAAGGCCTCTCCGGCATCTGGGCCAGGACCATGTCACCGCTGCCCATCCATCCCTCAGTCTTTTGCTCTACCTGACACTTGTCCTCGTCTGTCTGGGCTGTACTGTGTTCCTATGTGGTCGGGGTGACAGGAAGAGTGCAGATGAATTCGGCCGTTCTCATGTTCTGGGGCAGGGTTTTGAATGTGTGGTTTTTATTTTTATATTTTTGTTTTGTGAATTTCTTGTGGGGGGTGGGTAGGGGACTCTGCAAGGCTGGGGGATGATTGGGGGATGAAGGATAAAGCATTCCATCCCAAATTGACATTAACAAACCGGTGGCCAAATAAAATAAATAAAACCAGTGGGTTTTGTTACTCTTTCTTTCACTTCCTTCATTTTGCATTGGCATGCAAGTACGGTCATGCGGGGCTTAACAGGGATACGTTCTGAGAAATGCGTCATTAGGCCATATCGCCATTGTGTGAACATCACAGTACTTACACAAACCTAAATGGTATAGCCTACTACACACAGGCTACAGTAAAGCTTCATAAGCTGAAGGAGTACAGTATATGCATAAACATGTTTATTATGCTGTGGTGTGTTGGCGACTGCCTAGGGTTGGTTCATGCCTGCACATATTGCTCCCGGGATACATATGTGACATGTGTCCCCCCCCTTAATACAGAAAGGAAGACTAATTACCTGAAATAAGTCTTCCAACCATAACATTATTGACTACAAATTGTAACCAGATTTTCTGTCCAGTTAAAGAGCTTAGATGACAAACCTGTTAGATACTCACAGGTGCTATGATAGTGTCCTTAATGTACACCAACAAAGAGATGCTCAAATAGTCATGCGATCCAGTAAACCCTTTGTCAAATTTCTCCACTATGTTGAGAAGTGCTGCATTAAAGTGAATTGAGAAAGTGAGCATAACATGCCTGCTTGTGTGCACTATACAATACCCATGAAACATTTAACTCCTACAGAATTTCCTTAACTTCTAAAACTCTTGATGTCTATTTTGAATTTTCAATTGTCACATTTGAATAAGAAACATCAATGCACATACGATATTGCTTGTAAGCTTTGTCTACAAAATTAAATAACAGGACAAAGTTTATAGTACAGTGATAAACTAGAAAGGCACTATATGTGTTACTTTAAAATAAAGCTACAGCGATGCCAGGGGGGCAGTGTGTGGCTTAGTGGGCTGAGCCTCTGCCAGTGATCAGAATGTTGCTGGTTTGAGCCCAGTCTCAGCACATCTGTGGGTCCTTCAGCAAGGCCCTTGAGCCCCAGCTCCCTGGGTGCTGCTGTGGGCAGCTGCCCTTGACAGCCAGCTTGTTCTTACCTACAGAGAGTAAGTTGGGGGAGGCGTAAAGAGAACTTCCCCATGAGGATCAATAAAGTATCAATTAAAATTGATTATCAATTAAAGCCACAACCCATTTTATCATAATGTTTATCAGTCTGAGGAGCTTCTCTGACATCAGACTGCATGAGTTGTCATAGCCAACCCAAACGAGTAGAACGTTCTGGAAGCATAAGTACCAGTATGACCCATGGATGGTTGTTGATCGTTACCAGCGATGTTAAACATGTCCGAAGTTCTAGAATTGCACACGAGTGACATGTAGGAAGGCTTCCCCTGTCCCCCTCACCCAGTGCTATTTACTAGAAGTTTACGTTCAGTCAGTGCACTACGTGAGCCCTGCCTGTAATGGATCTTGATGCTATAGAAGATGAATGTGCTCACGGGCCAAGATGAAAACAGACACTGAGGCTGCTCTCTCATTGCTTTATGAGGCGTGAGCAAGCAGAGGGCGTGATGTGGGAAGGACCCAGTCATGCAGAAGCCATCTGATAAGTAAGGTGACAGCCCCCAAAAATAGCTCCGCAGAGAGTATATAGAGACTTACTTCCCCATGTAATCTAGAACCTGCACTGCTTTCTGACCACAAAGGAGGCGAACCACCACGCCGATACCGAAGTCTTAGGTGTCTTTTTTTTTTACTTCAGCGAGTCTTAAGAGAGGTAGACACTAACAAGAGGAACTTAAAGGATACGGGAATTAGAGGATTTTACCTTTGCTGAAGCCCCTGACATTTTTGAGGTTTTATTTTCCCAGCAGGCTTGATTCCCACTTTGTTTTCCACTCCTTTACCGCAGAAATGAAATATTTCAGCCAGTGTGCCGTTATGAAGAATACACAGTACAACCGCTGCATCCCAGTCGATGGCAGCATTACAACTTGTAAGCGTACAGCCGTTTCACTCAAGCCACCCCGATCTGTGCACTTTCCCAATGACATCGTCTTCCAGGATCACATTCGGGAGGGAGACCTGGAGCAAGTAGGCCGCTTCATCAGGACTAAAAAAATCTGCTTGGGAACCATTTTCCAGTCAGGTAAGAGAATTAGCCGCCACTGGAACTGCTTGTATAGTGTGGCTTCACATCTACAGGTTGTAGGTTCCATAATTACTTATGGAGCTTGCATGTTCTCCTCATGTATATTCTGGTTTCCTCTTGAAATCCAAAAATACAGTTGGGTGAATGTGTGAAACAAAATCTTGGTCTGGACTTTTACTCTCTGGACCTGAATTACCCAACTCTGTTTAGAGGTTAATAGATTAAAGATAAAGTCAGACTAGAAACCCAAACTGCCGTTTATGCCCAAATGCAGTAATAAAAAGTACTTCCTGCCATATGAATAATGAAGTCACTGGTGCCACTTTTCTGCAAAGGCTTGTCCGGCATGGTTTCATCAACTGTATAATAACCAATACAATGGCCATCGCTGATTCCACAGGCATGTGTGGCCTCCACGAAGCCGTCCTCTCAGGCAATCTGGAATGTGTGAAGCTGCTGGTGAAATACGGGGCGGACATCCAGCAGGAGGATGAGGAAGGCTGGACGCCCTTGCACATGGCCTGCAGCGATAGCTATCCACACATTGCCAAGTAAGCTGCTGGAAGATGCAAATATGCACCTTGCCATGGTACCATGGTCAGCACTACTGTAACAGCGTGCTCACCGGAAAGGTCTGCTAGATTCCAACATGCATAGATGTAGACAGAACCACATCCAGGCTACACAAGAGAGAAGCATGCTTATGTCACAAAATTAACTGAAATAGAGCACTGTCCTTTCCAAGGACTCAAACATAATGGTCAAACAACAGTTTGTCTCTCACAACTCGTGCAACTGAATCTGTGACCTTCAGAGCTCTCCGTGCCATTGTCACTTGGTCAGTGCAGACGTCCCCACTTAGATCCATATTCACCTGCCACTGGTGCTCTCCTCAGATTCCTGCTGTCTCTGGGTGCTGATGCCAACGCAGTGAACAAATGTGGGGAGAAGCCAGTGGACCTCATAGACCCCGACTGCAAGGAGCTGCTCAAGCTGTTCAAGGTGGGCTGTGACTGACCCAGAGGAATGTTTTCACTGAAACTCAAGTGCGCCCTCTTCCACGCGTACGCCGACGGTAACAGAACGAAACGGCAAGGTCAGCCGGACATCCTGATTTCCAGTCACCTCTCTGGAGCAGGAGGACAGGTCTGGCCCAGTGGAAGGAGTCCAATAAGGGCATCCAGACACGTTGTGGGAACTGGAGAGTGCTGAGAACGGCCAACATTTCTGATCTCAGCCGTCAGACAAGTTCAATGAAGAAGGATTTTACTGCACAAGTACTGAATACAGGCACAGTGAAAATAACATTTGTTACGTTTTGCCTTATATTTTCATTCTTGCATTTATGCTTTATTAAATTGTTCTTCTGTTTTACATGTTAGAGACAGTGTTACACCTGAACATTACAGCAAGATTCCTAAAATAATATATTAAAAGTGCTTTTCTCAAACTAAGTGCATTCTTTATCTTGAGATTACATTTAACATTTTTTGTATCAGTTTCCCATCTCCAAAAGTAAAAGACAATTAAACTGAATTTTAGAATGTAAAATGTTAAAGAGAACACACACATACACACACAGACACAGTATATGGACTGACATACTGTATATCATATAATGTTTACTGTTTAGAAAAAAAGGCATGCGGCATTTATGTAACCTGTTTATTCTCCTGTAGATAATAGTGAAAATAGTGAATATTTGAGAAGAGTGAATTTTGATTTGCACTTAAATGACTGTTCACAACATCGTGGAATGAATGTTTTGCTGCTCTTTGCACAAAGATCCTTTCAAGCTGAAGCTATCTAACTGTTTTATACATTATTATTTTTAATAATAATTTTAGTCTTATTATTAGTGTTAAAGGATAACATTATTACTAGAAAACTGTACGGAATTCTTTACTATTAACAGTATTTGTTTTTATATATATATTATATAATTTTTAAATAAAATACTTTTTTGTAAAAGTTCATTTTGTATTTGTCATTCTGGGGATACGGTCTATCAAGTACGACTTCTCGAGAACAAAAAGAACAACGAAACCATTCAATATCGATGTAAAGAGAGAAAACAAAGTTAACTTGGGGTGATAGTAAATACGAGTCTTGTTTAATTTATCGGGTGGCAGGTGTTATGCCGAAAAATGCATCCCTGCTGTAGAATGCATGCCAGTGTTCTGACGAGTTGAGCTTTTAGGGGTTTTTTTGGGGGGTTAGGGTTTTAGGGGGTTTTTGGGGGTTAGGGTTATGGCTATCGATTAGCACTACGGTAGCCTAACTCGACAAAGTAGCTCAACTCGTTTCAGATCAGCGACATACCGATCATTTAGACACAGCCATGCATTCTACGGCAGGGACGCCTTTTTCGGCATAACACCTGTAAACGAAAGCTGATAGTTATGGGGACGTGAGTAGGGAGTTTCATTTTTGCAACTGTAATTCGTGCATTTGCAAGTTTTAGGGGAGGGTACAGCTTTCGGTACGGGTGTGGAGGCTGCTTTTGCCGGGGTTTCAGCGCGGTCCTGTGAGTCGCTTTTGTCGGGCTTTCGGCGCATTCATACGGACTGCTTCGGTCGGGCTTCCGCCTGCTGCCCGGAAGGGATCGGAAAGCAGGGGCAGCGTCACGGCCTTCGGAGGCCCGAAACACAGCAGGGAAGGAGGGGAAGAAAAGAAAAGAAAGAAGACCGAAAGAAAGGACCCGCTGATTGCCAAACCGCAGAAATTACCGAGGAACCTGAGCACCTCGCCGCCTCTCCTCGATACCCGCGATCCGCTTTGTCTTAAGTTACTGGAACCAGCCGAGGTCGGACCGATGATCGCTAGCCGGTACTGATAACTGGGTCAGCCTGCACTTCGATTATTATTAACCAGCGAGCCTGGTAAGTGTCTTTTTTTAGGTTGCATGCATACTGACTTCTACCGGCGTCGCAGGGACTGCACATCGAATTTCGCGTATATCTGCATGTAGTCACACATTTAATCACTCGGTCGGTGACATTATTAGCCACCTAAAGTCTGCTGTCGTTTTCGTTTCTCTTCAGTTGCAGAGTAATAATGAACAGAAGTCTGAATCCTTTCAAATATGGTAGTGTTGGTATCCTGTACAGGGGCGATTCGATCCCTCTCGCTTCACACATTACACGTGTAATATAACCTATAGCCAGTGTAATCTAGGATGTGTTTGTTTTAGTGGAGGTGCACTAAAACCCCCTGTAAATGTGCAATCTGAAACGTACACTCTCCGGGTAACAACGTGGGACACTCACAACCTCTCTGTAATTTGGCCATTGACAGGAAGCATGCATAATCACCACATTTGTAATTTGCAACCATATGTCTCCTAATTACATAAGAATTCCGGTATACTGAAAGTATTCTTTACTAGTTACAAAAACCAAGTTAATTATCCTAAGGTATTTGTATGGGACCTAGGCATGTTTCAACAATAATAGGTGGCATGTTGGACATCTGTTTCATCCATTCTCTCTAGATGCATTTTCCTTGCCAACTGGGTATACTGAAAAGCCTCCGCAGTTTTTTGTTGCATGTTAATGTTTCTGTTTTGGCAGAATGAACCACGGCAAACATCCAGTTTCCTAGGTTCCCAGGGCTCTGTCAGTAACAACAGGGGTGAAGAGGAAAAGGTCAACTAAAGTCAGACGCCAAAATGACTAGGTGGGTGGATGCGCTCTTGGTCGAAGGGGTGCAAAAGATTTTTGAATGTAGTTGTGAAACTGGAATTGTCATTGTTGACACACCACAGCACACAGTACACAACAACAAAATGTGCTCTCTGCATTTGGCCGTTAATAATGGCTGTCATACCATGTCTCCGTGTCTAGCGCTTGTGAAAATCCTTGTTAAAGCATTTTTTACTTATTTATAAAGCTGGCCTATGCCTGGACTTCACACTTGATATCTTGTGTTGCTCACTATGTACGTGAAAAAGCCTGGCAACATCTGGCACCAGTTTTTACACTTGATTTTTTTTTTTTTTCTTGTGAGATTTTGTATGTTGTTTTGCTCCTCCCTGTAATTCCCATGGTGTGATGGGTTGTGCTGCTGTTTTCTTTCCCAGCTCACCAGCTGCTAGGATAGTTCACAACTACAAACGGACCTCCAGTCCTCGATCCCCTACTAACACAGGGGAGCTCTTCACGCCCGCGCACGAGGAGAACGTCCGTTTCATCCATGACAGTGAGTACGACTCGGCACCCTCAACAGTTTTTTTCCTTTGCTCTGCCTGACTTGCCTTCCTCTCTGAAACGTTGTATTTGCTGTCTCTGTAGCACCAGGAGAAGAAAAGACCAGATCATCTCCTCTGTTGCATGTAATTCATACTTTGTAAACAATTAGAACATTACAAAAACTAAATATGTATCTTTAGTTTCATTTATCCCTAAGTCACACTAGTGCACTGTAGTGTTAATTGCTTTTTTAAATTGCTTCTTCATAATGCAATATACACCGCCCGGCCAAAAAAAAAGTCGCCATTTGAATTTATATCAGCAGATACTTAAGAACCAATGACAGGATCATTATTACAGCTCAGCAACGTTATGCAGCAGTAATGTGAAGTCAGCTGAGGAGCTGAATCTACTGGCCAGGTTACACCTCCATCCATCATCAAATGGCGGCTTTTTTTTTTTTGGCCGGGCAGTGTAAACGTCACAATCTGATGTAAGAGAAATCGTCATGTTAATAATCTAAATGCAATCAATGCTTAAACACTGTTTCCATCAGCCTGGCAGTGTGTTATGAGAGACATCAAGACCTCCCAGAACAGCGATCGAGGACCTCAGGAATATGTGGAAAAAAACCCAAACCCTGGCCTGCATTGTAAGTCACTTTACACGTCTTTCTGCATTTGGGTTTCAGATTAAAAGCACAAGTGCAACATTGTATTGTTCAGTCTGTTTATTTTAAAAATTCTGAATTGCTACTTTAATGCATGGCAGTCTTCAGTATATTTAAATTTTGTTATAAAAGTATTTGCATCAATTGGGATAATATTTTGTTTTATTGGCCATGTAATCTCGTTTTGCAAATGCCCAATGTTGTTGCTGTTTCTGTTCTGTCTGCAGCTTTCACACCAGTCGACCTCAGTGACATCAAAAGGCGCAACACACAGGACTCCAAAAAGTCTTAGCTGTCCGTCTTAACTTGTCTGGCTTTTCCATTGTTCCTGAGACTCTCTTCCAACGATCGTTTTTATCAGCTGACCAGCCAATTGACCAGTCCCAGGATGGCCTGTGTTCTGGGCTCCCAGCACTGCTTACTGGCCCTTCTACAGCTACAGTACAGTGACTGACCCCATTTCCTGGCCCTGCTGCATGGGAAGGTCACGTTGACATCTCGCTGATATCCTCAGAGCTCTGCTCTGCTTGACTTTGATTTTGGCTTCCCTGATGGGGAGGTGAGAGATCAAGGGACTTAGCATTGTGGTTTTCACTGTGGTATTTCTTTCCACTTGATTCCTGGATACTGGATTTATTCTGGCAGTGGGGAAATGACACCTGTTGGAATTGGGTTATTTCAAATTGTTTTTCATAGAAAATGTATTATTGGAGCTGAAGCAGACTATCAGGATGGTAGTGCTGATTTTAAAGGTCAATCCATTTATTTTCTCTTGGCAGGTTTACAGTCTTAGTTTTTTGCTCTGCTGATTTTCCTGACTATAAGATTGGCAGAATGCGAGGATTTCTAATGGCTGGTGACATTTTTAGGTGAAACTAGTATGATAGAATAAAGACATGGTGAGGAGGCTGATTTATGCTAAGCAGACATTTCAGGATCATTTCTGACTTTTTATGAAGTGCAGCTCCTTGCAAAATGATGACTGTCTGGTCATAGTCCAGACCATTCATTGTCCTACAAAATGTATTTATTTTAAAGTAATTGCAGATGCAGATACTAGTTACACAATGCCGGTGTAACAGTATCTTGCTAAAGATCAGTCACGATGCAGAGCTTCACTTGCAGGTATTGTCAATTGTTTACCTTGGTTAAGCAGAGAATTATGTTATATTCAAACTCTTCCCTGTAATATGCTGACAATTTCTTGTTTCCTCCTAAAATCATGTGTTTAATATTTAGAACGCTTTTGTTATTATATTATGAACAATTAATATATACCTTATTCACCTGACTTGTCACAGCTACATGGGAGATTTGTGAGCAGACCTGATAACACTGGCGGCACTGTTTAACACTGGAAGATAATGAATACAGCTTGTAGAAGCTTGACATGCCTGGTTTTTGGCGTACAGTGCTTGACTGCGTTGGCCTTACACATGTCCATTCCCTGCAAACCTTTTGCAAAGTAATTTTTGAGATTTGTCCTGTCCACTCAGCCCCATTTTGTTGACTGGTTAAGTTGCTATTACGTGCTTCTGCACGAAACAGGTTTTCCAGGGTCTGTCCTGCAATCCTGAAGCTGTCATGTAGTGGTATTTAAATTTTTCTGCGCCTCCAAGAATCCTCATAATCCTGTGGAATGCAAACTACCAAAGCCAGGTACAAATGGTGTTTCTGCTGTGTTCGCTTAAGATGTGCACCATGGCAAACATGGTGTCATGGAAAGTCTCTTGCATCTGAACAGAATTGGACTGAATGTTGCTTAAACTATGTTCCATCATTATGATTTTGGTTCTTCCTCAGTGCCAACTCAGGAAGGCATGTATTTTTTTTCCCTACATGATTCGCTAAAATGATGGGGTGCAAAGCAATTAATGATGTTTGCAAACGGAGAAAAACCACAAGTCCCAAGATGTTCAAAAAACCATATGCGCTGAAGAATTGTGTAAATAAAGCTTTCTTAAGACATACATAAAATAGTTGGTTTCTTTAATGGAAAAAAAACATGTAACAAAGTCTGAAGTCTGCTTCACACCCTTTGCTGTGGACAGGGGACGGTCATTCAGGCTTTGTCTTGTAATTACCAAATTGCTCTAACACTGAAATAGAGAATATTGTTAAAACAAGTCATCAGTTGCAGCTTTGATTAACATAAGGCAGGAAATTGAGTTTAAATAAGCAACACTGATTGCCTGGGATGGAGTCACACCCCAGGGGAGGACAAATTTATGGTCATAACCACTTCCGACTTGTCTGAGCAGGCCAGTGTGCACTGCGAACAAGGCAAAAGATTTCAGTGTACCATGGTGAAGTACTTCACTTGCAACAGAGTCAAATGATATTAACTTAGTCCTGTTGCCATCATTAGTACATTATCTGTCAAATGCACGCTTTTTCCCATTTCATATATGTGTGATAATTGTAATACGATTTATTTGTTTCCAACAACACACAAATAACAAAATAGCTTGAAATTCAGCTACCAGGTTAAAACATTTTCCCTTTTCTCAGAGAGACAGATACTCATAACTGATGTTAATATAAGCATGCATATATCTAGATTAGGATAAGGAGGCACCTGCAACTAATACAAACAAAATAATAAAAAAAAATGCATGGCCAATGAGTGCGTTCGGTTTTAAAGCATCCAAGCTCCTTGTGTTACATTTCGACTTCCTGAAACAGTTCAAAGACAGGAGTGGCGATGTCATTCTTTGAACTTCCATTCCTGGCGGCACATTGGGCATTGCTGCTGCACCTGCTGTGAGTTCAGCCACTTCAAGATGCAATGCATGTGGAAACAATGAGAACACTGGCCCCAGACCAATGGGCAGTCGTCACCAGGCACTTTACCTGAAAAAGATATCTTCCTTTTAGACTGGAATTGATTTAACTGGTATTCAAATACATAAACGGACTTGGCTCAACAGCGCATATCAACTGTCTTGGTACTTACAGTCCGGACAGCAACCATTAAAGGACATCCTACAGATACCGCAATTCTCGTCGTTGGCCACCCACAGCCAAGACGCCACGCCGTTCCATTGCTTGATTTTCACCTTCATCTCCGACTTATGGGCACTGTCGACCAAAACACTGCGCGTTAATAGCCTGTCAGTCACAGCGGAAACCTGCATATTTAGTATATGAAAACCACAATCCAGTTACTTCTCATTACGACCTCGAACTTTAATTTCGCCATCAAACTGTTCTGAATCAACAATTCACATTATTACTTACGAATATTTATTTAATGCACCAGCAAGTCACCCAGTGCAATTGCAGTCTCACCGCCGCAGTAAAAAATTTCCGAAAGGTAACCAGCGAATTAAAGTTCTTTTAAAAAAATTTGAATTTACTTGTTGAACAACTACAATTAAATCTCTTCAGCCACATATCCGAATATAAGCATGCTTGCTACAGATCATTTATGAGATCTAAATGTTTGCTATAAACAAAAGTGAAAACCTCAACGGAGCAAATTATTACACATCTTGATACCTAACGATTTAATCAAAAACGCGATTTCAACAGCGCTGTATTCTCCCGTCAGAGCCACACGAATACGATTTCTAATAAGCGGTTCCGTTTACATCGGCCCCCCCTAGTTCGGCTTAAGGAGTAATAATTATTATACAGCGCCCCCTTGCGAAGTGGAGGTAGACTTCATCTTACTATTATGCGACCGTTTCATTGCAGTATTGCTGCCACCCGCATTATATTATAGTAGTCACAGTAGTCTAAAGTGTAGTCATTTTAGATCAAATATATTCAGAATGTTATTTTTTAATGAAATAATCACATTTAATATTTCATGAGTTCATGTTTGTTTCTCCCAAGTGGAAACATGTATACATTATTATATTTCGCGTATATGCAGCTATGAACATTTTATTTAACGTATACTTGGAGAAGATGGTCTATTTAGGAAACATACAATGTTATGTAAATAGCATTGCAAAGAGTTCGGTTATCGTATGGCAAAATACTGAAACTACTTGTTATTTGTATATTGTATAATACTTTATATTAATAAACGGAATAACAGGGTGAAACTATAAATACAGTACACTAGCAGCACTTATATTACAGTCTCAATAATGAATGCCTGTTTACTAGCAACACCGCGCATACAAAAACTGCCGCAACTCTATCAGCACCCATACTACTCCAATTCCCAACAACCAACATTAAACGGAAGTTGCGCGTTAAGAAAGCGTCATTTCCTGGGAATGGTTAGAGAACCCCGAGCGCGCTGTTCTTGCATTAGTTTAGTGGTAGCTAGCCGCAGAGAGCCAGTTAGTGCCTAGTTGTTTGGTGTGTACGGTGTAAAGATACGTGACTTCAGCGGCACCATGGCTGACAAAATGGATATGTCGCTGGATGATATTATTAAGATAAACAAGCAGCAGCGAGGGGGCGGCGGGGCGCGTGGCGGTAGAGGCCGTGGTAGGGGAGGGTTGGGCGGAGGACGAGGCGGTAACGTCGGCCGACTTGGAGGCACCGGAGGAGGAGGCTTTGGGGGCCGAGGCGGCGGATCGGGCCCTTTTCGGAATCGACAAACCCTAAGCCGGGGTAGAAGCAGACCCACGCCGTACAGCAGGGTAGGAGAAAGAAAAAGAGATTGGCTCAGAAATCGGATAAGATCGTGGCATCAGAGTCCGCAGTCTTTTTTAAATATTATATACTTAGCTAACGTTGCTAGCTAGCATGGGAACCCTCTGGAGTTTTAATTTGGAGCAAAATGTTAATTGGGCACTACTAAAGTGACCATCGTTAGAGGAAGTGTAATTCATGATGTTTTCATTTTCCCCAAACAGTAACCTTAAATTTTGATTTCATAACGCTATCCAACTCGCCGTGTCGAGTGATAAATTGCCTTGCAGCGCCATCTTGAATAAGATGAAGAGGCCGGTGTTCAGCTCCAGTCTACGGATGAGTGCAAGTTTCATTCAAAGGTTTTTTTTTTTTTCGACGAGCCACAGTGGATCAAGTGAAATGAAAATGTAATCTGTAAGAAGTCGGCCAGGATCGTTTAGGGAATCTCCTCCGAATGAATGAATGAGCCAGCATACTTTGGTGCTCGAATCCAGGAGACCTTTGTCGGATCTACTCTAATATAGAAATCAGTGAATTTTGAAGAACCTGCAACTTAGTCAGCGAGAAGAGGAAAAGAGACTTTTGTTAATTTAAACGAAATGCAGCCACACGGTCGGCTCCATTGTTCTGACAAAATGGCGTAAGGACAAAATGGACGCTTAAATAGCTGACCGCCATTTCTACTCCTTGGCATGATGCTCAGTACTTTAACCGATACTTATTCATGGACTTAAGATGCCAAAAACCAGCGAATCATTGGACTCTCCTGGTCGTGACGAAGAGCACTCTACGGGTTTAAGCAGGGAATGGAGCCCAGCGCTAGGCGAGCCAAGTCGCAGTATTTCCTCGAACCGAGAGGGGATTTTTCTTCAAGAAGGATTAATTTCACCTCCGATGTGACGATGGAAGCGACGGGGATTGTCGAAGCAGATCGGCCCTGGCTTTCACTGTTGGGGAGGGGTGTCAGGGGTACTGATTAAAAGTGAGGCTTGGAATATGCATTCTGTCAGTGGGGCACTTAATTGATATGCTCCAGGGCCACAAATTCTGAATCAGTAGAGAGCTGTTTAGATGAGTTGCCTTTTTGTAAACCACCCCATTGTCCAGTTATTTGTATTTAACTTCTCATGCTGAAGCATGCTTGTGATTGTGAATGATTTTTTTGCTCATTTAGTTTTATTTAAAACCCCATTATTGTATTTGTTTGTGTTGAGCTGATTGTGTTTGGAACTTGTCTGTTCATAGTATCCTGATGATATATTTATGTAGTGTCTATAGTGTGCATTTTCACCATTACCTTAAAGTGTAATGGAAGATGAGTTTGAACAGGACGGCGGGTCCCTGGGCTGGTTGGTGTTCCCTGGAGAAGCGGGAGTTGCCTCTGGCTGCCCGGGATCTGTGTGATTGGCAGGGACAGGGGCCCTCGAAGTTAGCAGGTGCGTTCTTTGTCTTTGTCCTTGCAGCCCAAGCAGCTCCCTGACAAATGGCAGCACGACCTGTTTGATAGCGGCTATGGTACGAGTACCGGCGGAGGTGCAGCTGGCGTGGAGACAGGTGGCAAGCTGCTTGTGTCAAACCTTGACTTTGGGGTCTCTGATGCAGATATCCAGGTATTGTCTTAAGTGTGGCTTATGTTCCTCTTTGCTTGCCCCTTTTCTGCCTTAGTTCTTGTGGTAGCCCTGTAATTAAGCTTGCATTTTCTCCCGGAAGCAATGCGAGTGTCATTTGTGCGAAGTGGGGGGAATTCATCATGCAGGCAGTCCTGATGCCCCGCTTATTTTGCAGGAGCTGTTTGCAGAGTTCGGGACACTAAAGAAAGCCGCAGTCCACTATGACAGGTCAGGCCGCAGCCTGGGGACGGCGGATGTCCACTTCGAGAGGAAGGCCGACGCACTGAAGGCCATGAAGCAGTACGACGGGGTTCCGCTAGATGGTGAGTGGTGTTTGGTGTCGAGTTTTCTGAAGTGCTACAGATGCGCGTGTTACTGAATTTTTAATTGAAACAAACAGGTCGCCCAATGAACATTCAGTTGGTCACATCGCAGATCGACACACAGAGGAGGCCTGCCATGCAGGGGTAAGTGGCGTTTTGTGGCTGATGATCCTCCACAACCTATGATAGGAATAGCAGCCTAATCCTGTCGTTGATGTGCAGTTTGAATCCAGTAGGTGGCCTCAACAGGAATCGAATCGGGGGCAGTTTTGGAGGGATGACGAAACGGGGCGGCAGGGGTAGCGGGACCAGGGGCAGAGGACGGGGAAGAGGTGGACGTGGTGGTAACAGGCAGCAGCTGTCTGCTGAAGAGCTGGATGCGCAGCTTGATGCATACAATGCAAGGGTGAGTGAACTGGCAAAGGGTCCAGCGTATATAGTGCAAACACAGCATGGGTACAGTCTAACCTTCCCCCCCCATCTCTGTCTGCAGATGGATACCAGCTAGACATGAAGCACTCTGAACCATTTCTGTCAGCTACTCTCAGCCTTGGCAGTAAATCGTTGCCGACTTTGAGCAGTAGTCATGGGATGTTTTACTTCAGCTCTCATGCATTTTAAATTTTTCCAGAGGGGCTTTTTTTTCACGTTCTACTTTTGTTTGTACCTTTTGGACTGTAGGATATAAAAGGATGTAGTTGCTTTGATTTGTTTTGTCCTGATCCCTTTTTGCATCATTGTAATAAACCTGCAGTGTCTGTTAATGCCGCAATGACTGCCTGTTCATTTGTGATGCCAGTGCAAGTGAAAGGGGTTTAATTCGTGTGAATTTTTAAATGTTTCTACTGAGATTTGAATTTGGCCATTGCAGTTTTGGCTGGGAACAGCCTTTTATTCTAGCCAGGTTTAACCTTTGTAATGCTCTTATTTTTTACTTGGTTGCTGGACAGTGTTACTCTTTGTATTTGTAACAGCCTGGTTGTGTTTTAGCGGTTCTGTTCAGTGACTGAAGGGCTGGTCCATGGTGACCAATCATGAACGTGATGTATCTTCAAAACCATCACCATTGGCTGTAGAAAAGAGGTGATACCATGACCAAATAAATAGCCGTATGTTTAAGCAGTGTGATATCCTGTACATATTTGCTTCTGTCTGCTTTGGTCATTCCTTTGCATTTTATCAACTTAAATTAAATGTTTCTCTGCAGTGTCCACCTTTCAGTTCTGTCTTTGACAGTGATGTGGCAGTGGTCTGTGTGTTCACTGAAACAGTTGAAAGCCCTTTGTTTAAGGACTTCGCGTTTGTTCGAAATGCTTCATTGTCATTTTTTCATGGGGTCATAAATCGGAATGAGGGTACTGGTCGCTCTGACCTCATTACCGTCACATCTGCACAACACTGGCTGATATTTCATGGCAGTTTTGGTTCAAGTGTGCTTGTGAGAATCCTCTGCCCTATAAGAAGATGCATTCTCTTTATTATTGTGGGCCGGTTCTGTAGTTTGCCTGCTCAAAATTTAACTGTATAAGTAGTCCTGAAAGTACTAATGAATTAGTTATGTGATGTATTAAATATTCAGCTGTATGAATTGTTACAACTATCGAGCCTTCTGGTAATACAATTTAAATAATGAAAAATAGCTGTAATAATTCTAAGTCAGCTGTACTTCTGGAGAAGTGATGTTTGCCATCAAAGTGGGCACCCAACCAAGTGTGCAGACAAACTTTGCACGGAAAGGCCTTGTCAGAAGGTTTCCAATCCTCGGTATGCTGATACTTAAGAGTATCTTATGTACATTTCCAGGGATAATAAATCCACATTAGTGACAACATGCTTTATTTGCCATTTGTATAGGTACATGTATATTGTAATGCTTCTCTTCGCTGATCCCATCTTACTCTCCATAGCTTGGAGGTTTCATCTGAGGTACGCTCCAGTTCCTGAAAAACTCATCTGGCCCAAAACTGTTCCCACACATATCGCACACAAATATTTACTTGTGCCCCATAATACATTTTGTATGAAAGTAGCTGTATGTGACAATAATAGTAAAAATTCCTAGGAGTACATGAGAAAATGCACAAAAATAAGATGAGGTGCAACAAAATCAACACACCCTACAACCCCCCCCATAGTATATGCTGGGACAGTTGACAAATAGCCCAAAGAAACTTAATTTCATGATAAGGAAAAAGTGGGATGAGGCCATGTGAGGATAGGGTATAAGATTGATCAAATTGTTTTCCAGTGGTGACTGTAACTGAAATGTAATTTCTTTTCAAAAGTTGAACCTCTGGGATTATCTCTATACAGCGTGCTACTCTGGACAAAGGTCTTCAGATTCCTGGGCCTTGTTCCCAAGCATATCTCTGTATACATTTCTTCAACTATGCAGTGCTAAACTGGGGTACCAGCTTGACTAAGCAATCGTAAAATGCTTCGCAGGTGTCATATGAAAATATCTTCATCATTAAGGTAATTTTCCAGTTGAAAACGTTTTAATAAAATCATTCAGCAAAGTTATCAAAAAACTTTGTCATGACTAGCCATCAAACGATCATGAGTCACCAGTGTCACAACCTTACAGATTTTACCTCTACTTGGCATCCTGTTCGTGTTCAAACACGTAAACCCTAAATACAGCTTAATATCACTCTAATTATCAGTATTACTATCCGTAATGCTTTATTACTTACTTTAGCCACCCATTTAAACATTCCGACTTTGCATAACTAATTGTCTTTGGTCAGCTGGCTGGCGTGAATTTTTCAGTTCGAGACACGTCCGCACACTCATTTACATGTATACAGTAGTTTTATTACCTTATAAATAGCCTGCGGGGTTTGCAACTATCCCAACGCTTTCGATTTAGCCAGTTTCCGGTTTATAATATAATATATATTTGCCTTAAGATATCTTGCGTGAGAGGCTGAAAGCGTGAGTGTGACGCCAGATGCACGAGAGCTGGCAATGCTGATGTTGCTGTTATACAATTTTGTATGACTTTACATGCTAAATTTGCACACCGCATACTCGGTTTATCTTCGCAGTTAATTTTAGACAGCAGTTTTCACCAATGGGACAACATTAGTGCGCTGATAGTGAAATAACCTTCATACTTAAATTGATCGCAGAGACATAATAAGTAGCGCAAATGAATATTTAAACCCATGAATAAAAAACGATTTACTACGAAGTGTCACTCGTCACTTTCGCTCACACTAAATTACCAAATTCGTCGCCGAAATGACAGTAAAAGTTGTTGTAAACCACAAATGCTATGTCTATATCGTGTCGCATTTACTAGAGCTGTAAATCAGGATGTCACCGTATCACTAAAGTATGTTGAGTAATGTGACTATATGCAGGGCAAGATTCAGACGTGCACTGCAGTATATTAAAATGTATGTAGGTGTTTCAGCTCAGTCTTCGTCACCCTTGCACACCAGTGAACTTAAGATGAATTGATGTTGATCAATCTATTTATTTTCACCAAATGTATGCCGTATTTCGCTCACAGCCATCATATTTATTGCAACTTAATATTTATATGGGAGCGGTAAAACTAATCGTTTGCTAGTCTTTCACCGGTGGACGCAAAGAGCCAGTCAGTGAAAATTTGTGACTTGGACAAATTCCGGCTAACAGGATCATGTACGGGCAAACTGAGATATTTGGAACCGAAACGTGTAAAATTATAAGGCGCCAAGCGCGGACGACGGATCTCCTCCATATTCAACTTGGCGCCTAAATCCTTGGGCGAGACGCCCGTCTCGGGCGCGTTCACGGAGCCGTTCCCAGCGGTGCGCGGTCCCGCTCCCGGAAGCGTGTCGTGCGGGCGGCTCCGCTCTCTGATCGCCATTCTAGCCCCACGGAGTGCAGCGCTAGGACCACTTTGCGCTTAGACCTCAGGTAAATCCGCGCTATAACGGTAAGGAGTGGTTCACCGGGGCGCTAGCAGAACGAAATTTTAAATACTTACACGTTCGGTAGCTTTGAGAACAGCAGATAGTTACGTCGAGGGTTGATTTCGGTAATATCTCTCTACTGCGATCAAATTCCAAGATTTTAAAAAGCTTCATTATTGTTAGTAAGGTACTTGCAATCTCAGTATTGTTGTTTAATTCTTGATTTCTTTGACTGACCCGCGTTGCATGAACCTATTCAGTAGTTGTACCGACTGATTGAATGTGCAGTTTTAGATATCCTCAGTTGGGTGTAGCTAGCCAAGTTAAACTAACTTACTTAATATTTCCCATTAGTTTAACTAGATGTCTTGATCGCCGCACCTAACTTTTTCATGGATTATATTAATAACTGACTATAGTGTAATTTTGCAAGAAAAAAAAATATACGTCGTAAGGTAGCTGGAGTAGATAGACAGTCTGCATGTTTCCGAAGGGCTGAAGTTGGACTTCATATATCCGGCGTTACGGGGCCTTCGGTTTCCAGGGCCGCCCGGGGTGTCACCGCTCACAGCGGGAATTAACGCGATAAAGATAAATACTTTGTTCGAAAGTCTGTGCCATTACCACGCGAAATGTAGCGCGATTCCTTCCTTCCGCCTTCCAGTTTGGATGCACTTTTCCCAGCTTACTCGTGCCGTCGGGTTACTTGTATTTCCTGTTCCCAGTTATCGTGCCGCAGGAGCAGAAGCGACTTCACGTAGTTCGAAGTTGCACCGAAACTCGGGCGAATTTCTCCAGCCGGGAACATGGACGCATCAGTACAGATAAAGCTTTTAGAAGAAGCGTATCATTTGCGGTATTAAATGAAATATGCAGCATTTAGGTGGCGGAGACTTAAACCCCGCAGTGCAGTTGTATTAGTGTTCGGCGGAGCCTGTTTGCTTAACTGCCGGCCAGACGAAGCGGCCCCCCGTGCGGGGGCCGCTTATCGGTCCGGCGCCGAGAGGCGACCTGAGGCGGTTCTGCTGCCCGTCGAGGAAACGCTGCAGAGCGCCAACTCGGTTCGGGAAACCAGAAATGCGTGTGACTAATGTGTGGGTGGGTCTTGGTGTCTCCTTCGGTCGGCGCTCGACTGCAGCCGGGCCGATTTGAAGAGCCACGGCTTCCTGTCTGCCCTGGTTCTAGGTCTTTCTCGCGGGCAGGGGGCGGTGTCGCTAATCCCCCCCCCCCCCCCCCCACATACACACACACACACACACCTTCAAACTCCCAACTCCGTCCAACACAACAGGTTAACTGACACGTATAATATATTTCGTTGCATATAATCGTTTTTTTTTTTCCTCACCGCATTTTGCCCCTTATGGCGAAACACATTTTACGGTTTACTTTCCCTTCGGTTGGCAAACTTGAAATAAGTGGCGATGTAATGGGCGTTACGAACAATGTGGCAGGGGCACAATAACAAAGCCGTTTGGCGGATATTTTGACCTAGTTAAGCTTTACAGTAAATGTCAAGATGGTTTCTATTCTGCGACATTCCCATCTCATAAAGCTTAAATGCTTTGCGAGCTCCCCCCCCCTTTACTGACTCTCTCAGGTCGGACATCGGTGATTATAAAGCTGCAAAGGGGAAATTACCAGTGGAAATTTAGACACCCAGGGAGCTTTAATGATTTGGTTAATTATTTTCTGAAATGCAGCCAAAGGACTAAAGCACCCATCAGCTGATCTTTAAAGAATGCGTTGACTCTGTATGAATGTGTGTTGGGATGGTCGGCTTTAAAATGCAGACCTATAGGACACAGTGGCTACTGCTTACTAAGCAGTGCTTAGGTATTCTTGTAAAGGAAGCAGGTGTCCTTGGGAGGCAAAGTGGACACAGTTAACTGATTTTCATGACCCAGAAATGTCACGGTCCTAGTTTCGTACATAGAGACTTTTTCACATTGTTCCTTTTACCAAGATAAAACTTACAGGCAACTTTAAAGTGCTTTATCTTGATAGAATTTGGCAGTGTAATATTACAGTTAATGTTCGGTGCATCTTCCTTGCACCTTCCCAGAAGGTTATTCTTTTGGTTGGTTAGATTGTGTTCTACAAGTTAACACGCTCGTAGAACAGTTTTGCAAATCTATCTGTGCTGCCTCAGCTGTTCAGCAATGTGGGGATCCTGTGGATTTTATCGGAAATTCATGTTTTAACTGCTGGCTTTCTGCTGTAGAACTTGATCTTGGTATTCGTGCACTGGCATGAGGAAGTTCAGCTGTTTGTGTGCCTCCCTGACTGCTTTGGTGTTTTGTAATGTAATTGACATCTATCAGGTAGCATAAAGTCACTTTAATAATCACTTTAAATTCTGTTAGTGTGGCTTTTTTCATTTTTATATAAAAAAGGAAATCACGACTTTTTGTTAGGGAAAAAAAGTGAAACTGGATAATGGTCTGCTTACTATTAAGTGAATTTTCCCAGTCGCTAATTTTTTTCATTCTGTTTCCAGCTTTCCTATGATAGTCCACCCCAGTTACATCTTCACAGTATTAGCAGACTGGTTATAGCTCAAATGTCTTTGGCACTCTTACCAAGGGCAGTTATTTGGTTCATAGTGATTTTGAATGAATTTACCCAGTATTCCAGATGGTTGTTAGACAGCCGTGTGTGGTATTTATTTCCTTTCCTTCCCACCTGCAGGGTTGCAGCTGTGGAGGAGGCCATGAATGTTATTAATGCAGCACAGTGTTAATATAAACTGCTGTTATCTTTGAAATCTCCTTTCCCACTCAGAGAATTGGTAGCCGAGTTTCCCAGCTGGTGGATTTTGGTCATCTGGAAGTTGATGACATTTGGCATGTCAGATTATAAGTTTTACCTTGGGAAAGCAGCTCTTGATGGCACATGTTTTTCAAAGTGCGTCCTTAGGCAGGGCTACAGTAGTTTTTTTTTTTTTTTTTTTTTTTGGTTAAATTAAAATAAGTGTTTTTTTAGAGCAAATAGTTTAAGGACTTTTTTTTTTTTTTTTTTAAAATTTAAAAAAAACTTGTATAGTTTTGGTCTCTGAAAAGAAGTTCGTATCAAGACCATTTTGCTCAGTACAAGTGAATTAAATACTGCTGACAATATTGCAATGTAATTTTAATCCATGCATATGTACAGAGATGAAATAAACATCTGACATTTAACATAAACTGTTAGCTAGTATTGCAAGATAAATTTTACCCTTTTAAATCCTTTTGCTGATGCTCCTCATGGTTGGAGGCGTTTCGTAGGCATTTTCCCGCTGATCCGCTACACTCGATCTCATTATGTGGAGTAACTTTGGTCCATGGTGTTTGGATATCCATCGATACAGCTCCATGCTCTTAACAAGACCCAGATTTTCAGCAGTGATCTTTCCAGGTCAGACAGGGAAGCAGTTGCTCTCCCCATTCCACTGTGTCCTCTACCTCGAGGGAGGTTTCTGGGTGCCCAGAGAAGATGGCAATGTGAGAAGGAGGGAGGGGGAAAAGGGGGCGATGTGCTTTTGCGAATGGCCTGTTTGATCGCTGTATAGGTGATCTGTGAGGTTATAATGCTCCTAGTTCTCTCATGTTCTGACATGGTGAAGAAATACCTCATCAGATAAGATCTGGCATTTGCTGCCTTTGTGATGCTGTCAGGATTGAAGCTACCCTGTGCTTCCAGCAGAATGGGGTGGCTTCAACTGGGTCCCCGATTCTCACAGAACAGGCATGGTGGTATTTCAGGTGTCATTCCAATTCTGTTTAATTTTTAATTTGTTTACTTCTGCGCTGTCCTTTCCTGACATGTTGTTTAAATGGCTGAGGGCTGTAGTGTTAAACTGCGGCTTTATTGAAGCATAGAGGTGTACAGTTTTCTCATGTAATGTTAGTCACAGGTGGCTGACTTGTAATGAACTATTTTTGAATGTGCTTTGACGTTCATTGTCTCAGAGTTGTATGGCTCTTGCCACAGACTCAACTCTCCGAGGAAAAGAGAGCAAGATGGTGAACTTTGCTTGGTCTCAGTGACACAAATGTATCTTGAGTTAATCAGTTCAGCCCCAGACCTAGAATCGCAAAAAAGTAAATTTCACAAAATGTATGGCTCCCTTGCTGGAAGCTAGCTGCATCTCTTTCTGTCATAACACACACACACCAGCACTCCCCGTGTCACTTAGCCACTTTTAGGTTTCTTATATTTGTTTCGGTAGCTGTTTTGGATCGTTTCCCTCCTAGGAATAATCAGCAGGTTTCTTCCAAGTCATCAGAAGGCTGACTTTGACCTACTTCAGAATGAGTGTTTAACGTTCTCCCATATGGGCCACATATCTGCGCTGACTTCCTGTGATGCTGCTTCAGACTGCGGTGTGAGGCTGAACTCTTACCAGGTGATTGCAACAGGAGATGCAATAGTGGGTCAGTGTAACTGGTATGGTTTGTTCAGGAGGAAGAGGGCTTAAATATAGTCATCGTTATCTTGGTTATCAGCATACCAGTGCCTCCTTAGGGTGCTGTGGGGCTCCAGACCAGTCCACGTTGTCTTTACAGGCAGGTGAAATGCTCGGATGATTTCTATTTGTCTAGAGTCTAGACTGAACACTCTAAACACTTCTGCTGAAGTCAGATGTGCCGGAGTTGTGCTCAGGTCAGCGGTGAAAGATATCGATGAAATGACCCTGGCTATTAACGACCGACGTTTACCCTTGCTGAGGTTCCCAGATATGTTTTGGTATCCCATCCTTAGATTTCGATAAGTGAAAATTCTCTCATAAAGATGTTTAAGTGTCAGCCTGCCAAGAGACACGCAAGTAAGAATTGAATTGTATTTTAGTACATCTTGTACTTAATACATTTGACAAATCTTGAATCTTGAGATGTCATTAGTATGCAGACTAATTTGTATGAAGTGAGAATGAGTATGAGAACATTCATTCTGTCTATTAACAGCTGCTGTTGTAGACAAATACCAGGAGCGTTTTTCTGAATGAGTATTGTACTATTGCGTGTAGCCCATAAATCCTATTTGAGGCATTGTTAATATAAATAGATGTGACACTGAAAATGGGCTTTATTAGAAAAGCATAACATTCGCTGTGTCTGAATTCATGCACCATTTGGTCAACAGCTTCCTAATGACTGTTGTTCTAATACTTAGCTGTTAGTGCTAATGCAAAAGAATAGCATTCACTGTTTTAATTGGGCTGGTTTAACAGTTTTTTAGTATTAATGTGTTTGAGTGAGTGTGTGTGTGTGTTTCCCCCCCAGAGTTTGATCTCATCTTAGCCTTGAAGATAGGGAAAATTTATAGTGAGGACTAGATGGGTTGTACTTAATGATCAGATGTTTGTTTGTCTGCCCTTGGCCAGTGCCGGTATTTCGTGTTTAATTTTGGTTTGCAAGGAAGAGGAAATCGTAGTTTTGTCATTTCCTGTGTGATTCATAGTTAGCTTTTTTTCTTTGACAAGCCAGAAGTGGTACAGTGAACAAACCCCAGTTCATATTGCTGTCATGTTTAAACAGTATAACTTTATTAAAGCGTACTTTTTTTTTTTTTAGTTTATTAATGTTTGCAGTCCCCATTGGATGGCCTGGTGCCGTAAGCTTCTGCAGATTGGGGGCCAGTTCTTGGCCAAGGTTTCCTTGAGACGGGATCATAGCTTACAGACAGCGTGTTTTCCTGAGGAGGCATGGTGCATGTTAATGGTGGTGTGGTGTGGCAGCTGGTGGAGGGACATGGGGCAGTGTATCGGCCTTGTCTACTCCCTGGCGTCCTAGTTATGTCACAGGCTGGCACTGTGAAAGTGGAGCGTGCTCCTGGCAGCTCGACGCGCTGTGGTGCCGCTATGTAGCTCTGTTTGCTGCATCTCCATACTGCTGCCCCAGTGTGTGTGAAATTCCAGTTCTTTTTGTTCTGACACGCCGACCTCTCTTCTGTCCCCCTCCTTCCCCTCTCCCCACCGACCATAACACACATATTGCAGTTGAAATTAATAATTATCTAAGTAAGTAAGAAGAAATGGAAACCTGTGTCCTTCTGTGCACCTCAGTGTTTTATAACAAGTGTGTTTTTAATAATTATTTTTATTTATTTAAAGAAATCCGCTCTAGCTGCTGAGCTTTCCTCAATGTCTTGGCCACAGCCTAAGGGGCACATTTATGGCCCAAAGGAAAGTACTGGCTTTATTGGGGAAGGATCTATGTGTCTGTCCGTGTGTGCGTCCCTCGTGAAGAGCGCTTCCTGCTTCTGTGACACTGCCAGGTCACATGTCGTGTTTAAGTGCCTGATGGCCTGAGGATTATGGGTGTAAATGGATCCCAGAATGCTGCAGAGTTTTATGTAATGGGTGTTACATTTGGTGAGACTGAATAGAAGTGGTGTGAAGCCAACTTTTTTTTTTTTTTTTTTTTTAAATTGATGTTCTTTACACAGGATTTTCTTTAAATTAGCAGTGATGTAATACAGTTGTACTGGTGGATTTGGATACCTGTGTGCATAAATGTGTGTGAGTGTAATGTATTTATTCTTAGACTTTTTATCAAGGGTGTCTTGGGGTGTTGTGAGAGCTCTTTGAGGGGAGTGTGTGCTGGTAACTTTAGAGCCCGGTCCTTGTCCCAGATTGCATTAGACCACTCTACTTTGGCATATTTGTTTAAGAGCCACCTGCTTCTGTTGTGAGCTGTTTCACATTAGACCGATTTAAATTCTGTATTAATTTAATTGTCATTCATTTTTTTAAGACTTGACTTATGCTGCAGCAAACCCCTGCCTTCATTCCTTCGGCAGGCATAAACTAGGTGATGGCAGGTCTCATAAACAGATTGTCATGGCAGCCCAAAGGGGGACGGTTAATATTTTTCTCTTGTAAGAGACCTGCTTATATAGGCATCCATGTCTCTGGATATCTTCACTGTTTGCCTCCCTCTGTATGCAAAGGACATTTCTTAGAAAGACACCCTAGAAGAATAAGAAGACAGGGTGACCTCAACTCTAACTGTCATTTATAATTGTTATGGCCCCCCCAGACCATGGCTGAACACGAGCCCACCCCAGAGCAGCTAGCTGCCATTGCTGCGGAGAACGAGGAGTCGGAGTCTGTGAACTACCGGGCCCCGGCCCAGAAGTCCTTGCAAGAGATCCAGGAGCTGGACAAGGACGATGAGAGCCTGCAGAAGTACAAAGAGGCCCTGCTCGGCTCTGCGCCTACGGCTGCAGGTACCTGTCTGTGTCTGTGGGCGTGTGCGGCTGCCCGGGCTCCTGGTGCACCGAGCTGGGGGAGCCTGCCTCTCCCCTGGGTCCCTGCTCCAGAATAGGAGTGCTGTGATTAAGGCTGGCAGTGCCTGCAGCACCTCCCAGGGACTGACCTGATTGCAGCTGTGAGCGAAGCTGTCTGGAAGCTTCTGACACACCGACAGACTTTTCTGACTATGAACCTATGAACAGCTTGGGTACAAACAATAGCATGCGTCCGTAGGGTAAACTAATGCTGTTGGTATGAATTAGCCATTAAACCACCTATGTGATAATTAACAATAGTGTCAGAGCACTGCAGAGAACCTCATTTAAGGTTCTGCCCTGTTACTTATATGTAGTGCAGCTGACATCACTAACCAGCAGACTTTGTGGAGCGTCCAAGAAAAGAAATACAATCCCTTTTATTTTTTTTGGTTCAAATAAATTCTGCCAGTTCATTTTTCTCCTGAGAGGTGAAAATTCCCACGTCACCCTAATGCTAAATTCTTGAGATTGTAGATGGTAAAATTGCATGTCTATCTCCTACTTTCCTAATAAAAATTGCCAGTTTTGATGTATCTATTGATATATGTTCCTTCTCTCTCTTAGATCCCAGTGTCCCGAATGTGCAGGTGACACGGCTGACCTTGGTTTGTGACACTGCCCCTGCTCCCCTGACACTTAACCTGCAGGGTAAGTAAAACCCAGTGAGCACTGGCAGCGTGGCTTGACGTGCCTCAACTTTGAATTTCCCATATCTTGCTTCATTTGTTGCACAGAGGTCATAACAGATCAAATAATCACTCCAGTTCTTTTCACATGGTGGATCAGCTTTAGTGTTTTAGCAACTTGGTGACGCAGCTCTTTAGAAAAATCAAATGCAGAGCAGTTTGAGTGCGTCCCCCTTTAGTAGCCTCAGCTGTTTTGTTTACCGATGACTGCAGCTTACCCAGGTCTTAAGTTTTCTCAAGACTGATTTCATAGGTTGATACTGTCTTCCATTGTTTAAAATGCCTGAGGGTTTCTGATTTCTTACAACAGGTGAACTGGATGCACTGAAAAAGCAGTCCTTCGTGTTGAAGGAGGGAGTGGAGTACAAGATAAAAATTAACTTTAGGGTGAGTAGTGTTTTTATTTCTTCTAAACATTTGGGATAGCCTTCTACTGTAATCTGATTCTCTTCCGTACTTTGACAGAGCAAGAATGAGTTAGGATGCAAAGCATACTTAAGGATCTTTTGTAGCATCTGTGCAACCTTTTAATCTTTATTCTTGCAGGTGAACAAAGAGATTGTCTCTGGGCTCAAGTATGTTCAGCAGACCTTCAGGAAAGGAGTAAAGAGTGAGTCCCTTGTACCCCTTGATAAATTGTTGTCCCGCTCTCTTCCTGATTGGAAAAGTTCAGTAAAAGCCATGTGACCCACTGTAACATTATTCTGTCAACATAAAGGCAATGTAACGCTAATGCTTTACCTCAGAACAGGTCCTCTTGTATTTTGTGGTTTTAAAGCATGCAAGAGCATACCCATCAGTATCAGATTGACGTCCCTTTTTTGTGCTTCGCCATAGTTTAAAATGAGATTAATATGAGCCTATAGCCTTATCATTAATGTATCGATTGACTCAATTATTGTGGCCTGCCTGTGCTCTTGACTGCTTTCCCGTTATTCCTTCCAGTTGACAAGTCTGACTACATGGTGGGAAGCTACGGGCCGCGAGACACCGAGTATGAGTTTCTGACTCCCATGGAGGAGGCGCCCAAGGGCATGCTCGCCCGCGGTACCTACAACATCAAATCCAAGTTCACTGACGACGACAAGCACGACCACCTCTCTTGGGAGTGGAACCTAAACATCAAGAAGGACTGGAAAGATTGAGCTGCCCTCAGAATCATCATCATCTTCCCTCTTGTTTCCTAGTGGGGGGGGGGGGGGGGGGGGGGGGGGGGGGGGGGGGGGGGGGGGGGGGGGGGGGGGGGGGGGGGGGGGGGG
>JAODKC010000095.1:13155491-13172081 GCA_026777985.1 Mormyrops attenuatus | reverse complement strand
TTTATACCTTGCTCCTATGTGCCCCAGCGCTTCTCGGCTGTCGTCCATGCTACTTGAAGGAAAAAGCATTCCTTTCCCCTCTCAACAAAAAAAATGGCGTCTTCCACAGAAAACATGGAAGCTTTTTTGATAGGTTTGTGTAGGAGAAAATACGGGCCTACCCCCAGCCTTTGTGTGTTGGTGGGTGTTTGTTTAAAGGATATGAAAACACATGAGCAGATGGTGATTTTTTTTTTTTTTTAACCATTGCACTCATTCACTCATTTTTACATGACAATGTTTTCTGTTTTCCCTAATCATTCCCTGCCTCCAACCCCCCCCCCCCATCCTTTTTTCCACATTCCTATTTCATGCTGGATATATTTTTTTCTTTAAACCAAGAACTGCCTTCCTTAGTGTTTAATGATTGCGAGGGATGCGCTGTATTGGTTACTCTGTTCCTTAACATTTATTCTCGCCTTTTCTTTGGGGTCTGGGGTCACAGGAGTTTTAAACAAATTATCTATATATATATGGGGTGCAGGCTCCTCTGCCTTATACTGAGTGATCGAAACAGGGATAGACATGCTTGAGAAATGTAAATGTTCATGTGCCCGGGGTTTAAGATTTTTACACAGCTGTCCAGCCAAGATATCAAGATTTGAAACGTGCTGAGGACCGCACACGCCTCTAATGTTCAGCACATTAATTTCTTTTGAAATCTGATAAAGGCTAGTGTGTGGACCAACTGACAACTGGTCCCAGTCCTGTTAAAATTAATTTCATGCAGTGAAGAGCAGCGAAGTACAAAGGCCTCATGCCACCTTTCTCCTTTTCTGCCTCTTACTGGGCAAGCACACCCTGTAAAGTGTCGCCAAGCCTCTAGGTATCTCTTCCCACAATTACAGCTGAGAGATATGATCAGCAATGATTTAGCGTGGTAGTCAGTACTCTGCTGTCATGTGGCCTTAATGGAGAATCGAGTTGCTAAACAATGAGAGATTACATGTAATGAGATTACCTATGCCTTAGCACTGCACCTCATTACTCAGATGGTGGGCTCTCAGGCCCTTAGGGTAAAAGGACAAAATGTGGAAGATCTGGCAAGATCACCATCTGCTGCTGACAACCATGATGGTGATTGCCTCGATCTGTTATAGCAGTCTTTCCCAACCCAACCCTTGGGGACCCCCTAGCCGGTCCACATTTTTGCTCCCTCCCAGCTCCCTACTGGTTTTGGAAACACTGCATTATAGAAACCGGTGAAAGAGAATCCATACTTTAAAGATGTGGGCTGAAGACCTTTTGCCCTCTGCGCATGAAAGGTGACCGTTCTAAGTTTAAAAGTGACTTTTGCACAGCCTGGAAGGTTTTCGTTAATGACTGACTGGTAGTTGAGTGTGCAAGCTTTCTGAATTGCCAGAACAGCTATAGAAAGGGTTAGGGCTACCAGTGATGACCAGACTTGTTTGGCATAATTGTGCTACCTCAGCGTGTATTGATGAAAGTAGAGGCTGTATTTAGTGGGTTGCATGTATCTCACACACCCAGAAATGCAGATAGAAATGCTTATCGTTTGTGATCCTTTTATCATTGTTTTTGTCCAGCCTGCAGTGAGACTTCTCGTCTGAAGCTTTCATCTTCTGGAGTGCTCCGAGATGCTATATGCTGAAGTATTTGTTGTAGGTTGAAAACTTACTTTAATATCACCTATACAAATTTGCACTCTAAACGTCCTGGGATGGACAAGTTGGTTAACCAAAGGTGCTTTATTTTGAGTACTGATTCTGTGGAGTATTTAGGTGTCAGTGAAGCCCTCCTGCACCTTTCATCCCCAAAAATGTCCAAGTTTCTCCTCTTGGATCCACACTAGGACTAGTGATTGTGACCACCTTTCAGGGACTAGACATGTCGTGGCTTGTAGCTGTGTAATTTTCTTTAACCCCATTTTTATACTCCATTTACCTTATGTTTGATGATACGATTGTATTTTGTGTGTTACTTCTGTGACGCCTCGATTATTCAGATTGTGTCATTCTGGACCAGCTGTTCATCAGTCACCATTAAAGTGTTCAGACTCAAAATGGCTGACTTCCTCTTCCTTCCCCTGTCTGCTAACAAATCGGATCTGACCAACACCGTCTCCAGGAATGCGAATGAGTGATCCAGCTCTCCTATTAGTCTGGTATTTTGAGCCGGCAGGCTGTAAAAGATGACAGTGACTTGAACTAAGGAATAATTATTTGTCTTCAACAAGTGATTTGGTAACAAAGGGCATAGTAATTGCCAGTATTTTTAAAGCAGATGTCTGCCTATGGAAATGCATGGAAATCTACTCTTTTTTTTTTTTTTTTTAAGTTTGTCAAGTACCCGTATGAGTCACTCCAATATGCAGTAGGGTTCATAGTAACACGGAAAGAATGATCATTGCTGTTCTGTGATTTTTTTTATTTATTTTTTTCCTGAAATTGATTTCATGACTATTAAAGATCAATATACACCATGATTAAAAATCATTCATGGAGAAGTGACTTATCCAAGAATGGAACCTTATTGAATGTGTAGAGATCAGTAAACAGCCACGTTACAGGTCTTCGCATTACTCTTTTACTAAGTGGAAATGAGACGTGTGACAGTTTTGCAAAGGTAGGAAATGACACGGCTCCAAAAAATTAGTTTTTTTTGTCGTTTGTCTATCTGCAACATTTCAAATGAGCTAAGTGCATAGGTAACATTCACCTTGTTACTGGTATGTGCATTTGAAATGTATTTTGTATTTGTCATGAAAAACTGAAATTACATACAAAGGCTGTTGCAATACATTGTTTGTTAAATGCATTGTGCAACTCATGAACAGGATGCGGTGTGTTTTGGGTTGGTTGCAGGAAATCACGCAAAGCCTGAAGATGAACAAAGCCTGAAGATGAACAAAGCCTGAAGATGAACAAAGCCTGAAGATGAACAAAGCCTGAATGTGTTGTTTTTGCACATTTGGCACAATTTTATATGCAATCGAAATTGGCACCTTTTTAAATGAGAATACTTATCAAGTATATTACTATGTCCTTGAAGAGAAACACTTGACTCCAGGACTTCATTTGAATTGCATTCATACAGATTGGGCAGCTCTGTAGCAGTAAAGAACATTACATTTATAGATATATTGCACTGCATGTCACTTTAATTTTTGTTGTTGTATTTCATGGATGTGACTCTTGTCCCATTTAACAATCAGTCTTGCTATTTTTAGGATTTAAATAACCGTATTAAGCATATGTTTAGTATGACTTTCCATCCGCCTTTTCTCAGGTGTCTAAATTAAAAAGTGCAATCATGACCCTGGAATGGAGGTAGCAAAAGCCAGAATGGTAACTGGCTTAGAAATTAACAGCAATTTGACAGCTGTAAGGACTAATCCTAAATGTTCTCGTTTTCTGTTGTGTAAGCATTTTTCTGCTGCTGGAGTCTGTTGATTTATAATATCTCAATATTGGTGTGTTGATTTAGATTTTAAAAATCAACTTTATGATCAGATGATAATTCATTAAACTAGTTATTCATATTTCGGCTATATCAAGACAGCATTGAAAAGTAACTCTCCTTCGAGCCGGATTCGAACCAGCGACCTAAGGATATCTGGATTTATCGCCTACAGTCCTCCGCTCTACCAACTGAGCTATCGAAGGGAGACACGTGAGAGTTATACTAACGCACTCTTTTTGGTGATTAAATTCAAAATCAGATGAACTCTAATGTACTTTTTAAAAGCCCGTTTTCCTTTTGTGTGGAGTATTTGTGATCCCACCGACACAATTTATATATCAGTTTTTGAATAATAAGTACTTGCTGATATAGTTGTGTGACTATGTTGTTTTACATAAAAATTAGACTATAGTAAATGACTACATTTGTATTATTAAATATCTATTCATAGCTCAAAATTCCAGTACCAATATACCATCGTTCTCGATCCATAACTTGGCGTGGTTCATAACTTATTCACATATAATGTAATTGGTCAATTAAATTACCCAAAAATAATTTGTCGTAAACATGGAAGAGTTGCCGTGTCAACCAGAAAGCCGTAAAATGATATTGCAAAATGGCGTCTACTATCCTCAAGATGTTGCGTTTGTTTGGGTTAAAACCATGCGTTGTCCCCAGTCAGATTAAGACTGGTGTACACCATCAGTATATGAACGCAGACCTGGATGCAGCCAATATATTCGTTCGATATTTCTCCTCGAGTCTTAATTATGGCAACAAGGCTGAGGATTATAACCGGGTAAATTAGTTATGAACTAGGATGTGGTGATACTTTTGGTTAATCATTAAGCTGTGTAATTGTAACATGTCAATGGATTCGACGAGGCTGTTATGGAAAGCTGAGTTTTCGTTAACATGTGTTTTACATTGTTGTAGGACGGGAGAGTGCCTATACCCATGGGTACGTAGTTCTTCTAACATTTCAAAGTAGCAAAGTTTGTCTGAATTTTTGATATACGCGTTATGTTGTTTTCCTTTAATTAGCCAGACTTAGTGGTAAAATCTACGATACAGGCAACCTGTATGGCGATAGGACTGTAGTCTGCGTCTTCTGCATCACAGAGCCTCCTAAAGAGCGCTAGACTTTTATCAGAAAAAGAAACTCCAATTATTACTGCTTTCGTCTGTCCAGATCGCCTGACAGTGACGTACAGCAGGAGCAGCGGACCGGGCGGGCAGCACGTGAACAAAGGTTTAAATGTTATAAAATGTACTCTCGTAACGACGGCATTAATATCTCAATATTTTATACAAGTACTTGTTAGGGTGATGCTATATTTGACGGTTATTTTCTATTTTGGTCAAACAACAGCATAGTTCACTATATACATTTCATGCCTATGTGGATGATAATGGATAAAGTACATCACTGCTGATTGCTTTTTGCTAGTCAACACAAAGGCAGAAATACGGTTTCATGTACAGACAGCAGACTGGATTCCGGAGGATGTTAGGAATAAGATCATCATCCAGGTAAGTGAATTTTGTTCTTGCAGTGCAACTGCATAGCGATGTAATGATCTTGGTCCAGTGCTAACTACCATGTGTTACTGGTTGAAGTTTCACTGAACTGGTTGAAGTTTCACTGAACAATTCAGTGACCTCTTAAAATGCTGCCTTATGCTGGTGGATCGCTAATTCAGTAACATCTTATTAGTGATGTTCTGTCTTGTGGTCAGGTGGAAGGTTCATAACAGGTCAAATTTGGATATAGCAAGAATCTGAAAGTTTTATGATCTGTTGTTACAATTTCATCTTCTCTCTTGGCCACAATAGAATAAAAATCGCATCAACAAAGTGGGCGAGTTGTTGGTCACATCCGAGGCAAGTAGGAGTCAGCGGCAAAACCTGAGTGACTGTTTGCAGAAAATCCATGACATAATTGCAGAAGCCAGCCAGAAGCCACATGAACCCACTGAAGAGGATATAGCCATCAGGAGGACAAGGTAGTGGATAAAACTCAGCTGTTCTCTGTCATATATTAAAACCTATTTTTATATTTAAATGCTGCCATTCCATTGACTGTCGATAATGACAATCACCAGATTAGAAAAATTCAAGGCCCTACTTAAATATGTAAACTCTGATTACATCACTGCGATGTGTGATTCTGCACATAATTAAGGCCTTTATATAATTCACACATATATAAAAATCTCTCTTAGGTTGGAACATATGAACAAGGAAAGGCTAAAACAGAAGAAGATTCATTCAGTCATAAAGCAGAGCCGTAAAGTGGATTTTGAATAAAGAAGAGTTCCACAGATAACCATCGCACTCTACCTCATTGCATTTCGCAGTATAGTGCACCTGGACTAATGCCATTGTAGCTGAATATAGATATTGCAGACGTAATTGTGTTTTTTAATGGTATGTTTTTTTCTGAAATAAATAATATGTGCATCATTAAAACTGTTCTATTCATGGGCATTTAACCATGTTGTACCTAATCATTGTCAAAAATATGTCTTTACTCATAATTCTAAGGCCCCTTTTAAAAAACAACAGCATTTGTTCAGAAGACTAACACAGCGTTTTTACTGAAACAAGGATTCAAGGATTTTATTTGTCTATGTGTAAACCAGAATCTTATTCTTTACTTATCTGGGTAGTAAACAATATAAAATGCGATATTCTTCAGTAGAAATCCCATATCATTTGCAGTTATTTTAGTAAAGAGGAAAACAGGCGGCAAGTTGTAAAATTTGCCTTACTTTTTTAATAAGAAAACAATGATAGCAGAGGATGGTTTCGATCCATCGACCTCTGGGTTATGGGCCCAGCACGCTTCCGCTGCGCCACTCTGCTATTTGAAATTCTTTTCTTTGTATAGCTATTGGTGTCTAAATTAATTCGTGCATTAGTCGTTAGTTCTTTATCGTTACCTGGAAGTATTTCATGTGCAGTATTTCATGAAATTTAATTCCATATGCACCTTATCGTAATGGATAAAACTGATTAATTTTAATTAGAGTTATTTATATTTAGAGAGGGCTGGAATTAATTTTATCGCTACCCTGAGCAGAACAGTTACGTAAAATGTCGTGGTCATTTAAGAATATTTGAAATGTCGATACTTGAGCACTGCTTTAAAAAAATCTAAAACATACACTGATGTTTCACAAACTATAAAATAAAACAAAACATCGACCACGAAGGGACTCGAACCCTCAATCTTCTGATCCGAAGTCAGACGCCTTATCCATTAGGCCACGCGGTCAACACGAGAAAAGCATTCTTTTCGCCTTAGTTGTCCAGGGCTATTACCGAAAATTGGCATCTAAATTGCGATCAACTTCATGGGGTAATCAACTTTTTCTGAAACAACAAAGCATTGAAATCAAATCTCACAAGCTACATATTGAAGAAAACTGTTACCATTTGATAGTTCAGTCTACCTACGAGCGAAATGGAATATTAGATTAACAACAATTTACCACTTCTAACGTATCCGTTTGGTATGCAGCAGCGATGTTTTAGTCATTATCTTGAATGCTGTTGCATTAAATCACAGTCCTTGTTCAATTAACCTTTTTCTGCAGACGTTAGAAGAGGCACAACGACCCCAACTTACAGCAGTCCGGGGGAACTTTATTAGTGGGTAAATGGGCAGCCCTTGTGGGTTTTCAGTGGCTGTGCAAACACTGCCATCTATTGAACGACTGACGGATCTGCGTTCCCCCTTCGAATCAGAATCAAGAATTCACTTCACTGGCCAGGTACAACTGCATGTACTAGGAATTTGTTTTGCCAGTATTTGTGTTTCTATTCACAGACAACGTAGAACATAAATTACGAAACACAGAATAAGTAGAAATAAAATAGAATAAAATAATACAAACAGTGCAAAGTTGTACAAAATTATATTGATAAATATAAACATAAAGGGAAACCGGATATGCAGCAGTTGCTAAAAAAATAATAAAATAAAATAAATAATATATATATAATGATGTGACAAATTTTTCCCCCTCCTGATATCCTGCTTTTTGCATAATGTGATCAAATGTGTCACATACAAGAAACTTGTGTAAACATTTTTAAATCAATACTTAATATACTTAAGCAATAAAGTTATCCAACTCCCATATTGCTCATGTGACACAACAATTGTCCCCTTAGCCTGCTGTCCAAATTTGCTTTGGTCTCTCTCCCCCTCTCTGGATTTGCAATAATTATCTTGCGTAAAAACTACAGCCAAGTGCAATATATGCTACCTGTGCAATATACATACCATGCACACTTATTTATATATGTTTTATTCAGTAGTATTTATTTGTAGTACTTTCTATAATCACTGTGTAAATGACTGAATGTTTGTTCTTGGTTATATTCGAAGGGGTAGATGCTTTGCAATTTCGTTGTACTTGGTATAATGACAATAAAAGACTTCTAATTCTAAAAAGCCCTCCTTCAAGCCAGATTCATACCCAAAACACCAGGATAGCTTAATTTACCCACTAAGCTAAACCTGGAACCAACCATTTACTATCATTGAAGGGATATGCTTGCCTTAAGTAGCATGAGGAGTATATTGGAACAACACGGGTGTCACTGTGTCTGGCGTAAAGCAAATATAGCATTCCAAAGTAAGAATGTCATACTTACAGCAAGACACACAGGTGGCAGTGTGATGGTGTGCAGCTGCTTTGTTTGCTGCCTTAGGACCTGGAAGATTTGCCATCACTGAAGGAACCACGAATCCTGCACTTTGCTGGAAAATTCTTAAGCAGAATGTCCATCTGTCTGTGACCTGAAGCTGGAGACTAACTGTGTAATACAGTAAGGCAATGATCCAAAACCTAAACCTAATTCTAAAGCTGAATGGCTCAGAAGAAGCAAGATTTAAGAGATGCTGTGGCAGGGCCTGAAATAAGCAGCTCACATTCAAATCTGTTAATGTGTCTGAATTGATGCAGTTCTGCAAAGAGGAGTGGGTCTGAATTCCTCAACAACAATACGAAAGATTGAAAAATTCTTCCCCACAAGGCTGACAGCAGTATTGGGTAATTTTCTCCTGTGAATAATATCTAAAATTTACAAACTATTGTATTTGGGATCCCTCACAATTTGTCTAATCATGTGAAGCTATTCCTTGTAAAAGACAAACAAGTAACCGAGCATCTCGGAAAGGTGCAAAACTTTTTCACAACTGTGTATCTGTAAAACATACAGAGCTTTGTAGTTTTAGTAGAATGCCTGATGACAGATTGGCATCCAATCCTGGGTTGTTCCCTGCCTTGCACCCGTAGCCTCTGTGATAGGCTCTGGACCCCCCGCGACCCTGAATAGGATAAGCAGATACAGGAAATGGATGAATGAGTTCTCTGTACTGTACTATGTGGCTTTGTGTGTGTGAAAACAATCATGATTCTTAGCTCATCATGAAAACCAAAACATAAATGACACTTCATTAACCTCCTTCATGTTTACCCCATCTTGGTCCCCATTACACACATGTAGGTGAAAGCCAGATTGGTAGCGAAGGGCAGCCACTAGCAGTGGCATATGCGGAGCTGGGGGGGGGTGTTAAGGGCCTTTTGCATGGGCCCAGCAACATCACTATTCTGCCAAAGCTAGGCTCAAACCAGCAACCTTCCGATCACAAATAGAGAGACTTAACCAGCTGAGCCACACACTGTTGCTAAGCGAGGTATGCAAACTGTTCATTTCATATTTTGATGGACAGTGGGGCAAGATCTATGGCACAAGCTCCCTCCTCTTCATAAACAGGTGTGTCAGTCATTCATAAAAATAAGTAAATCCACACTGAAACTCGTTTGCAATTCTTTAATGGAATATAAGATAAAGGAGATATTTAAAGATGACATAGAACAGAAGTTAACATCTTCATTTTTTACTTTGACAGAGGAAGAACTGAGCAGGCTGGTTTACACATAACGTGTAACTCATGTGTGACTCATGTGTAACTCCTGACAAATGCTACAGTGGGAAAAAAGCTAAAACTATGGTAACCAATCCAACATACAGGCTCAACATGTGCAAAACAAAAACAAAGTCAGTTCGAGTTTGAAGTTAAGCTTCAAAAAGGTTTGCATTAGTTATCAAAATCTTTGATGCTCCACCTCAGATTCTTCACAATGCAGTTATTCCTTCTAATAACTCAGTGATCTATTCAAAATGAAAGGTTAGTCTCTGATAGTGAGATGACACAAAAGACATGTCAATAAATATATAATAATAAAGATGACAGCCAAGAGCATCTTCTAGTGCAAGTGAAGAACATCTCAGTAGGGAAGGCCAAGATGCCTCCAGAGGAGAAAAACACATAGCTTTTTAGGCTCAGCTGGGCTCCATTTTGGCAAACTTTTCCCAAACCAAAATATTCTCTCCCTTTTTCAATACCAGTGATACAATTGCTAAGTTCATTGACCTTGCAACCCTTTAAGACCCTGAGAGAAAGTGGACCCAGCTCTGACCCAAATCTGCTCAGAAGCAATGTGACATGGAACCCTGTGGGACATTTCGTAAAGACAGGAATTCGGCAACAGAGACTAAGACACCTGGTTCAGAGCAAAAGTAGAAAAATGTCCATAGTCTAAGGCTAAAAAGAGCTTGTTTTCGTCGTTGCAAAACACGATGACGCGATAACCACCTCGCAGCATATTTTCCTGTGGAGCGAAATGATTCCCGACAGCAGCCGCGGGGTGGCTCCCTTAGCGCGCTAATCAGCACCAGGCAGAGCGCTACAGCTCAGCTTCCGCAATTACGCTTCACGCAGGAACCTGCACCTCTGTTGCTGGCAATGCGCTAATTTACATTAAACACAGTTCTGTGAATTCTGATTTTTTTTGTCCTTTAACCTGAGGCTAGCATCGGCAAAGCTTGGTATGGTCAAGTCGGAATATGAACCCGCATCTGTGTGTAGAGCGAGGAAGACTGGCCAAATTGTTGGAAAGAGAAACAGATGGTGAGAGGTTTGTGATAGATCCTAATCATTTAAGTCACAGAAGTTTATCAAGTGCTGCACCATTCTAAGGCTACAGCGCCCCCCTACAGCCCCTTCTCCTCAACAGGTGGGGGGAAAGGACAGCAGCCAGAGGATTTCTCAGGCCTTTTAATAATGGAAAATATTTATTCAAAAAGAAAAAAAAAAGAAAAAAATCACACACAACCTGGGTTAAGCATTAGCGCAGTGCTGCAGAGTAAACACAGAAAAATAGCTCTTCTCAAAACAAAGCAGATCAAGGAAAGTTAAGCCTTTCAGTTCTGCCGCACAGTTTTGATGGTACTGCCTGGCTATTGCTTTGTGTCCTCAGGCAGGATTGTTTCCGCTTCTTATACTGAAATAAACCCCCTCCCTCCCCTCGTGGGTATCAGGGGCACATACCAAACTAATAGCATCCTTTACTAGACACAAGGTCTGACATGTCTTCTGATTGAACAGGCTTTAACAGCTCAGTGTTTGGGAAGCGGTACCAATGCACCAATCGTAATGCTCTTTGGGTTTGCAAAGGAAGGGTTAAACTACAAGCTCATAAGTGCAATGCCCTCCATCCTCAGAGAAACAAAAAGGTTAAAAGCTTTTCTAATTGGTGTCTGGTCTTCTCCTGCATCTAGAACCTCCCTTTCGGTTCGCCACAACGGCCTCAATCCTTTAATGCGCCGGCTTTTTCCGCACTGTGGTTCTGATAAGCTGAAAGCATTGCAGACGTGAGAATGGGATGGCGGTGTTGTTCAGTCAGGCTCATTTCCTGCTCTGGCTTTCTTTTGCGTACTGTGACTAAGTCAGGACCTCCCTGCAAGTCAGAAGAAGGCAGCTAAGATGTAATGATGGTCCATAAAAAAAAATACACCCCTGCTAAAGAGAGGCCGAGAGGGGCCAAGAGAGGTCAGATGTTTTCATTTGAATCCACGTTGCTGCAGGAGTGTAGAGAGACACTCAGGGACGGTTCATTTGCTGCTCTTGGCTCCTTTGGAGCCGGCCTTGCTGGAGCTGATGTCAGTCTTGGTCTTCTGGATGCGGGAGAATATCTCCTTGAAGAGGGCCTTGTACTCAGGCGTGTTCTGGCCCAGACGCTTGTCCACAGCCTCCACCTGCTTGCTGATGCTTTCGATGGCTTCAGGGGTGGAGGGAGCAGGGGCGGGGGCGGGGGCGGGCTGTGGGGCCGGCGTGGCGCAGTCCTTCATGGAAGGGTCCCGGGAGACGGGTCGGGACGTCTGCACGCTGGCGTGCCGCATGCTCTCCTCGTGGCGCCGGCACTTGCCCAGCAGCTCCTCGTATTTCTCCAGCAGCGCGTGGTACTGCTCATCCACCTCCCGCAGGATGGACATGCCCCGCTTGCGCACGCTATTGGCGTGCAGCGCATAGCTCCCCCGCCGACGGCCCGAGGCATCCCTGGCCACGATGGCATTCAGTGCCGTGTCGCTGCAGCTCTTGCGCACTGGGCTGGACGTCGCTAGCTCCTCCCCTCCCCTGACCCCACCCCCTTCCCCACCAGGCACTGCCCCCTGCTCCTCCTCCAGCGTGTCAGTCTCGGGAGTGCTGTTGAGAAGCGTCTGCGCCAGGCCGTCCTCCCCGCTCAGCAGAATAGCTCGTGCCCTGCGTAGCTGCTGCAGCTCTTGCAACTCTGCCTCCAGTTCCTGCACGCGCAGCTGGCAGCTCTCCGCCCCCTGGAGGCGCTGCTCGAGGCGCGCAAACTCCTGCAGGAAAGCAGCGCATTCCTTCTCGGCACCCTCGCGCCTCCCCCGCTCCGCCCGCACAGCCGACCGGAGGGACGTCACCGTGTCCCGCAGTCGCTCATTCTCCTCCTCCAGGGGGCGCCGCTCTGCCTCCAAACTCGGGGGCCTGGGGCTACCGATCACAAAGCCGTCCTCATACCTATGGACAAAACAAGTTGCCTGAATGGAGGACAGAACTGATCCTGCAGACTGAATGATCAGTACTCAGTTAATAATCCATTAATACCCACTTACACTGACCCTGCCCATGCATGTAAAAGCAGGAGTTCAAGAAACAGCCTGGACAGAATGTGTATTACAGGGCACATAGTCAAGCGGGAATTTAGCATGCACTCACATACATACATCCAGGAGTTCACTTAGACTGTATGTAACTCAGAGAAACAGAGTCACCTGAACCAAGTGTTTGGGCTGTGCTGGATGCTGTATTAGCCAGAGAAACCCTTGCAGACTCCACACACACAGGGAAGGGACTGAACTCGATATCTTTGAGGTGTGAGTCTACAATGCTGCTCACTGAGCCAACGTGCGGCCTGGATTAAAAAATTGTTGTACTAAAATAAATTCTCCAACAACTAAACGAAGAGGTTTTTGTGAGTTTTAATAAGCGGCCGTGTTCACTGGGTACTGGTCTGCCCCACCATTATGAATGAAGTAAAAATACTGGAACAGTCCACAGCAGCTGCTCTGAACCACACCTAGATGACAGCTTTAGGTTTGTTCTCATTCTCATCGCGTCGGACGCAGGTCCCGCCTGACCTGGGTGCGGTACACAGCTCCTTCAGGCAGGGGAACGAGTGGATGGTTTTGCGGCGTTCCCGCTTCTTTCGGCGCACTCTCAGCTGCTCCAGCGAACGCAGCTCCTCCACCTGTACCGTCAGCACCTCCACCTGGGTCTGCAGCAGCTCGATGGTGCCCGTCAGCCTGAACCCCCCCCCCCATGAAGTGAACACACAGTGAGCTCCGGAAGCTTCCGCAAACATGCTAAGGTGCTTGACGATTTGCCGGTCTGTTGAATCACAAGGGAGTACGAGGGTCGTCTACACAAACGTGCCATCCTGTGGGTCCCCAGAACCAGCTGAATTGGTTTTCCAATAAAAAGAATTTATTTTAATGCATATTACTAATTATGCACTGGTATGTACAAAACCCCAGTGAAACTGGTTCAAAAAGTTTGAATCAAGCCCATGTATCTGTAAATATTGCAACTATAATGCAGAAAAGTGCTGTTTGGTGTGAACTGTACTACGAGTGGGCGTGTCGTTTGGTATCACAGCTGTGGGGTCAAGCCAATAGCATGCCAGAAGAGGGTCATGTGACAGTGCTGCCCATCGTACGTGTGTGTATTGGTGTGTGTGTGCATACTTCGGGCCTGACCTCTCAATCTTCTGTTGAGATGCCTTGCTCTCCAAGACCAGGCTTTCGTTGGTCACCTCCAGCTCGCGCGCCGTGACATCCAGTTGCTCGTACACTTTGGCATGCTGCTCGTTCATCTGCCGCAGCATCTCCAGCTGTTTCGACAAGTACTGCGGGCGAGAGGTGGGCGGCTCCAAGAAACAGGTACATAGGTACATACGCTCTGGGGCGTAGCCGGAAATTCTGGGCCCCTTGGCAAAATGTCACCTTGGCTCCCCCCATTATATAAAAGTCCTGGGCTCTCTGAATCTTCCAGGGTATCCATTCCCCTACCGGCAGCCTGCATACGCTAATGCTAATCCATACAATTACAAAACATACTGACTATTTATTCATCGTGAGCGCTAACGGAGGGCATGCCAGGGTTAATGATTGTTAATTGATTCTTCTGCTCAGCAATAAACAGCTGCAGGGAATAAAAAGACAATCATCTGGTATGAATGGTCGCCATCAGTAACCACAAACAAAGATGGCCACCATGCCTGCAGGCTGGCTAGCAGATGGTGCTATTTACATCGCTTTCTGAACCACTTCCAAACAGGAACAAGTGTGAAACCATTTAAATATTCAGCTCTTCCGATAACAGCACTTCAATACCAGTGAGAGGGTCTCTTGTTCTCCTCCTCAAATAAGCACGTTAAATGTCACAAACCTTCTGAACAGGCTTCAATAGCAGCAGATGCCTTCACCGCCTTAGCGTGGATCATCACGACGTCGGACGGGTGGGAAGCTGACGTTGGGGGCCAAATTAAGCTCCAAGAAGTGCACAGCACGCACTCCCGTGCTCTAGATCAGCGTTTCACAATCCAGTCCTTGGGGACCCACAGACAGTCCACGATTTTGTCCCAGCTCCTGGTGGGGAGCAAAAATGTGGACTGCCTGGCAGGGAGCAAAAACCTGGACTAACTGTGGGTCCCCGAGGACTGGATTGGGAAACACTGCACTAGATCTCCCAGAACTCAATAGTTCTCTTCCGGACAGCAAACGAGCTACGCAGCCTGGCCCTCAGAACCTCGCCACAGTGTCCCAGGTCAGCACTGCATTGCTGATGTCTCACTGCCTGCATTATATGATGCGGTTGCCCGACACGTTTATGAAGTAAAGTCACCAACATCTGCAAGTTTTACTGCATATTTGTGCAGCTCAGAAGTTAGCCAGTAATCCATATCGGTAATATTAGACAAAAATACATCTGCTATCGGGCAAAATGTCCTCATTGGCGAGCCACTATTTATACATCAATCCATGTTCCAACTAGTCATTCTGCAAAGGATCGGGGGGGGGGGGGGCGGGGGGCAGGGCCGCACCCAGGCACCAGCTGGGGGATGGAGGGTAGCATTTAAATGTAAGTGAATACAATGAAGTGCACATATGTTCCAAATATAGATGCATTAGACATGGATAGGTGAGGGCGAGCACTCACATGAGGTGACATCATCATGCCCCTTCCACCCCCAAGCATGGTGCACGCGGCCACCAGAATATGTAAATGATCAGTTTGAGCCACTGACGATGCAACTCTGATAACTCCCGAGGCTGGTGTGTGGCTCAGTTGGTTAGCACACTGCGCCCATGAACGCCATGTGAGGGATTCAGATCCTGCAGTCAGCAGTGATGTCACTGTTGGCCCCTGGCTGGCCCTGCCTTCCCAACTCTAGGCGGCTTTGGATAAAAGCATCTGCTAAACAGATAGAAGTCTTGAAGTCTTGAAACAAAAAGATAATAAAACAATTAACAAGTCTGTCACCTCATTCTGAGGAAAAAACAAGATTTTATATTTTTAAACAAGGTACAATTTCTTGGTTTTCTTATCAGAGAAATCAACAGTAAGAGAGTGTGTTAAAAATTTAGAGGATGCTGCGACACACCCAGAGGAACAAGAACGACCTGGATTTGTCCATTTTTTCTTGTCTGAATGTTGAAATGGGATTAAACTTGATTGGTTTACTGGGGCACTATCAAGAGTGGTGTGCTGGTTACCCATGGAGACGTCTGCACTCTGAAATCCCCATTCCAACATCACACAACAATAAGAGTAACACTAATGAAGACGCATGACTGCAGAGCTGTCCATGTCATCGCGTGGGGGGTGCCGAGACCCCCCCGCCCACTTCCCCCAGCCTCTGTATTGCATAATTGAAAAGGGAGAGTCATGGAGACCAGGTTAGACGACAGGCTGCACGGCCTTAAGCCAGGGGACAGGCGATGACGAAGGATAGATAATTATGGACAATTTGCTCACTGGAAAAGAGTGACTGTCACTCACACACACACACACACACACACACACACACACACACACACGGACAGACACATGGCCATGGCCTGAGAGGCATCTCTGCTTCCTGAACAGGAAGCAGCCCCCCACTCAGCCTGCAGGGAAAGCTGCCCCTTGGCCGTGCGTCAGCTCACTCTTACTGCGGGCACCTGCCATCGCTGCCGGCGGGATCCAATCACGTCGCCTGGCCTTAAAGGGCCAGCGCGGCTCGTTCAGAGGCTTCGCTCACTCAGCTGCTGCTGTGTCGCCTTAACAGTCTAACTGTCATCTTTCTGGGATTACCACCCCCCCCTCCCCCCTCGGTTAGGAGGACGGCAGCCGCTCGGCCATGACGGCGAGAAGAACGGACCTGCTGCTGCACTCCAGAGGGCTCTGCTCTCACCATAACCTTTAAACGGCTCACAGTGGGCGACTCCCTCTCTCCGATCTCTGCCACAGGTCCAGTCCCTTAACCAGTGAGACTCCTTACGCGCGCAGAGCGCCCCCTACCTCAATCTCCTGCACCTGCTCCTCATTGGTGATGTACATCTGCTGCAGGGAGTCCTCCAGCTCCTTGTTTCTCTCCAGCAGGGTCTTTCCCAGCTCCGCGGCCAGGTGGAGGTCTGAGTCCGACAAAAAAAAATGTGGGGGGGCGATGGGTATGGTTTGCAGGAAAGAGGATATGGGGG
>JAODKC010000095.1:13133304-13155391 GCA_026777985.1 Mormyrops attenuatus | reverse complement strand
CCCCCCCCCCCCCCCCCCCCCCCCCCCCCGCCCCCCCCCCCCCCCCCCCCCCCCCCCCCCCCCCCCCCCCCCCCGGCGGGCGTTAAGCTGTGCTGAAACCTGATATAAAAGGTTGTCTCATTATTCTCGATCAGGAAATCTTATCAGCTTGGGAGATAAAAATCCATAATCATACTGACATCATCAACAACAGTATGCAAATGATAGGTCAGAGGTAAGGCAGGGGCACAGTATTGACTGATGACTTAATTCAACTAGGGTGCTCGCATCCAGCAGAGCGGCGCTCATGGGTCATTTCCATATGACTCAGCACCATTGGACTGTCATTCTGAGCGAGGCAGTGAAAGACAGGGAGCAGATCCCTTGGCAGACCCCACCCCGCCCCTCCAAGCTGCTCTTTTTAATCCTCTCTGCTCCCACATGGAATGTCTCCGTGATCCCTGGCCGCAGTCAGCGATCTCCCATCGGAAAACCAGCTTACACTCATTTGAGGCCCAAACAACTAGATGATTAATAAATAAATGGCAGGTGTAAGAATGAGGACTTGGCCATTTCACGTGGGACCATCAGGGCACATGGGTTACTTACGCTGACTCACAGCACTGGCTTCTCATTCTCAATGATAGGTAAAGGCTTTTATGTTCTTTGCTGTTGCCAGCACACCCAGCCAGGCCTTCCTGTTTTGCTTCATTTTGGTACTGTTTCTCTCCCTGAAAGGCCGAAAAGCCTGTTCCCAGTTAGCCTGATTCCTGCTTGCGCTTGCTTCATCTGCAGTGATGATAATCAGCGTCGCTGAATCCACAGGGAACCTTAGTCAGCACCGGGGGGTTGATGGGGGGCTCAAACCTATAACCTACCGGCCAAGTGCACTAGGTACCAAAAACGCAGCATGGGTCACCCGCCCATGCATCAGCGACCAAAGGAGAGCGAGACGTAGTAAATCTTGCGATCAGGCCACAGAAATGCCAGCGCCTGTCAGGAGATGGAGCCAATTACAAGGAGACCCGAATGAAGGTCAACAGGACAGCGGAACAATGGTCACGTTTAGCCGAAAATTAACAGCTTAGAAGATGGATGAGAGCAAACCGAAAAAATGTCCCCGTCTAAATTCTGTTTAGGTCAACAAAACGTGTCCAATAGAACCCAGTCAGCAGAAAAAAAAACAAGCTAGAATATCAGTTTGTCAATCCGGCATCACTCTCTCCTGAGACAGTTACATTTGGAGACTGGGAAGCCTTGGTCAATATTTATATCTGCATCTCTGACAATCTGAATGTATATTATGTTAGAGTTGATAAAGAAAATCTGAGGGGATTATTAGGTAACCAAATTTTTACCGCATGTCACACTTTCCACATCTCACACACATCTTTGATTTCCTTCCAGTCTAGCTGCTTGATTAATGCATTTTAAAAAATATATATACTGTGTGCATATAAATTATATTTATACGCTTGCACCAAGTGCCCTTCAGCAGTCTCAGAACAAATAAACATCCTGGCAACATAATTAATTCCCAGGATTAAATATGGTGACACGCTGCCATGCCTAAGATGTGATAACAAAAAACAGCAGAGACATGAATAATTCAACAGCGGGACCGAGCAAACAGTGAGCAGACTTATCTCTGGGAGGGCCTCCAGGAAGCACCAGGGAAACATGCTAGTGGGCTTCATTTATCACTGGTCAGACGGATTACGCGGGGTGCGGGGTGAGCAGACCCTGTCAGGTTTCTTCCCAGCAGCCACAGAGGATGCGGGCGACACGGGAAGAGAGACAGAATAGGAAAACACAGGAAATCCATACCACCACCAGTAGGGGGTGCCAACACTGACGTTATTAATTGACTAACGTTAACGTTACTAATTCGCTAATGCTAAGGCCACCGCTTAGGATGTGTAACAGAAGTTATTTCAGGCACCAGGAGACTAAGCTGGGCTCTTATCTTAATGAATGACATAAAAATGTGATTCACTCATTCACTCACACACACAAGGACAGAGTGTACCCAGAACACCCTGCGAGCGGTAGGCTAAAGCCAACAAGGACACTGGTGACAAAAAAAAGTCCTATTTAAACTGCACACTGCACTTTTACACATGCACAGAAATGCCACAGGAACCAGAGAGCCACCGTCCCCTGAGACCCCTAAAACTAGGTCACCTGATGTGCCCTTACTAGCCGACTTTTGGCACATGGGACATACACACACGCACGCAGTACCATTCAGCCTCCAGGTCACTGGCCAAACCGCTTCAGTCATCCCTCTCTTGAGGCGGGGTGCTCTTCATCGATGTGGACACAAGGGGGCACTACTGAATAAAACCGGTTGGGGAGAGTCCAGCAGAGTCCTTCAGCATGTGAAAGGACCAGCAGGTATGTAATTTAGGTGATTTTTATTTGGTTTTCCACTGAAAATAACAATGTACAGCACGCAAGCTGAATCTCTGACAGAACCCCCGTGCACCTCGCTGACTGTTCCAGATATGTGTCTGCATGTACGACTCAGGAATGTCCAAAAAAAAAAAACATAATAATAATAATAAAATAGCATCCTGAAGTGAGCACAGCTAGACGTGTCAGGACAGGCAAGGAAAAGCGCAATTAACAATCGATCGCGTAAGCAGTGCGAATGAGCCTCAACGGAGAGTCAGGCGGACCCTGTGGCCCATCACCTTCTACCGAGAAGATCTGAAGTGAGCTGCATTGATGCAATTTATGCGAGGCTGCAGCAGGTGTAAGACCGAGTCAGGATAGCGTGGCAGGGAGCCCAAATGTAGATCCGGAGCGGTATAGAACTGAATAATTAGTTGCCGTCCCTTGGACGCAGATATTTTCTAACAGGTTGGTGGGACCTGCCTGTCCCCTTCCAACCTGTCCCCCACCGCCTGCTCCGAAATCCCCGCCTGAGAGACCACGGCATTGCCTGGAGTCCCCTAATCCGATTATACCGAGCTTAGCGCCACGGAGTCAAATGCGGAGCTCGGCAGGCATGTTCGGCCAGCTCACAGCGGTGCCGGCTGATCGGGGATGGGAATGCCGGGAAACAAAGGAAGCAGTGTGCCTCACACTACGCTTTTGTTCTTAGCTCTTCCGCCGAGGACTCTCCATTCTTCACAACTGTCCGCCGATCCCGCGGCAGAATTTAAATAGAATGCGCCGGTGCTGGGCTGTGACCAGAGACGTTGAGTCCACAAAGCTTCGCTGAAGCCCCTCTGGTAACCAGACAGAAGGGGCGGTCACATTAAAAACACGGGCACACGGGCCTCTTGGAATGACTTCTGTAAGGGAACAAAAGGTCATGATCAGGAGATTTCAGACCACAGGCTCCAACCCTCGCTCTTCCTCACATCGACCACAATCGAGCCGATTGATCGGTGCAGACGTCCTGGGGCCAGTGAGCACCAGCAAAAGACAAGGTGTGCCAGCATTGCAATGACCCACGACCTCACTTCCACCCTGAATACTAAGCCTCACGACCCAGAAAGAGAGTCAGAGGCAGTTAGAAAATGACACGTTTATTTTAAGTACGATTTTTTTCTAATTGAGGGAAGTGGGTCGCTAACACTTCATCAGAAAAGCAGCCTGAGGTGAACAAGAAAAATGAAATCAATAAAAAAAAATACTGTGTCCTTCCAAATTGTACAAACAGAAGGTGCATAGTCGCACAGGATTGGAATCTGGCATCGTTTATATGCCTCTGGCATTACCTGCTTGCTCTGCAGCAGAATCCTTCATCCACCGTGCCAGGACAGTGAGGGACAATGCAGAGGATGTGAGGTGTTTGTAAAACCAGGTGCATCTCTGAACTATGCAGTTAAAAGCGCCAGTCTCTCAGCATTTTAAGAAAAGGTTATCACTTTGCTTAAGATCAAGCCTGTGATTATGTTTTGCCGTCACACCTGTGATCTTAATGTCAGTGAAGGATTGGTGCTGCGGACAGAGACTTACACACATTTAATGCTGCAATTCCTTTACAATTCTGCAGTCCTTCCAAAGCTTTATTTTCTCTATTTAACTGAAATGCCTGGGTTGTTTTTCCTCTTTACAACTAACCAACTCATGACGTTTTCCCACGACTTTACAACCTCAAGCTGAAGTGTCCATAGCAGTGTTTCCCAATCCAGTCCTTGGGTACCCACAGCTGGTCCATGTTTTTGCTCCTTCCCATCTCCCTGTCAGACAGTCCATATTTTTGCTCCGAGCTGTAAGGGAGCAAAAACGTGGACCGGCTGTAAGTCCCTGAGGACCAGACTGGGAAACACTGGTCTATAGAACAAAACAATTCTGTAATTCCAGTTTGCTTTGTATCTGTGAAGGCCACCTGCAGCACACCATAAAAACATACAGATGGCTGCCTACGAAAACAAGTCGAAACAACTTTCATTTCATTTATCATCCCTTCCCGGGAAGCCTGCATCCCCCCCCCTCCCCCATAGCATTCCCAGGGCATTCTTTGTTCCAAGATACACATCTGTGTCTACTCACTTTTCTGGGAATCACCTGCTCTCTCGAGCCACGTTTCTAGCTTAATTCCAAGCATCTTTCCAGAGTGCCTGACTTGGCCCTATGCCCATCCCATATCTCCTGTATCTGTTGAGGTGGCTTCTCTCCAAAGCCACCTTTGCGCCCCCGGGCTGTCGCTACCTCATGGCAATGTCACAGTGTCCGTCAGCTCAGCACTTCCACAGCAGAAGCGATACCACGATGGTAGCTGATGCTGCCTGCACTGTGGTGTCAGAGGATCACTGACTGCATGAGGGGGAGAGTAACGAAGCACCCCCTCCCTCCATCTCACTCACTCATTCTCTTTTCTCCCCTGCTACTCTAATAAAGAGAACATCAACTACTTAGGGACCTTGGTGGAAATGGTTATAATTAGCCTGAAAGGACATGTGATACATTGGAGAGGATTGTGGGATACAGAAAAATAAAAACGAGAAATTCGTTTTGTGCTACTGAACAAACTGTACATGATTGTCTCATAAGATCACAGTAAATGAATGAGCAGGTCAGAAAGCGTTTTATTTCTGAAAGAAATGTTTTCAGTATGTGAAAATCCTGAAGCCAGACATCCTGCATTCCCTAGATTAACAGTGAAACAAATGCAGACCAAAAATAACGCAACTTCACAGTAACTGCACCCTGAGAAATCTCCCAAACTGTGGGTGTGTATATGCATTTCATAAAGCTGGGGTAACATACAATGTTTAGTCCAGTAAATGGTTAGATAAAGGTGATATTTACCAGTCAAATAATCTAGGTAATTTAAATAAACTTATGTGCAGGTTTAATTCGTTTGACCCCAAACTTGGCACAGTCCAATTTTAGTGACCTCAAGGGAAATATGAAATATAAGACGACCACAATTTCCACTTCCCTTTACTAACAGGCAGGTGGCCTTTTATAACTTATCGTTATAATTTTAGAGGTTAATTATTGCAAGTCAAACTTCTCCGTTTCCCTGTTAAATTATATATATATATATAAAAAAATGCTTCCAGCATGTTGGTGCTTCATTTTCCCAAAAGGTGTAAAACCTTCGAAAGTGAAGAAGTGCACAGGCGCAGTACATTTTAAATAAAGATGCACCCGGAGAGACAGCAGGAGAACAATGAGTAACCGTGAGTGTGAAGGACGCGAGTCGCGGCCACCGTGCCGCCGGGGTGCCGAGGCGCGTGCGGACATCTGCGCGCAGGGCTGCATCTTCACCGCCGCCGAGGGCTTCTCTATAATCCCCAAACATGTGCCGATTGCTCTACGTCCGCTCTTGCATTATCACTAATGTTTCAGGTTGTTTTAATGTTTATTCCCCCCCCCCAGATATAAATAGCTCCCGTCCTTTGTCGCCGCTGCGAGGATGTCCAGGCTATGGGATGCAAAAGTGTCAGGCAGCCACCGATCCAGCTCCGCGACCAGGCCTCCAAAGTCTGCTAACCAGCTATCTAGAGCTAGCAGCAAACACCGCTTAAAACAACCCAAGTCGTGCCGCACGGACGACTGTGTTTTAATGGCCGAACGCTTTAATAATAACGCGGTTCGCTGTGCTTATCGCTCCGTCAAAGGGAAACCTTTGTTTGGCCGCACAAACGGGCTTTCCCGGTGGGCTCAAAGTACAATAGAGAGGCCGGTGTCAGCGAATGTCGTGCCCGCCTACATACCCTGCTCCAGATCCTGTTGGTCGTACCATGGCTCCTCTTCCTCCGTCTCGAAGTCCTCCATCCTGCCGGCACTGAGCATGGAGAGCAGCCGCCGGGCGGACGCACGCACAGCCACTGGAGGAGGAGCGCTTCTACGGGCAATTAAGAAACTGCGACGCTGCTTCCCGGCTTTCGCCTTCTAGCTCATAGTGTTCATTTCTGTTGGAAATCCTCTTTTCTCATCCTCTCCTCGACAGAATCTTTGGATTTTGTTGTTTGTGTTTTTCTGTTGTGATTAAAAAGGTGCCGGCGCTGTGAGGAAAGTGAACAAAGCCCGCATCACAGCCCGCGGATCATCGGGGCGAAACCGGGCGAGCAGCCGAGGATGAAACGACCGTCCTGACTTCGGAGGACTGAACCTCCGCTTCTATAAATATAATAATAGTAATAACAATAATAATAATAATAAAAATGCAGGACTTTGTGTTCCTCAGCGTCCAATCTGTTCAATTGATCAAAACAGTAAAATTACAACGAAACACTAATCGCAATCAAAGTCACATTTAATGGATTTAAATGTAATTGGCGGTCATACGAAATGAAAACAAACGTTTGTTTCCTTCCATCCGTTGTGTGCGCGCGTTTTAATCGGGAAGAAGTCCGGTAGGACACGCACTTCGCGATAGTTGCGCACCGCAGCCTCTGAGTCTGAAACAGCGGACGATTTAAGGTTTAAAAAATGTATTTTCATAGGACTCCAGCTGTTATCTCACTCAGCCCCCCTCCTCTCAGTGCTTTGCGCCGATGTCTCCCTTTAGTACGCTTTCGCAGAGAGAGAGAGAGAGACTGACTTCATCTTTCTCATCCTCTACGGAGCAGACGTGGCAGATGCTGCAGCCCCCTCCTCCCTGTCACAGATGGAGAAAAGCGGACGATCGCAATAACATGTTCTCTCTTCGATTATTATAGACCGGAAAATCTATGGTCCTCCTCTGAGTATTTATTGTTTAATCATTGATACCATGACCTAAGAGATTCACTTAGGCTCCCGGCCGATCTCCCGAATAGCAGTACAAACCGGCAGCTCCTGTTTTGAACACTGTAATCATCTTGCCTGGGATATTTGAGTAGGATCATTAATGGCCATTAGCCATGCATTTCCTGCTGAAGAACTAAACCGTGTAATTTGTTTAGACTTCTTGTGTAGCCCATGTTAGTTATGTTTCCTCGATACTGTATGTCTTGATTTTTTATATGTCTTGAAGATATAAAATAAACTGAATAAAACTGTTGTTTGTCTATATTTTTAAAGTTCACCTATGTATCAGTTCCCTAATGTGACCGCTCTGAGAAATATCTTAACTTCTCTGCCATTTCCTGTAAAGTAAACCAAAATCTTTTTTTAAACCTTTTTCTTCAATTCATTACTACATTCTGTAATTTACTGCAATTAAATGTAGTACTCTTACAGAAGTTACCAGTGTTGGGTAATGTCTCTTTACTTAGCTGGCACCTTTATCCAAGGTACACCATACCCAGGGGCACTGCTAAACATTTTGGGCGCCCAAGCCAGTCATGTTAGGCTGGGGAGCATGCACTGGTACAGTTCATTGCTGCATCCAGCACATGATGAAACCAGCGATACCCAAGGAAAAAGTCTTCATCTCAGTTCACTGGATAGCATCCATGTCTCACAGCCATACAGCAAGACAGGGAGCATCAGGACTCTAAAGACTTGGACCTTTGTCCTCTTACAAAAATATTGGGAGTGCCACACTCCCCTTTCAAGTAACCTCATGACCCTCCATGCTCTCCCAATCCATCTACTGACTGCATAGGAAGAGTCAGCAGAGACATGAATGTCGCTACCAAGGTAAGTGAAGCTCTCAATGTGGTCGACATTCTCTCCGCAGATAGACACACTGCTGATGGCTGCGCACAAGAGGTCATTAAAGGCCTGGTTCTTGGTTTTTATCCAGGACACTCGCAGTTCCAGTCACTCAGACTCCTTGCTCAGTCTTGCTTAGTTTGTACTTGATGAGAACCCTCAGTGCCAAGATGTGGGTTGCTAGACCATAGATGGTATGTCACTTGCTCGCAGATCCCTCTAACAAACACCTCCTTATCTGCCCTCAGAGCCCTCACATCTGTCCTTCTCAGTTCCCGATACAGACCGGAGTTGCCATCAGGCTGTGCGCTTCAAGTCCCCTCGATAATATCCAAGTTGCCCTGCAAGATGAAACACCTCCTTCTGGGAACACCACCAACACCAACACAAGCAACCCTAAGGAACCTCAACCCAAGCCAGATCAATCCATTTATGTTCCAAATTTTTGTAGGGGTCGTTCTATTGCCGTGTATATTATTGGCTCTGCCATTGTATTTCTCCAGTAAAATTGTATTTTACTGGAAACCTAAATTTCCTTCAGAATTAGTAAAGAATGTATGTATGTATGTATCATCCATCCATCCATCCATCCATCCATCCATCCATCTATCACTCAAGGGCCCTTGGAATCATCCTGCCTTTCCCCCCTCTGTGGTGCCCCTGACCATACCATCCCCATTACAGTGAATTAGTCAGAGTAATTTCTCTCCATTTAAAGTTGTGTTCATAAATCACAAAGTACAAATTTAACCCTGGTAAAATACTTCATTCTTTCAGAGCAAATTCAATGATTCAACACAGTATAAAAAAGAGCCTTAGCATAACAGAAGCCTGTCAATTCAGCTGACATTTATTCATTATTGTGCTCCTCAGTTAAGAAGCTGGGTATTTCATTGAATTATTTCAAATTAATTACATTTCTCAAGGGTACAATGGCAGGGCCCCTCCCCCTTCTTTTATTCTCTCAGCGTGCCACTTAATTCATTTATTACAGGACTCCCCCTTCATGCATGGCACCCAACCAGAGGGCAATAAAGACACTCACACAGTCAACAGTACATCACAGGTGAGAGGAACCCAGTTCTGCATTCCCTGGGCCTCCTAACGCAGCATAATGTCAGGCCTTTAGTTTAGCACATCGATCCTGTTCCCTGCTATGTCTTACAATTCAGGTGATCACAGTCAAATGTCTTCAGAAAGTCTGAGGGCTGCAGCTCTGGTTTCTGTTAACATCTAAGGATGAAAAAGAGTAGAGGCTTGCTGGAAATTTGAAAAGTGGACACCACTAGTTATATCAGTTAAAAGTTAAGAGTACAGAGGCCTCGCGCCAACAGGGTCGGGGATATGAATCCCACCCACTATGTGTATGCAGAGGTGGCATATTCTCTCTGTTTCTGCGTGGGTTCCCTTCCACAGTCCAAAATCCTGCAATTAGGTCTGGGGTGTCAAACTCCAGTCCTGGGGGCCGGAACCCTGTTTCCCACCATTTAACATACCTGATCAACTCCTTGCACTTCCTTCTGCTAATTACCACACAGCTCTTGAGCTGAATAATTTGTGGTGGAACAGGGAAGGAACTAAGCTACACAGGGCTATGGCCCCCCAGGACTGGAGTTTGACACCCCTGAATTAGGTGTTATGGAAATCGAATTACTAAATATGACCACTAGGTGGTGGTATTTAAACAACTATGTTAGTTTCAGAATTATTTATGCACTGTAAATTGTTTCTGGGTTAAAATATTATTCTTGAATAAGAGTTTATAAGAAGACAGCTTTTTGCTCTTATTTATAATACTTTTTACAGTATGGGTGCATTCATTAATGCACTTAAGCAGCACCAAAAGCCTAAATGGTTGGATCAGTTAGATAAGTTACCCGGGAAAGCTGCGGTCCGCTTTATTGCTAAAAGAGCTCATATATCTAATACATGCAGTGACAACACTTCTTCCATATATGGGTAGTGATGAATACCGTTAATGCAGAGGGAGAGCTGGGAGCTGATGTCAACAGAACCCAGCGGAGGTCACACTCCCCAGAATCCAGAATGAATCTGTTACCAGGGACACCTGGAGGAATCCTCAGGCCCAGGTCTCTGCTAAGAAATATGTTGCATAATACAGCTTGAGCAGAGGAGAATATTCTTCTTTGCCCACAGAACTGTTCTTCTCTGTTAGTTGTCCTATGAAGCTTGTCAGAATTTACACCTAACTTCCACCAACTTCTACCACTGTGTACTGTCATAATATGATAAGGGAAAAGTGTCTGTCTTTTTTCCAGAAGGTTCGCATGTTGCATTTGAACTATGTTCAAGTTTGCTGAGTTGGATTTGGATTATTATGTTTTTTTTTAAGTGGTGCACAGACTGTCTCGAATATGCAAAAGTCAAAACATTAACTAACAATGCTATAACACAATGAGCTTCTGATTTTTGAAGACCATAGACTGTGGATCACTCTCCCATTCTTTTTCCTCCACAACACTGTTCTGCATAATTTTATTCAATTTTAAAAAGCTATAAGGATGATGAAACCCTTATACTGTAGATTACTGTCAGCCAAACTGAGAGTAGCAGGATTATGATCACATTGTGAAGTACTATTTAACTGCATGACAAGGGGATTTAATGGCTGACCAGCACTTTGCATAGTTTTCCCCTTTAAAGGCACATGCAGAATAAACCGAGGTTCTCTTGGGGTAAAAGATGCCAAACACAGACAGACAACCAATTGTGGATGCTGTCTCTCTGTCTTTCTGACCAAGGAGTCTGGGGTCCGAGTTACTTGGGGCTCACAGAATTCATCAGTACGTACCAAACTCTAGGAACAAGGACTAGCTGCAATACATCAATACAGTCCATCACTCTCACAGTAAGCTCCTGTCTAAGATGGTGTCATTGGTAACCAAACTTTAGTTAGGCTAGCAATTTGCTAATGTATGTTAGCGATAAGGAGCATGCACTGATTATAGCACATTGCCACACCCATCACATGACAAACCACCTCAGGGCGCCATGTGATACCTCAGCACCACACTAGTCCAAATGGAACAGTGTGAGGTCTTTTCCAGTGGCTAGAGTGCCAATCCTCCCACCAACCACCAAGTAATTCCCTGTAAGTTGGAGGACCTCCTTATAGGGCTGGATGTAGATTCATACCCAGGATGAAGCAATTGCAGGTTAAGGGCCTTTGCTGAAGGGCCCAACGGAGTAGAATCACTCTGGGCATTCACGGGATTTGAACCGACAACTTTCCAGTTTCTGGCACAGATCCCTAGCCTCAAAGCCAGCACTCCATCCCAATGTATGCTAGAGAAGTTCAAAACAGATTCTCTTAGACATTCTTTGACTAACAATGTACAATCCTCCTTAACTATGTAAAAACAGACTATGATGACTTAGAATATCAGCACAAAACAAGCTTCATTGAGCTTGGTAACTGAAAGCCAGGTACCTACAGACAAATCATGACAGATATCACCTGGGCCTTTATGCTGAAAAGGGCCTTTATGTTACACACATTTTGAGAGTATGCTTTTGACTGTAATGCCTGTAGAACAAGGAACTGGGCTAGAGGTGACAATTGTAAACAACATGCACATGGGCTACGATTTTACTGTGGACTTCCTCTGTCTATGTTATACAGGAAGTTGTCTCATAATTCCCTATCTGTCACTTTAATCAAGACAACGAAGCTTTTTGGCAAAGTATGTTGCTCTTTTCTTTAATACTACTATGCTGGTCATTTTTGTTCACAAATGTATGTTTATTTTGAACTAATTCTGTATTATATGTCAGTGCATTACCAGTCAAAAGTGAAATCTGTCACGATTTTCCATTTTTATGGACAGTTTTCACCATTTAATGTCTCAGTGTACTGTGAAATTAAAGCATAAAATGACAAATAATTGGACAGAAAAACAAATCATGGAATTGTTTTGTTTAACACAATTCAATCTACATTTTTGACGCATCAAAGTAGCCACCTTTTCTGATATAACATAATCATAGCACATGTTTTCTACAATGGAAGTTAACTATTTTTCAGAAAATTCCTCTTAGCACTGTTGCAGAAGTTCCCACAAATGTGTTGCGCTTGCAGGCTGCTTTGCTTTCAGCCTCCTGTCCGGTTCATCCCAAACCAGCATGATGGGGCTTAAGTCTGGAAACTGTGCATTTCATTATTTGAAGCCTACTGTCTTGTTCTTTTCTTCTAACACAACCTGGAGGTATGTTTTGGATCATTATCTTGCTGTACGATCAACACCTGACCAACTAGGCATTGACCAGAAGGTATTGCATGGTGTTGCGAAAGGCCGTGGCAGCCCTATTGGTTCTGGGTTTCAGTCATTCTGTGCAAGTCACAAACCTCTTCCTTTCAGAGTTTCCTCTGGTTCACTCATACATTTTGACTCACCAACACCTTAGCTTTCTAAGCAATTTCTCTAAAAGAAAGATCTACCCTTTTAAGGCTTATAATGGTCTGCCAGTCTGTCTTCCTTTGTCAATTACCCTTTTCTTGCCATTATTACAGCAAAATACTACTTTCTACGGTACAATCCCAATAATGCTTCAGAGGCTATAGTAACACAGCTTCTTCCAACGTTGTTTTTATATAAGCAGAGGGTTTGTAAGCATAGATGGTCTGCATCAACTCTCAAGGCTTAATGTAAGCCCACTGTTGCAGAAATCCCATACCTTTTTAACCCATTACTTGCTCCCTGGAAAAAGGCATTTTTTTTTTTATAAATTTGAAGTTTGCATAATTTTTTTAGTTTTTCATAACCTAACCTTCATACTATTTCAGGTCATTCTCTAGACTTGAACTGCTTATATTTCAATAAAACTGGAAAAATGGAGGGTGATCTAAAGCTTTTGACCGGTATTGTACATTTTGTAAAACAATGAACCAGCAGACTCATCTCTCATTCTGCTGTGGCTCAGGCCCCTTTGGTACTTGTTCTGAAAGTAATTGGGGAAATTTTGCCAAGTGACTCATGTATATGAGTTGGCTTTGGGTTATCCGCATGATATTTTGCTGTGTCTTAAGATCTGTACATTTGAACAAAAACAGTCAGATTCTCAGTCAGTAATTACCCTGTTCCTGTTTATCCATGTTCTTATGCGTGGTGTTGGCGCTTGGGTAGGGCACGTTGCAACAGCAGGTGGGGTGAAAACACCAGAGACACGACTTTAACAACGTCCAGTAGGGGGAAGCAAAGAGAGAAAGAAAAATGGTAAAACAAGTCCAGGATTGATTCATCTCTCACACGTTTCACTTGAGTCTCGCTTGTGAATCACAAAACACGTTTTAAGAACATGGCTGTCGTCAGTGACACTGAAGATGTAAGAAATGGGAGCTCTAAGTCTATTACTCTAGGACAGTATTTGTCACACACAGAATTAATGGGGATTCAGGAGAGAAATGCACATTAATTGGGCTGTCCTCAGATCAGTGGTAATACGCATGTCTGTTATGATGTGGTGTATGTAGGTGGGTCTTTCCGGTCAATGCAAATGTGATAGTAGAAAGAGAATATATACAATTCATTATCATACATAATTGTGTCTGAATGCCCTCTCCCGAAAAGTCTGCCTGTTTTTACTCCTTGCCTTCATCTTACTGATATATTTATTCCAGCAAGTATTTTTTTCTTCTACACAACAAATTGGGTGTTGGGATCAAAAACTTTAGATATATTGGTTCTGCATGACTTGTCTTTATTTTCCACTAGTGTGCTGGATACTAGAGGTGAAACAGGTTTTTTAAGAAGCCTGAAAATGCCTTATTTGTTAGTTTTCCTTGTTTATCCACTACAATTAAAATCCTGGAGTATTAAAAGTTTTGAGACGTTGCTTGCAAGCTTGTGACAAAATAAGCAAGTAACAATGTTGGTAACAGGGCTCAAAAGTTATAGCATAACATGAGATGACATATGTTTATCCATCCATCCATCCATCCATCCATATTGATTATCATGATGAATCACAGTTAGCCTGGACCCTATCATAAGAAGTAGGGGACTCTCTGGCTGTGTTATCAGTCTGTAGCAGTGCTCACACTCACACACTTGTAATGACACACTGCAGGCAGTTATTGACACAAATGGTTTTGGGCTGCCTTCAGAAACTGGAGTACAAAACCAGTTAATACCCCCCTCCAATAATCATGTCTCCCCCTAAATGGGTGGAGACCTCAGTCCCCTCAATGTTCAAACCAAAGTTATGCCCTTGGCTGCCGTAATGTAGTTTATATATATCAACTTTATTTTTTTCCCACTAAGAATGGTGTTACTGTGAGCGTGAGTCATGTCTGTGATTAAAACAATATCATGTGTGGGGAAATGGAGAACAACATTTAAAGTATGCAGTCAGAGTAGTGAGTGAAACGGTGGATCGACATTAGCATTAGAGTGAGAATGATGTCAGACTCAGCATTGGAAAGATATAAGATAAGATAAGAAGAACTTTATTTAAATGAAGTGTTATTTAAAAATTCTTTTGTCTTGAACATGCTCAGTGCAACAAGAGGAATAAAGATAAGACAGTAAAGAGCTTAGAAAAGAACAGTAGTAATACTGCAAAACAGAATAACAAAATAAATCTAACAAATAACTATAACAGATTTAATAAAATGACAGATAATTAGTGCAAGTGGTTATGAAAAGTGACTTAGTGTTTGTGCCACGAATAAAATGAGATAGCAGCTTGTGATGAGGGGATGAAACAAACATTCAATAGCATACAGGTGAGTAAATAAAAAGCAGATGAGTAATATTGTACAATCCGAATGAGAACCTAATGGCATAAATACTGAAAAAAATCACCTACAGTATGGGGAAGCGTCATACAGTCTTATTGCCACAGGTAGAAAGGATTTCCTGTGGCGTTCGGTTCTGCATTTGCAGGCAATGAGTCTTTTGCTGTGTGTGCTCTGATGACCCATCATGGAGTGGAACTAAAGACCAAAAGGGGAAACTGCATAAGGGTGACACAGTTCATAACTAGGACTACTTAGAGAACTTTAAGGTACAATTGGTTTTGGTCAGTCACAATTTTAATTAGCCCTCAACTTTGGTATATGTCTAAGTGTGCAAATGCATCGCTATAAAATAAGGATGCTGACTTTCCTAGTACACTTGACTTAGAGAAAATGATTCATTAAGAAAAAGAGGATTCCGCTGGTGTTGTACTGTACCTACCACTTGGCACCTGGTTGCAATGTTGAAAAGTTGCAAATGTAAGTCAAATTAGATTACTCAGTGTACATGAATCATTTTGCTGGCAACATACTGATTTAGAAAGTGATACTTAAGCAAATTAATTACATGCAAAAAGCATGTCTAACAGTGTGAAGAACTAACCCTCAGAGTTGCCAACTTTGGTCAGCTGGCATGAGATTTTCAATTTGAGGCAAATCTGCACACACATGCACATGCATTTGCATGTATGTAACAGTTTTATTACATTGTAAATAGTCTGTAGAGTTTGCAAACTGCTCCAGCACTTTTGATGTAGCTAATTTTAGGTTTATAAAGGAATAACATAGATGTCCTGCCCTGGACCCTGGAAAGTACCCAGTTTTGTTCAATTTACTTATACAGTTTTTCCCCCCAACATATGTAGAAAACATTTTTTCTTCTGCAACAGAATTATTGCACTATGTGGTCAGTGTATATTAGTTTCAATTTCCGTGGGCTGGTGAGGGATGTTGCATTGTGCCAGTCTAAATTTGCAGTTGTTCCATCGTTTACATCCTGTGGCCTACAAATAGATTAAATGCAGATTGAATGATCAAAATAGTGTGTTTGCAGAAATGTGCTAGAGCCGCTGAGGAAAGGAAATGGGCTGGAATGATAACCAGTGTGCATGACTGATCCCTTGGGCATGTGAGACTGGACCCCCTGAGTCATGCTGCATTGGAAAAGCAGATGGGGGGGGGGGGTGACTATTCACACTAGGAACTATGTAAAGAGCAACTGATACTGCCAAACAAAAAGTGATGCTTGTGTACATTGGACACATTATCACAAAGCTGAATATCATGCACCCTGCCCTAGTGTCTGACAGTTAGTGATCTTAAAAAGGGCAAACATTTAAGTAGCCTAATACTACATCAAGTTCAGGGATGTAGGTAGGAATTCTGGGCTCCCTGACAAAATATCGCAGTGGGCCCCCACAGTAAACTTCCGGACTTTCAGACATACGAACGAAGAGGACTGTAAGTCCAAATTGTGTTCGTTGGGCTCCCGTTTCCTGTCCACAACATCAATTTTTTTTCTGCGCACCAATTCCGCCTAGTACGTCTTCTGGCCGCTACTCTTGCCGTGCAGCAGCGTAGCGTACGTACTCCCAGCGTCCTAGTTCTTTGTACTTGCGTATACCCTTAAAATGATGTTGAATGACGACTTCCGAACATTTCAAGTTGCGAACGGCTGTTCGGAACGTATCTTGTTTGTAGGTAGAGGAGCATCTGTATATATATCTGTGTGTGTGTTTCTATAGTTTATCCACATTATGAAATTGCAGTTTTACAGTCAGCATACTTGTGCATCACCATGGAAACAGATGCTCATATCCATAAACAGTTTCCATTTACCCGCCCGTTACCATTCATATTGAAGAAGATTCACTCAGGTTTTACCAGAGATACTGTAACTAGATACACAATGCTGTGGAGCTCCAGTGTAACAATTGGTTAGCACATGCGCTTACACAGTAGTATGAAACAAAGTAATGCAAAGGCCGTGAGTCCAAGCCTCACCTAGGGCATGTTCGTTTAACATCATCACCTCATTTGGGAGGGAGGTGCATTCTCCCTAACTGGCAGGTCACCTAGGGCAGTGTTTCCCAACCCAGTCCTCAGGGACCCCTAAAAAGTCCATGTTTTTGCTCCCTCCCAGCTCCCTGCTAGACAGTCCACATTTTGCAAAATGTGGACTGATTGGAGGTCTTGCTGTCCCCAGGGACCAGACTGGGAAACACTGACCTAGGGAGGTATAGGTAGAAAGCAAAGAGAAAAGATACAACCCACCTCACTGATGGCTTTGTCTCCCTGATGTGGTCAGAGAGGTGCTACTGCAGCCTAAAGGACACTGAGAGACGCAGAAGAAGGTTCTCCTCTCAGGCTGCCTGTACGCTAAATGAGAAGGTCCAAAAGCTGACATGCCACTTCACACACTGATTGGCCACTTTACATATTGTTATTTTAATGTTACTACGTTACGACGTATGTAAGAAGACTTGAAACTTGAACTTCGTATTCCAAGATACCGTACTCAGAGATACCCTAACAAAGGATACTGTACTCAGAGATACCCTAACAAGGAATATTGTACCAAGAGATACCCTAACAAAGGACACTGTACCCAGAGATACCCTAACAATGGACACTGTACCCAGAGATACCATAACAAGAAAATATTTACCCAGAGATACCCTGATAAGAGATACCCTTTCAAATAATCTTCTTCTCATTATATAGTGCGTTGCATACTAATCAATCAATGAACTTTTTTTGTATGTTTTGCATTTGTCCTGCTATTCACTGCTTTTTCTTCTTTTGATAAAAAGGAGCTGGTTTGAATTAAGTCCGTTCTCCTGCCAAACCTCCCCCATAGGAGATACCCACACATTCAGGACAGGAAATGTCCATAGTTGGGTTCTACTCGTGGAGCCCAGCCTGTGAATCAGTCATCGCAGTGGACGTGGCAAATCTCAAGGCTCAGCGTTAAGAAGAGTGTGATTGTTCATCAGTGTCAGAGTCTTGGCATGAGGATCCATTTCACTTCTTATGACAAATAGCGCTATTCACTCAAAAAACAGTACTGAATATTTGAAATGATCTTTATCATGCCAGAGTGTTCTGGATAGAATGAAGATAGAAAGCACAGGCGTTCTTTGCTGGTCATTCGATTACTTTTCCAGATGTCACTCTTTGTTTCAGAGATTCATCCTGTTTCATACAGCTTCAGCTAGAGAACAGTCATTGAAAGTGATGTAATTACAGAGGACTGTCATATGGGGGATATGTACATATGAGGGTCCTCAGACAGCCCAGTGTTCACACACACACACACACACACACACACACACACGGCCACACACACACACACACACACACAAGGTTTGTAAATATATCTTTATGGGGACTCTCCATTCATTTATATGGGGAAATCTGTAATCCCAACAAGACGACCTTAACCCCTACCCAGCCCTAACCTTAACCATAAGCAACCAAACAAAATACAAAACTTTTGGCACATTTCGTTTTTTGATCGAATTCACAATTTTTATGAAACCGAGCTTCCACATGCCTCCACTTCCCTCACCTGGAGCTGTTTCTTACCCGAGAGCTGCTCACTTGATCTGTGGACCCTGTCACACTGCATTTGGAGCTCTCGATTTCTTTTTACCAGTTTTACTCCTCACCACAAGTACCTTCCAACAGTTGTGAATATGAGCATATGAGCACATTTATGAGGGTGGTGTACAGACACACTCGAGGAACATTGCAAGCGTACAACTTTCATGGAGCCAGCTAGGCACAAGTTCAGCAATTTCGGCCTTCTAATAAATGACCAGCGGCGAGTCAGCATCGGAGCGAGAGCTGGCTAGTCCTGCTAGCTCCATGCTCACTGTACAACAGCCACTTTATTTTGAGCTTATGAAATTGTTTTATTCATGAGTATTTAACCATGTTGTACCTAATCATTGTCAAAGAGCTGTCTTTGCTCATAAATCTAAGGCCGCTTTAAAAATACAACATTTGTTCAGAAAACTAACATTTTCATTAAAACAAAACTGCAAAGCAGCATCCCTTTGTTACGATCTGGATAGGAGACAATCGCTAATGTGTTATATATGATTAGAATAGCTATACCATTTACATGACTAAGAAGGCAAACATACAGCAACATTTCATGCGCAATGTTACTTATATTGAAATCAAATGGAGTATAGCAGAGGACGCTTTTGAGCTATTGACCTCTGGGTTACGGGCCCAGCACACTTCCACTGCGCCACTCTGCTGACCCAGGGTTGGGGCATTTACACCATTGTAATGCCAGCAAAATTATTTTGTTGAGTGTTGTTAGAGTTATTCATCATAAAAGCTAAGTGGGAATTTAGTCCCTGGCTTAGAACTGGCTTTTAGGAGTATGGAACATATCCTTCCTTTTTTAAAAACATAATGCCCTCAAATTCAGAATGGTTGCTTGGTACATTCCTCACCTTTTCCTCATTCTCCCCCAAAATTATAATTATAATTGGTTGTCTATAACTCGCATTGAATAACAAAGCGCACATCATCTTGGGAGGGGTGAAGATTACCATAAACAATGTGCGCGCCGTCGAACGCCCACTATGCTGCAGGGCCTGCTTACGTGTGATTTTCCCAGATCCACATGCTTCTGTGTTAGCATCAATGCTACATGTCACCGAGAGGGAGAATGACTTGGAATCTCACACCCCCAACGGACTGTGGTTCAGGATTTCTCTCTCCAGCTCTCCCCACTGCAGATGTTGGGACAGTGGATACTGAGCCCCCAGTCCCATTGCAGGACTACAACACCCATATCCCAGAAACTGCGACACTGAATAGCTAATAATTTGGCTAATAATAATTGCTAAATAGCTAATAATAATATGTAGTTTAGAATATATTCCTACACAACAGGTAGTGGTACTAAGATTAGCTAGTGGATGAGGTGTGTAAACAGAAGTTTGGTTTTCTCCTGAAAGAAGTCGGCCTTGAATGGGTGAGGAAACAGATCCTAAAAAGGTCTGACATGCTTAGGTCTAAGACACAGAAATGGGTACGTCAGTAACAGCTCATTCCCATGGCTCGCTGCTCACGAGGGCTCCCCTTAAAGGCTGCACGCGTTCCTCTGCTTGGGGGGGGGCCGCCTCTTCAGCTGCTGACGCCGCTAATTAGCTTTTCACTAATGTAACTTTCGAGATGTCTGATTGGCTGAAGTCTTCTCCTTCGGCGAATAGCGTGTGCTTCTTATAAATATGCCTAGAGATGCAGAGAGGTGTGAAGTACAGCCTACACATCCAGGGTGAGTAAATGTTCATAGACGGATGGTTATTTTTTTTTGCCAAATGGCATTTAGAGAGTCACACCACTCATATTTTGGGAGGCTGATAGCTATTTTGCGATGAGAGGTGGGAGTGCATTAAAATGCATGTTAAGCAGAACACCAGAGACAGAGACTCATACTTGGCGGCATTAAATACCAACTTGTGCCGACTATCAACTTGCATTAATGAGATACTCCTGAATATTAATTTTGCCAGTCCGGTGAAATCATGCATGAAGGGTAAAACCGTCTAGATTTCTCCTCTTTTGAGATTAAATGTAACACAGCAATTGTTTCCTTTTTCTTTCTTGCTAATTATTGTCGTCCACCCTGTTCAACATTAATGTCCTCTATACGTTTACCTGGTTTCCACCTTCCTCCAGTCATATAAAATTGCCCATTGCATTTTCTTGGAAATCCCAGCTCCATTCCCACCTCTCTAAAGTAGTACATGGTTGGGGGGCAGTTCTGACAGCTCGTTAATAGAGTGTGGACCTTTGGGTGTTTCCTGCATTGTGGAATGTATTCCAGGCTATATTGTTTTTCATTAATAAAGTACAAAGAAAAGGAAAATGCCTGGGATTATTTCTTTCTTTGGAAAAAATATGGTTTAGAAATGTCCGTAACATTTTTACTCTCTGACTGTTTAAGATTGATGGTTTGGGAGAGTTTTACACATATATACACATTAAAAATAATTGCAAGAACAGATGCACAAATGATACACACATGCCCTCGCAGACACACACAAACAGAAGTGTTTGTATGTCAGCTGGGAGCCCATTTCAGAGCCATACAAATAGACAGTGTTGCCCTGGCCCCTCATTCCATTTGTGGTAAAAGGAAACCCAGTCTCCACGGTGACCAGAAACAAAAAAGGGAGGCAGTCTGTCTCGAGAGCAGCTGGCTTTGAGAGTGAGCGAGTGACGGAGCAAGAGAGAGCAAGAGAGAGAGCGAGAGAGCGAGAGAGACAGAGGAAAGAAAAGAGAGACACAGAGCAGAAAAAATCAGAAGAAAAGTACAAGAAAAGAGTGAAGAAGTGCATCAAGGCTTGGATACTAACTCATTTGCTGTTAAAATGACAAAAGGACATAACAGGCACCAGTAAAAACATGTGAAATTTACTCTGAAGAAGGTAACTGAGCAAGAAAAAAGAAAAACAACACGGCAAGAAAGAACAGGGCAGAAAAGTAAACTCATGGAGAAAAGTTTGTTTTTCAATCAATTTCTAAAGTGTTCAAAAATTGCCCAAGCTAAACTGCATTTTTTCGTGTTTGGTTTATTATTCTTGGGTGACTGAAACCTCCAGCAACAGAAAAACAACTGAGAGACAAGTCAGAGAAGGTGCCCTAAAGTGAAGAGTAACTACCTTCCCGTTCCTGGAGGTAAGAAACAGTTCTGTGTTGCTTATGAAAGCTACCCTGTCTGGATGCACAGATGTCATACGCTGAGTTTGTTGTGCAACCTTTCAGTGTGAGAAACTCATTGGCTACCATGTCCATAATGCTTCAGATGGAGTCCAGATGGGGGGAGGAGAAATGTAGAGCATAGTTGTGAGTGCTTGAATGTGTGAATCAGGGGTGTGTCAAGTGTGCAAGGAGAAACAAGAACTTCTGTAAAGCCGTAGAGAGTTCTGCTCTTACGTGAGTTTGGACAAAGACAGACATCAGTGTATGAGATAGTTTTGCTTGCTAGCTTTGTCTGAATGCAGAGCGGGACACAAAAAACTGCCTGCAAAGTCAGCTCTCAATTCTTGCAAATAAATCAAGAGACAGACGAAAAAGAAGAGATGGTGAGACAGATAAAGAGCAAGAAGGGAAATGACTGCAGCAGTCAGGCGTTCTCCGTGAGCACCCTGGCAGGTGGCTCTGAAATGCCTTCACTTCTTAAAACTGTGACAATCAGCTGGAGAGCCCCCGCCCACCCCCCCGCCGCGGGGGGGCGCCCCGCGCCGGGGGCGCCCCGCCCCGGGGGCGCCG
>JAODKC010000095.1:13115106-13133204 GCA_026777985.1 Mormyrops attenuatus | reverse complement strand
TGTAAATTTTTTTTGTCCGCCCCCCCCCCCCCCCCAATTCAAAATTTGGCCACCATTGAGGCCCATGTTTACTTCAGGTCTCTGGACTATCTGCTTGTTCTTCTCACAAGTGAAAGGAGATGGATACCTGGGAAAATTGGCCCTCTTCCTAAAGCTTACCCTTCAGTGTTCTAATGAGAGACAGCTCGTTAGGAGGGGCAATTTACATATAAGAAAATGACATTGTGTGTTGTCTGTCATTTTTATTGTTTTAATGCCTGTTCAAAGACATTTTGGTAATATTTTTACACAGGAATGTAATGCTGATGTGTGTAGAGGAATAAAAGATGTCTGTATTTGTGTTACATTTAATTCCAGTTTTAGCTGCTGTTTTCTAAACATTTTGATGTAAAAAATCTGGAATAACCAGATTGGTGCTACCCCTAATTGAATCTTATAAACCAGCGGTTCTCAACCTTTTTTGCCCCACGACCCAGTTTTTACCATGCCAGCTCAGGTGCAACCCTATATCAAGTATAGGTTTAAATAAACGCTATGATCAAGCACACAGTGCAGTCTGCAATTTACGCCAATCAATGCCTGTCACACAAATCTGATTGGATGTGCCAGTGATTTTTAAAGGAAGCATCTGCGGTTTGGCTTCTTGGATTGGTTGAGGGTTCACTAGTTTTGTGCTTAGCAGTTGCAGACACCAGACCCGTTTATATAGGTTAATTCTAGTATTGGGGCTGGGAAATCTGATCGTGGATCAGCATAGGAGCTTGTTGGTTTGAAAATACTTACATTTCCAACTCTGCCTCGCGACCCATTCAGAACTTGCTGCGACCTGGGTTGAGAATCTCTGTTAAAATACCCTTTTTCTGTGACGTTTATAAGTGGAAAATCTCGGCATCAGGTGATACATGAAACTATGCTTAGCTGCGGCACTTGCCCTGTTCATTCCCTGAAGAAAGTGATTTCAAACGTAGTTCCAGTTTTGTAGCCAAATGTTCTGAATTAAAACATAGCCTAACTGCAAAGTGTGGTGCATTCACTTAAACATCTGTTAGTTACATTGGTAATATTACTGTGTTTTTTATGTTCTATAATTGGATGCATAAATAATTTACAGAATTATGGCTTGTATGGTTTATTAAACGATTTAAAAAGAAAGCTTACAGCTTTGGTCTTTCCAGAAGTCTGAGGAACACATCTGTTATCCAGGTGGATGCTTGATTTAGTCTTCACATCTGGACCCCGTACATCTCGGCTGATAAGAAACGCGCTGACTTCTGAAATGCCGCAGGGGTCAAAGGTGAGTATATGCGCGGCCCAGATGCAGTCGGAAGCTGAATCATTAAGCGGAGTGGCGGCAGGGGCAAGTCTAGCTATTTCACAAAGGAATTATGCAAGTACACCAATGGCAGACATGTTGGAAGAGGGGAATGCACTGGGCGTGGTGAGCGCCTGCCTGGTGTTGGTAACTACTTGTTTTTAAGGGGTTTATGCTCGCGCAGTTGAAAGATTTTGATTTTAGTCATACATTTTTCCACATCACGAAGCCCATCCTACTAGGCACCAGGCAGAGTAATTAGAGAATGGATGATTATATGTAAATGGATGTTGTGCAATTCATAGGAAGTTAATGTGGAGTTTCAATCCTATGAAGAGGTATGTGGAGGTATGTACTTTTTGTCAGTGCCCTGAAGGACAGGTTTGGAACATCCATGTTTCTTGCTAACTCGCTTTGGCATCCACCAACATCTTTAAGAAGAATAATCAGGTGGGCTTAGAATAAGTTCTGTAAGTGTAATATGATGGTAGTGTTTGGGTTTTGACATTATAAAAGATCTTGTCCTCAGGCTCTCATGGTAGTGTGGAAATGCCTGGTTCTAACCCTGTTATCTCTATTCTGTACATGAGCTTTCAAAGGCTTTGTTTACCCAGTTTTCAATGCCATTGCCAGAGGTGGAAAGTTCAGGTGCAGGAAGTACAAATCCAGACCAAGGTTTTGTTTCAACCAACCCACTAGGTATAAAAAGTCGCAGTCACCGGGTACTCAACTGGTTGTTGAAACAAAACTTTGGTCTGGATTTGTACTTTCGGGACCTAAACTTTCCACCTCTAGTCATCGCCATTGTTCATGAGTGTGGCAGATCCCTTTTGCAGGTTGCTTCTAAAGCCATGTATGTGCAACTGTCCATGTTGTTTGAATTTATACTTATACAGAGTGTTTGGGCACGTGTGAATTTTCCCAAACTCCAATACTCACAAGTGTTGTGAAACGTGACCCTAACCCTCCCCCCCCCGTCGTGCCACATTACGCAGAATGTCTCTCCTGCTCTGCTGGCACCGTTCCGCTGTGGTGGGGTGTGTCCTTGAGTCTGCAGGCTATGTAATTTAAGCGGTCGGAGACTCATGCATTCATGCCTTAAGCTCCTGCCCTGCCCCGCCCCGGCCTCCATGCTGAGCAGCCTGACCTGGGTGTGAGTCACTGAGCACACCTGGCGTGCACGGGGAGCAGTGCACGGGGAGCAGTGCACGGGGAGCAACACCTGCTGCTTCAGCTCACTCATCTGATTGTGACACAAAATTCACACAGGATCTATGTGCGTAATCAGGACTTTTATTTGCGTTTTGATTGCTGACAACTGACCAAGGTATATTATATTACAGAATTCACAAGGGCCTAAACAATGATTACGGCATTAAAACTTCATAGAAAGTTTTAGAATGTACCCTTTAGAATGTACCCATTTTTCCTTTGAAATAAGCTGTGTCCTAATATAAGAGCACTGATAAACTGTAGATAGCGGGCTCCATATGATAAAGACATGTAATTTATGCTGAACGTTTCCCTGAACCTGCTGGCCCTTCAATGAGGCACTTAAGTGACACATTCCCCCTATAAAAAATACACACACAAAAATGTTTGTGTCTATTTCATAAAACTACTATAAAAAGCCATTCTTGGTGTCTGTAGTGCTTGTCCAGTGTTGGGTATTGGTGGCCTCACACCTTCATATTTGGGGTTTAAATCCTGGCACACTGTTGCTTTGCACTCATAGCCTCCAGGGCAGGCTCTGGATCCCCCACAACTCTGAATAGGATAAGCGGTTACAGAAGATGGATGGAAAGAAGGGATGAATGAGTGAATGAATGAATCCCTTGCTACTACTGTGTGTGGGCTTTGCATGTCCTCCCCGTTTGGTGTGCTTTCCTTTTGTCCCTAGGCATGACGACAGGCTAATTGGTGTCTCTAAATTGCCCATAATCTATGTATGTGCCCTGTGCCTTTGGCCACCCTAGACCAGGATAAATGGTTAGTTGATGGATAATGATTCTGCTCTTGAAAAAATAGAAGTTGTATTTAGGTTTCTGTATGAATTTCGTTAAGTTATTTTGCTTTATTTTAAGGAGTTTGTTTCTTTTGGCAAACAAAGTTTTGCTATATATGGATGCTAGTAGTAATATTTAAATATACAAATATTTTTAATTTATCTCCACGTGGATTTCATTCTCTGCTTGCTTTTCTCTATCAGTTTATAGAGGTGTTTTTCAATTCCCCGCAAAGGCAGCTGACAAAGGCTATTGAATGAATTCATTGGTCTAAAAATGTGACCGATTGTCATGGAAATTGTTAGGAGTCCGGTGCAGGGAGGCAGGAGTCCGTGAGAGACCCGCGGAGTTTGCCTGAAAGCGGATGAGCAACGGGGCGACCCAGCAAACAGGACAGCAACATTGCAATCCCGTCGAAATGTGACTCGGATACACCGTTCGTGGTCAATTCATTTCCAGAAATTGGTTATGTACGTGAAGGATATAACAAATAACGTGACTGCAACGTGTTGAAATTGAAGTAAGTATTTTGCATTTTATGAGATTTTGAGATCTGAGTTTAAATGAATCAAAGACACTGATAAAGAAACTATTTAAATATATCATTTCTCGTAGTGATGCAATATGTTGGAAACACCTGTTGCTTATTTTGCGTTAAGTAGTATGCTACTTATAACAGCTTTCAAATAGGAAAAAAAACACATCATTACAGTTTATACGTAGTTTGTACAACTTTGTCGCTTCGATTAACTCAAACGTCATTCTGTATGGTTCAGAGTAAATATTCATTAGCATCTAATGTGATTTCGATGCGTGCGAAAACATGAAGTTTCAGTTATTTGCGTGTCTCAAAAGTAATGGGAATTAAGCATCGTCGGTTGTTTACAGAAGGGCTGCGGGAAATGCTCCGAACTCCCTTGTCTTCGAGACTATGGGGAAGACCGTCAAGTAGCGGCTGTATTGTACTCAAACTTTCAGCCATTTTAAGCATTTTGGATTGAAAGAGCGTTAATTTGGATGAGTGAAGAGCATCGGAATGTAGGAGCCTGGCGTGGGGCATTCTAAGCAGGAGGTGGTGTGAAACAGCCTCTCTCCTTCATGTGATAACTTCACTTTGCATGTATAATATGGGGACCTGTGTGATTTTATGTTCTTGGAAGGAAACTAGGTGCTTCTGATAGTTCTATATTAATTCTAGTTCTATATTAATCGCACAATTGTGCGGTTTAGAAAGTCCTAAACAAGATGCAGTGATCTTGCAGTGTCTTTTTTTTGGGTGGGGGGGGGACAGAATTGTGGTATTTTTTGTCAAATGCCCGTCCAGCTACTTGATGCCCCACAGTTCAGGGCGTTGGTCAGAATTACAGGAAAGCACAGTCAAATATGTACTCTGTGCACATTGTAACTTTGAGTCCTGTCATTCCAGTAGTAATAATCTTCTAGTCCAGTGAAAAGAATGTTAAGCAAAGGAGTTATTCGGTTGTGCTTGGGAAAATAAAACTACAGACTAAAGTCACATTTAGAAATGCGTAAAAGAATTCTCCAATGGTTTTTTTTTCAAAGGTAGAAAAGGAAAATTATGCAATATTTTAAGTCACAAGGTTGTTTAATACACTGCAGTGTCTATTGTGAACACATTATTGATGATAATTTTATATGTATACAGAACTTGCATGATTCTGGTGGCAGAAATCAGGCCTCCACATCTGTAATGTACATCCCAGTGGGAGAAATAACCGCAGGTTGGTGCTTTGGTGATTGTCGTGTCAGAACAGAGACTGCTCTCCTGGTGCAACGCAAGATAGGGCTTGCAGTGGCTAGCATTTCTGTGTTACAAAGTAATGGAACAACCAGTAACATAACAAAGTAACTGCGAAATCCTACAGGTGTTTTTGAACAGTTAAACTGGAGAAAGATGCTTGCATCAGGGCTTATGAGGAAAATATTGAGCGGATCAGCGCTCACCGCAAAGCTGACGGCAGGGGCTGTTTTATAGCTGCGTTGCGGATCACTCTCAGAAAGAGCCGATTTTTCTCCCTTGGCGTGTCTGTGTGCACAGAGGTCACACTCTGGGGAGAGCTTGGGCTGGCTGGCACAGTCAAATCCCTCCTGCTCAGGAATGCAGTGGCCTACACCTCTCCTCTCTCCCTCACTGCTCTCGTGTATCTGTACGCAAGCTACAGGACACGTGTGTGTGTGTGTGCGTGTGTGTGCGCGCGCGGTGGGTTTTACAGGAGCAAATACAATCAACTTTCAGGAAGTTCTATGCTGTGGCGTTCAAGGATATGCCTGTCAAAATACAGTAGTGTGTGTGTACGTGTTCGGCACTCCACGTCTGTTTGTGCAGTCCTGACTGAGCACTTTTTACATGCCCTTTGGGCATGATTCTTGCTGCCCCTCCCAAGAGAGGGTGGAGGGGGGGCAGGGAAGAGGTACGCCAGTCTCAAGCCCACACAGGTGAGCCATGTCCCGGGAGGAAGGGGGCAAGGTGAGAGGCCCAGTCTCATTTAAATTAGTGACACCTCCAAGATATAAAAGAAGGGGAGGAGAGAGGGAAAGAGGAAGGGAAGGTGGTCATATACACCTGAGAAAAAGGAGAGTAGAGCTCAGTCTGGGGGAGGAGCTAAAGCAGTCTCTCACACACGCCCTTATTACTTTTCAACCTTGTTCTATCCCAGTCACTCTCACTTCTAGGCACTGTCGCGCCTCAGTGTGCACGCGCACACACACACATTCTGAAGCACACCATCCAGCTCTGAGGTTCAGGGGATAAAAGTCCAGCACTGGGGCTTTGTCCGAAGCCAGGAAGAGACCAAGTAAAGCTTTTGTTTCCTTTTTTTTTCTTTTGAATTTTCAGAAGCAGTAAAATTCTCAGAAGCTGGAACTGCAGAAAGTTGTCTGTGGAAAACAAAGGTGGATATTAGATATCTCTCAGCGCCAGAAGAGGAGATAAGGAATTTACTTTTTTGTTGTTTAAACTTTGGGACCTAGATCGGGAATCTGAGCCGCATGAGGTTTGTGAGTTCTGTAATCTTCTTACGAATCCTAGTCGGCAGTCTCTGTACTTTTTGCTAATTTGTGTGTGTTGGGGCAACAGTCCTAGAGTCCCAGGCCTTACTGGCCTGCTAAGATGGTGAGAATGTCATACACATGTTGTATTATAAACATTAGTTGAAAAAGTACAAGGAAGCTGTTGTATTGCCATTGCTGTTTTTTGACTTATGAACTTGTGCGAAGCCGTTTAGTGTGCTACATTTCACCTTTCTCCTGTTCCATTATATCTGTCATCATTGTTTTTATTTGTTGCTGAGACTTGACCAGGCAGTAAGAAAAACATGCTTCAGGTTGTGTGGTGGAATTTTACTTCGAGAGCCAGAGACCAGTTTCAGCTTTCCAGGTGCTGTTCCATCTCTTTGAAGACTTTGTATTTATGCCGGTCCAGATAAACTGAGACATAATCTCCCGTGTAATCCTGTAAGTCGTCTCTGCTGTTTAACATTGGTGCTATTATTACTGCTATTATAAGGCTTTCCAGATATTTCTGGAAAAGAGCAGTGGGAAGCGAAGAACTTCCAGACAAAGGTGAGGCATTCCAGACAGGGAACCACACGAGGCCTTAAGGGTTATGGCTCAGAGATGAGTTTTCGCAGAGTGATAGATGAACTCCGGCGTGCTCCAGGGTTTCATTTCATTAGCTTTATTTTACAGGATATTAAGTTGTGGAGGTCAAGCGAGGGTCACGTCTGTGTTGTGTCAGGAAAGACGGGAGAGCCTCGTGCTTCTGAGGGCTGTGGAATTCAGTCTTTGGAAGGAGACTGCCTGCCCGTGTTGGTTCCTCTGCACTTATTGCTCAGCTGGTGGATGTGAAGCTGCTCCTGAGCATGAGAGCCCTGGGGAGACGTAGGAAGCTGATGGTCAGCTCCTGAGTCCTGTGTGCATGGAGGTAGCAGTGCAGCAGGCCGTCATTGCATTACACGATGGAGGTGTTTAAATCTTCAGTGCAGCCGGCCCGATCCATGGCACAGCCTTCTCACGTCAGACAGAGGCTGTAGCCTCGGCCAGTCTTCGTCATGCCTGTCAAGCCATAGCTGGTTTGATTAGTCATGGGGTGGTCAGTTAACCAGTTACTAATTTAGGCAGCATCTGAAACATGCTAGCACTTGAGAGCTGGTGCTCTCCAAAGGTCCAGAGAGAGCTTCCTCAGCGTCCTCTGCACACGCTTTCCTGAGCCCCTTGGCTCCCCCCCCCCCCGGCGATGTCAGCAGCCCGGCCTCGCCCCTCTCTGGAATGTTCATCTTGTGGGAGCACGGCCTGTTAATGTGCACTCTCTATTGTCCTGCTGGCGAGTGGGGATCACAGCCCTTGACCCTATGGTCAGGCTCAGGGTTACGATTTATTAGTCTCTCCCTGAACTGGTTTGACTCAGCCAGAAAAACAACGACATTTCAACCTATCAGGCATACTTTGTTTTCCAAGGGAGAGGAGTATTTTTGCTTCACTCACAGCACCTTCTGTAATCAAATTCACAAATGGGTGCAATATTGTATTTTTTTCCTGGTGTTTCCCCGAAGCGTGATGTTTTCGAGCCTCTGTGGTCACTCTCACCCAATGTAGAAATTCTTGGTCTGTGACTCAGGGGACACAAGGTGAACTCCAGGCTTCGGGAAAACTTTGAACTTCTGTTCACTGTTTCTAGACCTGATCGCAATATTACTCTCCGTGATCACAGATGCAGTACCCCTTAATTAATGCCATGGTCATTGTGTTCAATCGTGCGTGATATCAGGGATCCAACAAGGATCCAAAATTCCTAACTTGTTTGAAGCTGAGTCTTCTTTCATCAAAGAGGGTGGCTTGATTGGCCTTTGGCCCTGCTGTCAAATGGATGCATCATCCAGAGCAGTTTTCCTTGGCTGGTGTTCACACGTTTAAGTGGAATATTGTTTTTCCATTATTGTGCCACTTTCTTTATTCTTCTGGAGCGAGCATCTTGACACCAATTGCAAGTAAATAATGATACAAAGTTATAAGTGGTACTCCAGCAAAATTATTTTTATTAATGCCTACTATCTCGTAACCCACTTCTCAAGGGTAACTGTAGGTTTTGATTGGATTAAGTAAAGTAGTGATTGATGGTCTTCATGCATGTCAGAGTGAAGGGGCACCCACTTTGTGGCACCCAGGGAGGGGGGGGGGGGTGTTTAGGGCCTTGGTGAAGGAGTCCATGGACGTGTGACACTTCTGCTGAAGTCGGGCTTGAACCAGTGACCTTCCGATCATGGGTACAGAGGCATAGCCTGCTGAGCCACACCCCCCCCCATCAGCATGTTCTACTGACATGGCCAATTTGAATACAACGCCCGTTGGTGATTGGTCACTCTGATCTGTGTTTCAGGAGGGAAATGGGCGGCTGGATCGTATGGCTCTCAGTCGGGGCCGCCCTTCTGACGCTGTGCCAAGCCCAAAGAGGTAACCCCAGTGCAGCAAGACTGCCCCTGCCATCCCAAAATACCTTTGTTGCGGTTTCAACTTTAACAGACGAACGTATTCAGCACACATTTACAAGCAAAACAAAACAGAACGGCCACCTAATCTTCCATTGCCTCACACAGAGAAAAGGAATGACAGGTGCAGAATTATTATAGGTGACAGACACAGGAGCGCTCAGTCTCGTTAAAAATACCAGCAGTGCAACAACTGATACTCAGAAAAAGAAGGATAATCAGGAAAATTAAGGGGGGTAGGGGGCAAATGAAAGTCACTGACTCATGCCATTACAGTCGAGCACTCCTTTCAGTATAGTATTGCCCTAACATTGTGTCCTAGTCCTATAAAATTTACCCATTATACATTGTAGTTATAGCATTAAATATCAGCCTATGGCATCCCAAGAGCGTCGGTGGTTTATTATCTATCCATTTATAAACATCATGTTTTTCCGGATTGCAAGTGTTGCAAATGTCAAAATGCTGAAAAGCTTCCTTTGATACTTAACATCAGGACTCTTTAAACTCTGACCCTCTGGGTGATTATTAAATAGTGGAGATGTGCCAGTTTACCTTTCAGTGACTCTGCTTCCCTCTGCAGTCAATCACTGCATCGCGGCCCAAGCCTCTCGCTGCTCTGAATGCATCCAGGCTGGAAAAGGCTGCACGTACTGCAGTGATGAGGTGAGATTCGGCTGTCACTGCTGCAGCCAGCGGTGCGGCTTCCCTACGACCGATGACGTTCCCCATTGCAGCAAATGTCACCTTCGAGGTTCCTGAGTCAAACCGCAGAATTAGTGTAGTACAGTGAATTCACTGGGAACTTTTCTTCTTAAAAGATTAGTACTGATATAATAGTGTGCATTTTAACTTGGACAACTGAAGAATGAAAGTATTTATAAATATTCATTTCAGTAGTAACATGTTCTTTTGGGAAAAAATCATTACCGAACAAGATTAATTAAAGAGATCACATTTCACAACAGCTTGAAACCAGTAATATACACCCAAAGTGGTCCATTTATTATGTATACCTGCTTGTTATGCAAACAGCCGGCTCCTTTAAACAGCAAATCATGTAAATGTACAGTGCACAGACCGGGTCCAGAGGTTCAGTTACTATTTGAATAAGCTCTGGTGAGACTGAGGCGCCTGATCTAAGTGATTCTGAGTGTGGTGTGATTGCTGGTGGTTCCTGAGATGAATGACATGTTAAACAAAACACATCAGTGCAGTGACAGTTCTGTGGGTGAAAACTCCTTGCTAATGAACAATATCAGAGGAGAATGTTACAGACTTGTTACAAGTAACAACAAGGGCACAAGATAACAAATCAGTACAACAGCTGTGTGCAGAAATGCTTCTCTGAATGCAGAACTCATCTACCCTTGTTGCAGTTCTGTAGGCCAAAGCTAGGTGTAGTTAATAAATTGGCCGCTGAGCGTATGCCACTATTAAATATGTAACATATTTAGATATGCATATATTTAGCATATAAGAAGTTCTTTCATTAAACTTTTTTCTTTTTACAGAAATTTTTCTAAGAGCTGTATTTGTTTTTCTGTCTGTCGGATCACAGTCGTTTGATTTTCCACGCTGTGACCTTCGTGAAACCCTGACGTCAAATGGCTGCACTATGATGACAGGGGTCGAGAGCATGATGCGGACAGACAAGGTAAGTCAGCTAGGGATCTGAGCACAACATGTGCTGACAGGGCCGGTCCTAACCCATGCGGCGCCCTAGGTGAGCATCATCTTATCTTATCTTCTCAGAAGTGAAATCAACTGGCAAGTCAGTGCCCTCTCTGAAGCTGGTGCCCAGGGTGGTCACCTGTGTCGCCTGTAGGAATGACTGGCCCTGTGTCCCACTTCCCTTTTGTTTAGCAGATTAAATTGCTCTGTTTGACGTGACATGGAACGCTTATCTGAAGCACACAGCTCTTACCATGTGACCCCCTCACCTCCTTTGGCGTGCAGAACACCGAGATCAACACCAAGCTGAACGTTTCACAAGTCGCCCCGCAGCTGATGACCATGCGCCTGGTCCCAGGAGAGGAGAGGGAGCTGTTGGTGGACGTCTTCGAGCCTGAGAAGGGTCCTCTGGACCTGTACATTCTCATGGACTTCTCCAACTCCATGAAGGACGATTTGCTGAATCTGAAGAAGATGGGGAACTCCCTGGGTGAGATGCGCAGTTTGATGCTGCTTTGCAGTCTTCTTATGTAGTGCATTTTGTGCATCGCCATGTGATGTGTAACGGTGATGTTACTGTGTATGTAACAGCGAACCTGGTTGGTCAGCTGTCAGACGACTATACCATTGGCTTTGGGAAGTTTGTCGATAAAGTGACTGAGCCACAGACTAGCATGAGTCCCTCAAAGTAAGAATCTGCACCTCGGGCTGTCCTTTTTCATCGTAGACTCTTTTTGAGAATTCTGAATCTGGTTGGTCAATGGGAAGATCTAGCTAGAATCTGCCCTTCCCCCCCAGACTGAAGCAGCCATGGCCAGACAGCGACCCACCCTTCTCCTTCCAGAACACTATCCCTCTCACCAACAACATCACCCTGTTCACTGAGAAGCTGAAGAAGGAGCGTATCTCGGGCAACCTGGATGCTCCGGAGGGAGGGTTTGATGCCATTCTCCAAGCAGCTGTGTGCCAGGTAACTCCATGTTAGCAACTTCTCTCCATCTGAAACCTCCTGTTGCCTTTGCTCTGTGGTCTTAGTGTTTCACAGGAGTCTTCCAATCACTCGGGACTAGATTGTGATAGGTAGAAACTCTATGAAGCTAACACCTGATCCAAGATTAATCTAGCATTCAAGTAGTACTTGGCAAACAGTAGTCAATAAAATATGGAAAAGCTTGTGGGAGTTTTACTTCCACAAAAATGTTCTGAGGGCAGTAAGGGAAATGATTGGTTCAAGCAGCTAGAGGAGGTGGGACCAAGACAGCTGATTGATTGATCCCACCTCCTCTGGCTGCTTGGACCCACCTCCTCTAAAATATGATTGGTTATCTCTCTGAACCAATCATTTTTATTTCTGCCCTCCGAACATTTCTGCGTAAGCAAAACTCCCATGAGCCATGGAAAAGCAGCAGAAGAGAAGTCAAGCATGGCTCTTCACAACAGATATTTCAATATCGTTTTATTTCTATGTTTTTAATTTATGGGTTTGGAGAGCACTAAAGCCCCTGGGCAAGTGTAGTTACCACACTGGATTATGCCACAGATAATTGCAGCGATTTGTCCATCTGCCCTCACCAGGAGCAGATTGGCTGGAGGGAAAACAGCACGCACCTGCTGGTCTTCTCCACTGAGTCTGCATTCCACTATGAGGCTGACGGCGCCAACGTGCTGGCTGGCATCCTGCCACGCAATGATGAGGCCTGCCACCTGGCACCCGACGGCTCTTACACCTATGACACACGGCAGGACTACCCCTCCGTACCCACCCTCGTGCGCCTGCTAGGCAAACATAACATCATTCCCATTTTCGCTGTCACCAACTACTCTTACTCTTACTACGAGGTAGGTGGGCCTGCAGTCCAGGATGAAAGAACTGGAATTGATTGGCCTGGGCTGGCTAAATGGGGTCTTTTTTTTTTTACCTGGTGAACTGAGATAATTTGGTTCATTTGGGGTCGAGCTGAAGTATTTTAAGCTCAACTAATGAGAATCATTGACCGAAGATGAACACAAGCTTTGGATTTAATAAATGTAATGTTACAACATCTCCTCATTTAGCCACAACCTCGGTTAGCAATCATTCACAAGTATGACGTTACTAAAAATTCATGCACATTTACAACCAAATTATGTACACCTGATAATGCACACCGGAGTGAGAGATTTTTAAAGTAGAATGTACAAAATGCTGTTAAAAATGTCCACTTTGTGAAGGATAAAAGACATTAATTATAGGAGGCTGAAGTAAAGTTGTAATGAAAGTCACGGTCACACCTAGGCTACCGTAATTTTCACTTAGTAACCATTTCGCTTAACGACTTGGAGTTTGGAATGAAACTTGGGCTCTAAACAAGGAGTGGGTGTAGTCTTGTTCTGTTAAGTACCTTTTGCTTATTGCACTTATCATTTTGCCATTCCATATTGCATTGCATCTTCAATCTTTCAATCTATAAACATTCCAAACTGTTAACTCATATTTTCATCATTGTTGCAGTCATCATCTGTTCCCCAGCATTGTCTTCAGTCTTTAGATCCTTTCCCGTCTTACTTCTTTATTTGTTGATGAATTTATTACTTGCTGTATGTGCAGGCCCTGTTTAGGCACTGTTTAGACTGTTTCAAAGTCCGGTTCTCTGGTGCTCCATAAATGTGACACTCCTCATTCCCCTGTTATTTTAGTCATTCTTTTCCCTAATTGATCGTCAGTCTGCTGTTTTGTCATCCACTCCCACTCAGACTTCTCATACATTTCCAAGCTATGTTTGTGGCTTTTCATAGCTGCTTATATCATTGCCTGGTCCTGTCCAACCCTCCCCTTCTGTCTCTTAATTCCTCCCTGTCTTAGGAATGCCTGGCACAGACCTGATGTTTATTCAGCAATTCAGACATCATAACCATGTCATGCTTCTTTCCTAATATCCGTTCTGTGAGCAAACCAATTTTTTGTTTTTGCGCATTCCAATTTCATTTTTCTCATTCTGCTTCATTTTTCACATTTTTGTTTCTCTCCTGTTGTGACTTTAGTGCCTTGCTTAGTTTTTATTTAATTTTTCTGTTTGGCCACCCCACTGTTTTCTGCCATAATTTCGTCATTTTGCCCCTATCTGTCCGCTCATATTATAAAGCTGTTGTCCTTCTGATAGACTGAAATTTTCTTTTGGTTTTTAGTGGTGATACCAGCTGTTGAATGAATGCATAGCAACATGGTTTAATATCACTCTTGTTGTTCTAGATTCAGCTGCCTGTACATTAGGACATCCCTGTTTTCCTCTCTAATTTAGTTCGTCCTCAACAACTCAGCATGTTGATAACGCTGCTACTCTAACAATATTAGCTCGAACAGTTCTGTTCTTCCACCTTTTTCTGTTTTTGTAGAAGTTGTACCAATACTTTCCCATCGCTGATATTGGGGAGCTGCAAGAAGATTCTTCCAACATCCTGACTCTCATCGGAAGTGCTTTCATTGTGAGTGTCATGAATTCCATGAATAAGCATGAATACCTGGCCGGTGAATACGGTTCTCTAATTTATTTACACAGCGCTGAAGCAGTTTTACCTACGGACACCATCTGCTGAATTTTTGTGCTCGAATTGGTCCATAGCTGCAGCAGATTATTTCTTTCTGCTCCCCCCACCCCCCCCATCCTGTCCACTAGAACATTCGCTCGAAGATCAGCCTGAGAGCTGAGGACAGACCCAAGGCTGTGGAGACCCAATTCTTATCCACTACTGGTAGTATGAACAAGGACGGTACCTTCACGAACGTCCCGGGACAAAAGGTAGGATGCACTGCCTCGCATCAACATGCCATACAAAAAATGTGACCTAAACTGTGTAAGTAATGAAAACTGTAAGAAAAAGGTCTACATTTTATACTCACTTGATTTCTTTTTTCTTAGTACATTATTTAGATTTTGTTGATAATCTTTTGTTTTGGTACTGACACATCAACAGGTCAGCATAATTGACCTGAGTGGCAGTGAGTTTTTTTAAAGGTGTTGCAGAGCTTCCTGGGGTCAAAAGCATAAATATGCTCCTTCCTCAGCGAACTGTGACGTGTGTGACGAAAGTGTGTGTGTCGACCTCAGGGCACGTTCAAGCTTCGGGTGAAAGCGCACAGCTCGGTGGGGGAGGAGCACGTGTGCCAGCTGCCCGAAGCGGACAGGAAGGGTGCCATGCGGGTGAAACCCACCACCTTCACCCCCAACCTCAAGATTAACACCGAAGTGATGTGTGCCACCTGTGACTGTGAGAAGGTAAGGAAGGAGGGCAGAGGTCAAAGGTCAGGGGTATGAATTTGAGGCCAGTAAGGTCATTTATTTATGTTTTATTTTTTCCTCATTTTTTAAGGATGTTCTGTTTGTGCAGTTCTAACTTTTTAAAATCATTTGCACCATGTTTACTTGTTTGCACTATGTGAACTGTCTTTACACATCATCTCGTTTTGCATATCATATCTCATATTATATAATACCTCATATTATATAATATCATATCTCATATCTAGATAGATACAAGATACAAGTATCTCATATCATATCTCATCATATCTCATATCATATCAAATCATATATATCATATCATCATCTCAGCTTAATTTATCTTGATGCAGGGATGTTATTGTTCAGGTCTGCTAGATATTACAGCTTTTTAAAGCATGATACCATCTATTAGATATGACCCACTGGCGTCCTGAGCTGAAATGGAGTATAGTGCCTGAGTTTGGTTTCTGTTGATGTAGAAACCTCAGTTGAATGCAGCGAAATGCAATGGGAATGGAGACCTGATCTGTGGGATGTGTTACTGCCACCCCGGCTGGTGAGTGCCACTCTGGTGATGCACAACTTACCACACAATTAGGAAACAATACCAAGCTCACCATTCACCTGAAGGATAATGCAGGTGAAACCACAGGAACATCATGTGGTGATATCAACACATTTCTTTAATGATAATACAGCTTATTTAGAAGTAATAAGTTCATTAATTTTCCAGCAATCTTCTTGCATATATTTGCGTAATCAGTGAAGATCTCCAGCTGTATGTGCATCAGATTTGATTGTAAGTATGCTAGATGCCAGATCATCCCCTGTGTTGTCAGTACAGATAATAACCTTTTCCTGCTTCTCTTTCCAGGCTGGGGGCCTCCTGTAACTGCTCTGTGGTAGTGTCCTCCTTGGACAACAGCAAGTGCACCAATTCTAGCACGGGCGAGGTCTGCTCGGGCAAAGGGGACTGCCAGTGCGGGACCTGCACCTGCCACCACCCCCATCAGTACGAGGGCCCCTACTGTCAATTTGACAAGTCCCAGTGCCAGCGGTTTGGGGGGTTCCTCTGCAACGGTGAGCATGGGGGAAAGGGCAGTTAAGGTTTTACTTTTACGATGTCGTTTGGGATTGGCGGGTTACCGGATTTCTCGATATCTGAAGGGTGGGTGTGTTTTCTGTCTTATGGCGCTTTTCCACTGGCATACAGAAACCAAGCCATACCTGTTCCATACCACCAAGAGACACTAGTTACAGCGCCGTTCCAGCTCACTTTGATTTTCCAATGCAGGAGGGTCGGCTCGGTAAAGGTGTTGCCAGGTTCGGAGAGTGACAGTGACGTAAAACTGTTACCGTTCACACGGTGTACATCGTGATTTACTATGTGCCAGAATCCGCTAGCATGTCTGTGAGAATCGACGTGTTAACATCAAACGCTGTTGGGATTAGCATTCGCTTATGTAAATTTGCATTACAGATTCATTCCGTTCAGCTGTTCTATACAGACCTAGTTTAGTATAAAGAGTCACAGTCACAGAGTACTCAACTGGTTGGTTGAAACAAAATCTTGGTCTGGATTTTTGCTTTCTGAACCTGAACTATCCACCTCTGGTTATGTAGTAGTTTTTTAAATAGGAGGTTGGAAACTTTCAAGTTCCAAGTTACTGGGAATGCATTAACACATCATGATGTGTGATACTTCTAACAGTGAATAATATATAGAATATGCCCTTTTCTCCTTCAGAAAATGCGTGCAAATCGACGCAGATCTCTGTGCATTTTGACCAGTCAGGTGGAGGTAACACAACCGGCTCGGTTTAGTCGGTGTGGGTACGGCTTGGGTATGGCTCACATGATTTACAATGGAAAACTGTCAGTTCGCGATACGGCTCGGGTACTGCTCGGGTATGGCTTGGGTATTGCTTGGGTACGGCTCGGTTCTTGGTGGCAGTGGAAAAGCTCCATTAGACTGAGGTGAGACCAAGGCCACCATGCCACCCAAAATGTCAGTTTGCACGCCCAAATGACATTTGAAAATGGTCATCCCTTATTTCTTCAGATTAAAAGTGGCGACCTGTGTGGTTATATTTTCTAGATGGTTTGGTTGTTCACCAGTGGAGTGTACTTTAAGCTTCTTTTTATGAGCTTTTTGTTGAGGCTACGCAAGCTGTTGACACTGTGAGTGTGTGTGTTCGGGTCTGTGTCCCTGTGCAGATCGTGGGCGCTGCTATATGGGCAGCTGTGCTTGTGAGGAAGGCTGGGAAGGAGCCGCTTGTGAGTGTCCCAAGAGTAACGACACTTGCGTGGACAGTGAAGGGGTGAGTGCTGCCTGCCAGCCATTCTCCTGTCAGTGTCTAAGACTCTCAGTCTTATCTGTCGAGTTCTTACCCAGCTGCTTATCAGCTAAAATGTTTATAGCTGAATTATATCAATGTGACAGAAATTCCGTTGGTTTTTACTTCTAGAAACTCAGGAACAGAATAGTACAGACGCTCCTCTACTTACGAATGAGTTAGGTTCGTGAATGTTCGTAAGTCGTTATTCAACATCATTTTAAAGGTACTGTATATGCAAGTACAAAGAACTAGGATGCTGGGAGTATGCACGCTATGTTGCTCCGCGGCTGGAGTGTCGGTCAGAAGTCGTACTAGGCGGAACTGGAGTGCAGAAAAAAAAAATTGATGTTGCAGACAGGAAGTGGGAGCCCAAGGAACACAATTTGGACTTGCAGTCCTCTTCGTTCGTATGTCTGAACGTTCATAAGTAGAGGAGAGTCTGTATATCTAGGTCCTCATCTTACGTCTCACTTTCCCTCAATCCACCGTAGGGGATCTGCAATGGACGTGGTTACTGTAAGTGTGGACGATGCCACTGTGAAAGTTCCCGGACTGACCTCGGCCCGACCTGCGAAATCAGTTTCCAGGTGATCTAAAACAGTGCCCAGCTGGTGTGCTCATTGTCTGTGTATGCGTGCAAGTGTGTTTTGTTTATATTACATTGTGGGGACCAAATGTCCTCACAGTTGTGATAAAAACCTGTTATTTTGATGTTGTGCCAACCATTTTTTTCGGGCCCTGCAAAGGGAAAGTCAATTTCATAAAAATCTGTGACTGCAATTAAAAAACTAAAAAGCCTGACATCAGCTTGAATACTCCACTGCTGTCGATTTAACTAACCATTCCATCTCTTCTGAAGTGGGACCCTGTTATTTGCAGGGGCCCTTGACTATAGCCTCGGAGAACCAATTCATTTATTTGCCCCTGCGTACAATATGCGTCTTACGCAAAGACAATTTTATATATGTGTGTGTGTGTGTGTGTGTGTGTGTGTGTGTATATAT
>JAODKC010000095.1:13085181-13098592 GCA_026777985.1 Mormyrops attenuatus | reverse complement strand
TAGGATGACCAGATAATCCATGTCAGGGAGGACACTTTCAGCTACTTCGGGTTTTACAAACTGTCTTAAAAGGTTTCTATGCTTGACTAAATAGTTCGGTTCTTTTTGTTCTTTGATTGATTTGTTTCCTTGATTGAAAGACTCATCCAGCTGTTTCTCAGTAACGTTAATGACACATGCATGATTATAGGAGATTGACCAATCAGCACACAGCAAGAACTCAGTACTGAAAAGTGAAAGTGAGTAAAGTGAAATCTAGGTCATTTTAATTAAAATGGTAGTTTACAAATCCTGTCCTAACTCAGTGTCCTCCCAAGCATGGATTATCTGGTCACCCTATGTAATGTACTAAATATACTTATGCATTTACTTTGTAAATACTCAACTTGCACCTATCAAAAAGGGAATAAAGACAAAGGCAAATGATTTTTTCACTTGATAAATTTATTAATCACACAAAGTGCTTCTTTATTGCAAGATCAACAGTGGACAAGTGCTACTGTATCATGACAATTTTTCTTTTTAGACCGACAGAAATATGCAGTGTGAGCTTATTAGACATTCTAGCAAGCGGGAATAACAGGGCCGAATGCAGCTCTGTGCATGCGAAAAGCATGCTGCTTTTACAGCTAAGGACCACCGGCTAGCGATACAGGTCACATACATCCAGCTATGGAATATTGCCAATGAAGAAGGTTGAACGCTTAGCCCCACAGACAGGGGCCAGGGCAGAAGCAGTGTCCCTTGGCCCCCGCCGACCTGATAACCAGGCCCTTGGCGACTTCCACGGTGCCAAAGAGGGGGTATAGTTTCTCAGTGAAGGTCTCGTTGAAGGTGTAGATGTGCGAGCGGTTCTCCACGTTGTAGAAAGAGAGCTGGCCGTTGTCGTAGTCGAGATAGATGCCCACCTTACGGGGGATGAGGGTCGAGGGTAGAGGAGTGAACGGCACGGTGAGCGCCTTGAACTCAGTGCCCCTCTCCACGCGCAGGGTCAGGTAGCCCATCTCTGTGTTCAGCGACTTGTAGCCCTTCCTGAGGGCCGACTCCTTGGCCACGCCCAGCCGCCAGTCCCTCTCGCCTACCTCCACCTCCCAGTAATGCCGCCCGGAGGCGAAGCTGCGTGTGCCCACTGCGCACCACCAGCCATCAAAGCGCCGGTGGTAGTTGGGCACCTCCTTCCTCTCAAAGCCGCAGCGCATGCGTTTGCCGTCGTGGGAGATCAACAGGTCCGGGTTTGCCGTGTCTGGGTCAAGGGTCACCTCCACTGCAGGTAAGATTGTGACACTACTTAGCAACTTTAAAACCATCACCAACTAGGAAACCAGAAATTAAAAAAAAAAATAGTTACCTGCTGCCTCAGTGATCCAGTTCCAGACTACAAGAAAAGTAGAAATGTTATAATAGAGTATAACAACATGGGTGATGTATTAAGCAAATGGTATCCCTCTATTCATGTTTACATATTCCATGATGGATCCTATGTAGTGAAATCTTCTGCATTAAAAATTAAATATATGTAACACAAACAAAACCACAATGAACACGAGGTGAACTGGACTGAGCTATTTACTACTACAGAGTCCTGTAGATACATTAGCATGATCATGATCAGATATGCATATGACTTACCATTGTGTGGAATGTACCTGGTTGCATCTGGAAGGATATACCCCAAGAGACCAATGAGTCATGTGACTATTCATAGAGTCTTTACAATTCACATTCCCTACTAACACCAGTGTATTACAGTATGTTTAGGCAACTCACTAACACGTCCACCTCCAGCCTGGCTAATAAAACAGGGACACAACACCAGAAAACATCCAGGTAACCAGACAAAACACTTGCATGCATTGGCAGCGTTGAATGTGGACAGATGAACTCGAGACTCACTTAATTTCTGACTCCTTTGTTTCCTGGTGAACCACAGCTGGGGGACAGAATCCTGCAGACAGGAAGTATGACTGTATTTCAGTACAGTTCAGCTGTCATTCTACAATGACAGAGCCCCACAAAGTACAAAGGAAATACAAACAAATGGATGTTCAAGGAAATTCTAAAAGACGGTGGAAGAAGGGAGTGATGACATAAAATGTTTCACGCAAGAGTATTATGAAATATTTATGAAGTTTGGGAGATACGTAAGCATTTCCAACCAAGTACCAACCGTAACTTTGGTTTAAAGTGAAGTACTAAATACGAAATACTAATAATAAATACAGACTGTTTGAGCATTTGCTCAATGGAGGAAGGTAGTAGCACGGCAAGTATAGTGCAGGAATGGGAGAGAAGCCCTAGAGAGCAGAGGATTGCCTACAGTGCATAATTAGGTGCTGAGGTGTCTAATTGCAAAGTACAGTGTGTGAGAGTATGGCCCAGTACAATGAATGGGTTTTTCTGAAATAAGGTTATGATGAGATGAGAGTAAGCCAGGCTGTCACACCTATTTATACCCTCCATGTGGCTTTGGTGTTTCAGGGATGGAGACGAGGAGAAATTTTACCTTCTCCAGGTCGTCGGTTAGCAGGGTCCACATGACCAGCTCCATGGCAGAGAGCAGGCTTGGCACGCGCCCCTTCCGCCACTGTGTCTCCAGGTCATCCAGCATCAGCACCACCGGCTCCCCAGGCCACACGCTACACTGGACGAGGCGGGAGGAGAGATGCTTCTGAGTGCAGAGTAACCAGATGGAGAAATGGGATCCCGCAGGTTGAGCAGGACAGCCCCCCAGAGAGGAGCTGCTAACAGCGCAGTCCAAATCAATCAATCACAGACAGGGCAAATTACTATGCAACTCCCTGGAGAAATGACAGGGGCCAGTGCAGCATCTCTGTGCTGCCAAAATCACTGATCTTTCACTCCCCTGCATGTCTACTCAAATATGACTTTATCCGCAATTAATCCAAAATAAAATTAATATGAACCAAAAAGGAGATTTGCGAGGGAGATAAGGAAGGAGACAGAATGAAAGAGAAGGAATATCAAGCTGAGAGAATGTAAGGGAAGCGAGGTAAGATGTTATTAGACACATGGCGTTCTCTAGAGGTTTGTCAGTACTCTTAGAGATTAATGAATGTAGGATGAGAGTTAGACACCAAAATCATTATCAGTGTTAAACGCTCAGATCCAGGAGACAGCTAGCAGCCTAGTATTGCCGAAAAGCAATTAACGATGACCAAGGTAAATGAAGGGTACCAGCACAGACCATGCCTGACTGGCATCCACCACCCCTGAACTCGCATTTACCACAGGCAATACAGTATTAACACAAAGGCAACAAAGCCATACATCAAGGGCATATCAACACGTAACAAGAATGCATGCAATTCGGCGCAATACAACATAATGTACATTAAATAGAAAATTCTTCTGTTATTAAAATGAAATTGAATGGCATATCTTCTGGCATGTACTGCACTTTTTCCAATAAGCATCAATAAAGGCAGGTTAGTCATTTTTACTAGTTTAACTGGCAACAGTGCTGGATCTAGGCATAGGCAAACTAAGCAGCTGCCTAGGGCCTTACTGGCAGAACGGGGCCCAGACAAAATCTACTGAGAACCCCCCCACACACACACCCACACCCAATTTGGTGCAGTCTACCAACCCACCCCCTAATTTATTTCTGGCTATGGGCCTGCTTACTGGCTGTGACAAGGATTATCTGGCCCTGACTGGCACATCGACGTAGGCAGAGCTACTAACCTTTGACTGCATCCTCAGCTCCCGACTCCAGTCCTGGATGGTCCTCTTTGAGGTCTCCACATCCTGCTCACTATCCCGCTCCAGGTTGCCTAAAAGCCGCATCCTCCAGTCACGCTGCTCTAACCACTCATGTGCCGGCACTGGCCTCTGCTGAACACAACGTGTCACAGGAATTCTCACCTCTGGCACATTCCCAACAGGGCTTCATGCAACATTATTTCCTTAATATTTTCTTTTGACGATAGAACAGAAGGTGCATTATGGGATGACATTTATCTTCCATTGAGAGGAACATGACCCACATTTGACTTTGCTTCTTCTTCCATTTAAGCTCTTATGATCCTTGACCCCCAGTGCTAATCAATGCCGTCATCTGTTACCTGAATAATGGGTGACCAGATGGACAGTGTTACACTCACACGACACACGTCACTCACCTTACTTTCCAGCACTGACGCCCACTCGAAGATGAAGGCACGGCACCTGGAAGGGGGCCAGATGTCCTGACAGGTCCAGATATATCCGAGGACGTCGGATTTCTGATAAAAAGAGCATCTGTGCATCAGGAGACTGCCTGCCCATATCTGAGTGTGTGCGTGGGTGTGAGCTTGGCATCAGCGGAAATAAATGTAAGGACTGAGCTGTATGTCTCCATGTGTCACCATCACTGCGTCAGCGGTCCTGTCCAAATGCGTCCTCATGTGTGGCGCGTGTGTGCGTGTGTGTGTGTGTGTACCTGGCACACTTGGTTCAGCTCCCTGGCCAGCTCCATGATGAACAGCTGACTCTCTAGAAGGGGGGCCTTCTTTTCAGTCCTTGCTCTTTTACGAGATTCCTGAAAAATTCAGAGAAACAGAGGTGAAATAGGGGAAGGTAAACAGGAGAAGAAACCTTGGAGAGTTGGGGGAGGTGAGGGTTGGTGAGAATATGGCCTTGGAATTATTTAGCATTTCAAGTATTCTAATTCATGGCATGGTAAACCACAGTAAGTGACCTACAGCTCCCAAAAGCCTGAGGCCATTTGCATGTGTAACGTTACCTACTTAGCTATGGTTTTCATTACCACAGATATACATAAATGAAAGTGAATTTGGATGGTTTCATGGGAGCATTTGCTTTTGTTAGCGGAGAACAGAGGGACTGACGTATGTTTTGGTCTTCTGAAAAAGACTTATCGATCATTGTGGTAGCCTCGTACACGTTGCCTTTAAACGACTTGCGACACGTTTGATAACGCAACGGTTCATAAGGAGACGGCACTGACTGCCTCGTACCTTCAGCCGGATTTTGAGCTTCTTGGCCGGCTCGACAAGAAAATGCAAGCAGTCTTTCATCATCCTGGCAGCTCTGTGGACCTCCTAGAAATAAAATACAGACAACAGCAAAACCGCAGCTTAGCAGCACCCCAAGCTGACAGCGGGCTCCCTCACTGCACCCCCCCTCACAGCCTCTGCGACCTCCCCAGCCTTTCTGCATCGCTCCGGTCCCCACTGTGCGGCTGCTGATGCTTAAAGCCCTCAAAAAAAAAAAAAAATCCATAAAGGAGATTGGAACTTTTCCACAGCAGCTGGAATGCGGACAGCTGAGGGGTGTAGCGGTGGTGTAGGGCACATGCAGCCCTGCACTGCACAGCTTTGACCATCACTCTGCAGAGCCACTGAGCTTGTTGAGGGCTCATTTAAATGGAAGCATTAGATTTAATCCCCTAACCCCCCCCCCACACACACCAGAGATGGACAGAGAGAGGTGGTGCACTGCAATTATATTGTATAGATGCTGTCCCACAGCATATTAGCAAAAATAATACCAAAAACAATAAAATAATCCAAGGAGATCTGAACCAGCATATAAGATTGCTTCTTTCAGCAGCAGTGAGACTGAATCAGCAGCATAATAGAGCAACCCCTAACCTCCTTCCCACAACCCCTTTCTTCATGTAAATAGGTCAAGGTGTTTCCTGCTCCATAAAATAAGATCACATCTGCATTCCAAAAAGGGCAGACAAGTTGATAATTAAACAATAAACAAACCAGAAACTTTACTGCAAACTTCTGCTCACTGTCCCAAATCAAAACAGTCATACCCATGACCAAGGAGTCAAGGACACGATGTCATTGCTTGTTTCGTACATGAATAAATCATTTAATTTTTTTTTTGCAAAACAGAATCAAATGCACGAAAGACCTACAATAAAGCAAGCAGTACTTCTAGACCTCTCTACACTGCAGGAGTATTTTGTTTTCTACTACTCACCTGCAACAGTGGATTAAAGAGTGAAAGTAATCTTTTTAGACTTTGGCTTAACAAAACTCATCAAAACCCCTGAACGTCACACTTAAAGTGGCCACACAGGGAGAAGTAGCACAGGCAAATCACCAGGAAGGGCTCTCTGTTTGTAGGGCTTGTCACTTGAAGTCCTTTCATAAAGGTAAGAAATACTGTCACTGGTGACAGATGGACTGGAGGGACACTTGTGTGCAAGCACATGCACAATAAACCCTTAAGATAAGTAGGCTGGAGACTGTTAGGAGAAGTTACATACTGACAGTCAAGGAACCATGCGAATAAAATTGCGAGAAATTAAATATTTAAAAAGTGAGAATAAAAAATTCATGACCGTGGCAGACACCGTTTAACTTCTCGATAAAAAAAAAACCTGTTATTTTGGAGAGTTGGGAAAAACAATACATTTCTTCTGCTTGATTAATTCTGAAAAACAAATTGTCGAGCACAATAATTTCAAAAGTGCACATTTAATTAATAGGTGGCTGACAATAAGTCAGGCGCTTGCGGTGAAGGTGGAGATGACCGTAAAAAGGCTTTGCGAAAACACTGCGCAGTGTAAGGTTGGCACGGAACATTGGACTTTTTACATAACAGATATACACCCATATGCCTACAGATATTTATGTATGTATTCATGTTTGTTATGCAAAAACATTGGTATAACATGTAAACATGCACCTTCGTAATACAGATCAATATTATTAAGCTACAGAGCTCACACATGAAAACAGCAAAAACCCAGTTAACATGCGGAGACTGGCTTTCACGGCACTTGGGGACACAGGATACATTCATGAGAAATAGAACATTTTCCTTTAACTTAGCTAGTATTTAGTATGAAAGTATTTTCACATGTCCGTTTTTCGCACGTCGTGCACAATTGCAGATCATGCCACAGGCATAACTGGCTCGGCATTTTTGAACCTGAATCAATGAAAAATGCAATCGAATTAAAACTACAGAATTTTCCACAAGCAATTTTGACAAAATAAACAGCTAGCTTCCATCACGATATAAAGCATTACTTACTTGAACCCTTAAAGAAAAATCAGCGTCCGCAGACTTCTGCCACAGGTGTTCACGAACAGCGACCAACTTCTGCCTTTTCAGCAGCCTGTGATATGCACTGCAGTGTAGGGCTGACCTTGTTTACATACAAGCCTGTGAGAATCACGATTGAGATTCGGTAATTTCCGGCTAAATCACGAAAGAGGACGGCGACAGCGGCCATATTTGTTGTGGATTTTAATTCTCCTACCTTAACAAGTTTGATTAATAAGATTTTTCTTTTCACATAAAATAATGAATACTAATATAAACGCTAATAGTATGTAATTCAATATACGTAGAGTCTACATGCTGTTTGTAAATCACGGCAAAAAATTGATTATCAATGCAACTTGATCCAATGTGTGGTCATTCTTAGAATACGGCGTATTACTCTACAACCAGGAATGATGATTATAGTACAATTATAGTCTTATTATTGTCCACAAGGGGCTGCCAAAATGCCAACATTTTTGATCCGACAATTTTTTTTTTTGCTACAGCATAGATAACTTCTGCGACTCGTATCGTTTTAATGAAAGCAGTGTCATCACTTACACGAAGAAACAGGAACGCATGATCAGTCAGACATGTAAACAGAGGAATATTTTATATGATCAGAGAGAGGGAGGGGAGAGAAAGTTACGGTGACGGTATGCTGGTTTTGCGGAAGGGTGGTGCACATTCAGTTTGATCGCTATTAAGATCAGCCTACCGTGTCGGGCACGAAAATGTCAACTAAAGATCCACTATTGAGCGCACTTAAAGGTATGTTAATATAGCATAACAGATTGCTCTGTTGCTGAAGAATGTTACCTATGTATGATGATTAATATACCAACTATTACACACAATAATCAGATTTATAGCGACTACATCTTAAATTCCACATAATTTGTACATTCATGGGTAAAACTAGATTTTAGGTCGTGCAGCTGTCAATTTAGGTTAACCGCAGGACGCATTACCTATGCATTTTTGGTAAAAACAACACAAAAAAAACAATCGATGCCCTTTCTGTGGTCCGTTGATTTTAGCACTAAAAAGATCCTTACGTTAATTTTTACATGTAATCTAAAAAATACTTTTTATATACTAAAAAAGGACTGTCTTATTGTTGCGTTATAGTTATTAAACACGTTTTGTAGCTGATCATCTACACGTAAGACTTCGCCTTCGTTGCTGCTTTATTTCCGCACACCAGTAACCTTCAAAGCCGTATGATGTATTGTGATCTCCTTCAATCTTAGTTGAATCCGTTATTAAGTCATTCTAAAAATATATTAATAATAAAATATGACACATCTGTGAAATTCTGTCTTTAACGATGCTTAATATTTCTGTCAAAGTGTGTATTCTCAGTCTTAAATCAGAGGGGGGCACAATAACAGACTCCAACCCTCAACTGTCCTCCTGCTGCCAGTTATTGGAGCTCATTCTTCGCAAGGGGCTTCAGCGTGAGTGTTCCGCAGATCCATGTACTTGTACTCTGAAAAACAGGTTCTAGTACTCTAGTACTCCCCTTGTTATTTAGTACCAGGTGCAGATACTCCCCTTTTTATTTAGTACCAGGTGCAGATACTCCCCTTGTTATTTAGTACCAGGTGCAGGTACTCCCCTTGTTATTTAGTACCAGGTGACCAAGTGCAGATACTCCCATTGTTATTCAGTACCATGTGCAGGTACTCACCTTGTTATTCAATACCAGCAGATATTGAGAGGTGCCGGTACTCTGAACAGAAATACAAAGAGGTGCTGGTACTGCGTACCAGTGAGTACTGGTCCACTTCAAGCACTTCTCTCGCTATTATGTGCTTATATATAATGTACCATATTTTTTTCGACAAAGTGGATCAGTTAACACCTTCTCAATAATGAATCCGAGTCTAGTTCACTCTAAAATTCTGTTCCAAAGCGTGCACAAATGGCCACACCTGATTATGGCTGGACAAAAGAGTTTTCGTATGTGCACCAGAGCCTGGAAGGGTGTGGTCTTACTGGCTGCTGGCCATTCATTGGTGCAGGGGGTGTAGCAATAGACAGGAGATCTGAAACAATAACACAGCCCAAGTTACACTTTCACACTCTGAGTAATGAGGTCTTATTGACTGTTTTTTTCATTTTTATTGTGACAGATCCACAGGATAAATAATGTGGGATGAGGTGGATGATGGCTTCTGATGTTCGGTTTGAATGTCTAGTAATCTATTAGGTAGTAGCCTATATGGCAATGTTTGTCCACCTGGTCCTCAGGGATCCACAGACAGTCCACGTTTTCGCTCCATCCCAGCTTCCTGCCAGATTGCCCACTCCCGTCCTACCTAGAGCTGTGAAGGAGCAAGAAAAGAAAGAACTGACTGGCGGTCCCCAAGGACCGGTTTGAGAAGGATCAGGCTCATGAATGTTGACTCTATCATTCTGGTACAATACTTGCCTGTTACTGTCATACTCTGTGATTGGGAGTGTTTCCTGATAGAGTATTCCCATAGTTTGAATTGGCATGTCTGTGACAGGATGTTAGCAAACCTCCTGTTGGGTATCTTGACAGTATCGAAAGGGCACCTTTAGCTAAGATGCATTAGGTGTTTCATTTATCATAGGACCTGGAGACTTTGCTCGGTGTTTAAACCTTCCACAACCATGGCGCATGTTCAATAAGGCAAAAGTGTTCTTAGTGCCTGGGTAGGAGGGATTTGCTCACGTAAACCCGACTGGAGCTTGATGACATGAGTAATGGTGCCTTGTGGGATCTGCAGAGCCGGCCCTTGGGTTTGTGCAGAGAGATTACTGGCATTGTGTGGATCAGCTTCCCCAGGTGGACTCCTGTGGAAGGTGAGCAGCAGGAATCAGGAAAATCAGTGATGCAGGTTTTCCCCTTTTTATTTAACGAAAACAGAGCAGAGTTACTTGCCTTGAAAAATGAATTGGAGACTAGATTTTTGCAAGCTTCAAATACATTCATAATCTCATTGAATGTTACCCCAACAATACATTAAGTTTCAGATAAATGAACAGGCTAAAATATTCATACATTTTCCCCTCGGACTGGGATATTCACTTCCTTTTGTAATTTATAATATATTCTCATTTGGCCCATTCAGCAGGCTGAGCCTAATCTCTTTGGCTCTGGAACAGACATTGGCTTGCAAGAAGCTGTTGACAGCGCAAGGCAGGGGGCGGTATTTCCTAAGGCTGGCCCTTGAGAGAAGGATTTTGGGAAGTGTAGTTCAGCACCTTTCACACACAAGCAAGCTGTTGGAGGTCAGTAACACAAGCAAAAAAAGGTGTTGCCTATTTGCGATATTTTATACTGCATTTAGAGACTGGGGTCTGTCGTCTGTCAGCTACGAAGAGTTTTCTATGAATTATGGGAATTGTAACTGTGAAAGAGAAAACTCTACTTTTAATTGTTGGATTAGGAACATTACAATTAGTCAGAATATAATAAAAGTATAGTAAATTAAGACCAAATCTGCGGTTGAATGATTATAACTCTCTGTCTTATTTTAGTGGTACAATTCTACCATTTCCATTGTCAGAAATGAAGAGTTTATGGGTAAGTTTTCTTTGTACACAGAACCTGTACCAGTTAACGGTATCTGTGAACAGTTTTACTTTGCATCAGGGTGCTACTTTAAAACTTACAAATGTGAAACTATGTTGCTCTCCAGAACCATTCCTGTCTTTACTGCTTGTCCTTTCTGAACTGGAGTTCAACCTTAACATTGAGGTAAAAGTTGTCATCTAGCCCCTTCTCTATACCGTAAAATCAAGTGATGGGATTCAGTGAAACTCATCCCCATCCTTTCTTTTTACTGTAGAACTGCAGCTTTTTGGACGACAGCTGGCTGTTGCCGGTAAATTCTTAAAATAAATAATGTTTTCCTAGTGGGTTTATTTGTTACATTAAATTAAGATCTGGTTCAACCCTACTTTTTACTTTGTGGAGGCAGCCATTACCTATTGTGTGACAGTTAATAGACACTTTCGCTACTTGGACCAACCCTAGTCCCTGGAATTGATTCCACTAGAATTGCTAAGATGCTGTTGATCTCTGTTTGTGTCAATGAGGAGGCTTTTGGGAATGCATCTGATTTTTGGTTTTAGGTTTGATGTCTGTACATTGACTTGAGAGAAAGAGTGATGTTTGTTTTTGTATGTTCCAGGTATGTGATGTTTATGAGGTAGTACCATGCCGAAAACTGGGAATGGTACTCAGGTTAGTTCTAGTCTTCTTCCTTCCTCTTTTCAAGTGTCTCCAGTACTAAAACAGCCCTATATAACCCCCTCCCCCCGATTCTATGAGCCAGATACCTTGGTGGACGCGTCTTCGTGTTGGACCTGATTGAGGGCAGCCAGGCGCAGGTAGACGGGTGTGTGCTGCCAGGTGACATCATCGACGAAATCAATGGGATATCTCTGAGGAACGCCTCCAACAGACAGGTGAGGGAGCGTCACCTGCAGCACCCGCAAATACATGCTGCCTCAGCTCAGATAACACCACCTACATATTGTAGGCAAAGAATTCAGCCATAAAGCACGCATGAAATACTCCACTGTTTATAATCCTTTATGCAATTAGACTGCATCTTGACTCCAACAGCCAGCTGGCTGCAAGCAGGGATCTCAGTGACTTTGGAATTGCAGTAATTCTTACTAATTTTTAATCCTCATTTGGCTGGTCCCACAGGCTGCGGGAACCGTTAATAATTTAACAACATTCAGAGGGGAGACGCCCAGTCTTGTGAAAACACTGAAAACCTCATTATGTGAAAGCAGGCTGCAGATGTGGTTGAACTTTTTAACTTATGTTAATGTGAATACATTTTCATGCACCCCGGTCACCCATAGAAGGATGGGGTCCCTCTCAAGGTTTCTCCCTGCTAGAGGGAGTTTTTCCTTGCCACTGTCGCCTCAGGCTTGCTTGGTGGGGGTTTGGGGCGGTTATATGTAAAGTGCTTTGTGACATTGACCGTTGTTAAAAGCGCTATATAAATAAAGTTGAATTGAATTGGTGCCTCAAAGGAGAAGGGTCTTGCTGCAGAACACTGGGCATTCTCCGCTGGGAGGATCTCCACTGTGGGACCGGAAATAACATGTTCTCCACTCCTGGGCCGAACATGACGTTATGCAAACTTCAGGAACGGAAGCGAAGTACAGGATAGAGATATTATTATTATTATTATTGCTAATAACTATTGTAGTAGTATTATTATTATAATAATTCGTATAATTATATATGTACTTGTATATATGTGTCTTTATAATATTAAATATTATACAACATTTATATATAATTATAGCATCATATAAGTATTATTATCACTGATAATAAATCATCATAATTTATAATAATAAGTGTCATGACCGATCGTCCAACCCCTTCGTGTGCCACGCCTACCTCGTTAACCTCGTGTGGAATCCGTCCATTTGCCAGCTGTTCTACGTTTCCTGTCTTCAGTCTTGTGTGTTTTAGTCCGCGTTGAAGTCTGTTTCCCTAGGTCTGTCATTAACGTTTGTTCTGTGCTGCTCCCCGTCTGCCCCGATCTGGTAATAAAACCCCGTTTGTTGGACTCCCGGCTCCCTGATCTGCTTCTCCGCTCGTGCACGGATCCTGACCATAAGATAGGATATTATTATTATCTCCACTTGGATTATATCCAGGGGTGGACATAACTCGTACGCAAGTACGCATTCACCTTTAAAATCAAAACGTGCTGAAATCGATTTGACAAGAAATTATCGGGTATTTTAACCATCATATTCTAATCCGTACTTCGTTTACGGTGTAAAGGTTACAGTGCACGGTAGTTTCTTGTCATATCAGCGCAAATGCATATAAAATAAGTACGTTACAACAATCGTTGCCGCACATATCGCTTTTAAAGGTGAATGCGAACTTGCGTACGAGTTGTGTCCACTCCTGATTACATCGTATTACTTTGTATGACGTAGGATATACCACCGCTAGGGGGCGCGGAATCACATGACCTCCACAAGAGCGGTGGAGATAACTCCAGTGCAACTCCGGAAACTCGTTTTAATAATCCAGCCTACTGAGTTCTCTTTAGTAGCATCATGTCTGGGCCAAAAGTGGAGTTTCCAGCCCCACAGTAGAGATCCTCCTGGCGGCGGTCTGCAGCCTCAAAGCCATGTCCGCTGCGGTTTTGGCATGGTGTCTAGCTTTCTCATTGGTGTAGACCACTAATCGCTCCTTTTTAAACAATGACTGTATTTCTGGCATTGTCTAGATCTACTAAAGGCAGATTGATTGCATTGTGGCGTGTTACCCTAGTGCACAGGTGTCAGACTCCAGTCTTGGGGGGCCAGAGCCCTGCACATTTTTGGGTTTCCCCTCGTTTAACACACCTGA
>JAODKC010000095.1:13054639-13085081 GCA_026777985.1 Mormyrops attenuatus | reverse complement strand
TTCTTGTGCTAATTACCACATAGCTGTTGAGCTGAATCATTTGTGGTGGAACAGGGAAAGAACTAAGCTACACATGGACTTGAACCATCCACCTCATAGACTCGGTAGCCTATACAGGAGGCCCCCTTTCTGTACACAGGCAGGCACAGTGCTGGCACAGCTAAGGGGCGCCCCGCTGTCCTTGCGAGTGCTGCGATGGAGGGCCGAGGACGGATCAGTGTACCGGCCTGTGGTCAAACTGCTGCAGGAACTTCGGCGGGAGAATCCGTCGCTGCGGCTGCACCCCACCTCCCTGTCCCTGCCACGACAGGAGTCCCAGTGCCTGAGGGATGGGCGGTGAGGAACGGGACTCTTGTCTGTCTCATCATGTAGCGATTGGAGAAGTTCGGTGCATGTGGGCACATTCCTTGTGTGTGGCATCTCAGCTGCGCTCCTTTGTCTTTCTAGGATCGTGTACATCGTGCAGTATTTTGGAAAGGCCAGTGTCGGAATGGTAAATGTAGATGTCTGTACCGTCTGCCTTTTTTCTCTGTGCACTGCCAACGAGAGACCATAGTTTAAGGTCCATATGCAGCAAATTGTTTGTACTGGGTTTGCATTTCAGTATGGGGGGAAGGAAGTGCTGCAGCATGGGATTGCTCTGGTCCTGGAACAGAATCAGCCCAAAAAGGTATAAGTCAAGGCAGGAGGGAGACGAGCGCAACAGGGTTTCTCTGCATCCAGCCAGCAAATGGAGTGCCATCTTGGCTACTGTAATAACAACTGATCTGGCCTTTAACAAACGTGCCAGAAATCTCATGAAGGGCCTCATCATACTAATATATCTACTATTAAACCACTATATGCAGGTCAGACCACATTTTATGCCTGTAAAAAAGAGCAGACTGATAATATGCTCTACAGAAATGCTTTAGACAGAATGGCATTGTAGTATACCCTGCTAATCTGAATCCCTGTTCATACAACTTGATATTTTTTCTCCCAAGCCATGAGCATATTTAGTGAAAGCATGTCTGTATCATGTAGCATGAATCTTTGCAGCATAAAGAGGTAGCAAGCACATGCAAACGCACTTGCATTATATGCAGCTGCAGTTCTCGTTTCACACGATGATTCAGGTTTGGCTTTATTCATTGTCCGCTGCTCCCGCAGGCGGTGCTGTTTGACCTGAAGGAGACACATGTGACCTGTATGGAGAAGGCGACGAAACAAGTGAGCGCTTCTCCGCCAGGCAGGCATGTGTGCCCGCAGGGGCCCTCCGATAAATAAACCCAGGGTGTGTTTGGCCAAAATCAGTGAGGGAGTGAAGCCCTCTTGCTTGTTTCTTTTCTAAATGGCTCGGTCCCCGTGGAACTGCAGTGAGCTGGTGCCGGTACAGAAACCACAGTAAAAAAAAGACGCGAGACGCTTCATGAATAAATGAAGTGGAGCAGGGGTACACACACACACTCTTTAGAAGCACACATTAGTACATTGTGAACATTTGTCATAAAAATGACACATCTATCATTTACTGTGTGACTTCAGCTCTTTTATCTGTCTTCCTCTTCTGTTCAGGAGATTTTCCAGCATCACTACCCAGAGATTTCCTGTGTGGGGAGACACAGCCAATCAGACCATACGATTTTTGCCTTCTGTGTTGCGTGAGTATCTCTCATGGGTTGAAGGTGTGATTCTGTGAGAGCGAAGTGCTGCCTCTGTTGAGACCACCATAGTAAACGTGCTTGTTGCTAGCTTCTTAAAACATAAACACCCCAAATTTAGTACTTAACCACACTGAAAGCCTTAAAGAACCCGAGTAGTATTCACTACCTGTATCACAGTGCACATTAAGCTTGCAGGAGGGAAAAAACAGGATCATCTTAGTGTGCTTTTGTAAAAAGACGCACAGGGATTAGTACACATTGAAGTGCACCCGTACAGCATTCAGTAACTTTTAGCAGATGCTTTATGCAAGTGCAAAAACCTTGGGGTCAGAGGTCATCTGGCCAGCATCCCTTAAGCAGTTGGGAGTTCAGGGATGATTTTTATTCTCCTAGAGTTCGAGCCCCAAATCTTTTGGACGCAGCCACAGTCCCATTTACTTGATGTAATAACTGTGGTTACATGTTTTGTAAATATTGTCATCAGTCACAGGGAAATTAATTTGGAAAAATTTCACAGCAGACAAAGCTGTGCAGCCTAGTGCAGAGAAGCAGCCAGTTGGTGTGATTATAAAACTTGATTGTACTGAGGAAATGAAGAATCTAAAACCTGCAGAGAAGCAGAACTCCCCAGGATACCTGCCCTATACACACACCAGCAATCTACCCCTTAGCTGACACTGGTGGGGGGGGGGTCTCTTTTATGATGAATTTGGAAGCAACATGCTGGCTGAATACAATTTACTGCATCACAGAGACCACCTAGAAACTCCTCAGTCAACAAGCTTCAGCTGCTTGGCAATGCAAGCAGGATCTGCTCAGGAATGTGAAGCCATCGTCACCCGGATAGGTATGTGGCTCCTGTGAACATGCCGGTAACAGACAGAGGCACATACAGTTGCATTTCTGAATGAAGCTTCTTCAGCAATCTTCTGAGTGGCAAATAACTTGTTCCATTTCTCTGCAGCCATTGGTTTCAAGCACACAGAGGGGTTTGTCTGAGATGGCCGAACAGACACTAACAACTTTGGAGTTCATTATGTTAACGTGAGATCTGAGTTCAATAAGCTGTACTGGTGGAATTCCTGTTTGCAATTACTGCTGGAAATCGTAGATGGAGCAGAGTGCTCCATAAAAAAAAAAAAAAAAAAATCATTCAGGAAGAAGTTGCATTTTAAAGCAGTAAGCATTGGTTTACAGACACTTCAGCTAACCAGAACACTTTTAAAAGAATTTAATAGAAAGACAATGTAACACATAATTGTAGCTGCCAAAGTTTACATTGGAAAAATATAAAAAGCAGCCCTGAATACAACAAGTCTGCACAATGTTTGCATTCACCCACGTTTGTTCCTAACACCGCGCAAGAGATGCTGGGTGACGGCTCAAGTGGAGATTATTGCATGAGAGATCCTGCTATGACAGATTCCCTAGAGGCTGGAAGAGGGAAATAGACACCTATATACATACACACACCATGACACAATAGCACGGATCCATCCCAGGGCCAATTGATAGCATTTACAACCCGGTTTTGCGAAAAACACCCCCCATATTCCCATCAGCCACCTAAAGGGCGACATCTAATGCACTTACATCAACCCATTACATGCAAAGAACTCATCTCAGACAACCACAAACTATTAAAGCAATCCCCTGCACCATTTCTACCATAAACCTATGGCACAGGACCCACGTGACACGCTGTACACATCTATCTTAATGGAATGATAATTACAGCGGCATCCTTCTTGGTTTAAATACATCTTTAAAAAAAAAAAAAATGAAACTGAACGTCCAAATTGGTAAATAAAAGCACGATAAATATTCTGCAGGCACCCGAAAGGGTGTCATCTAAGCCCTCTCCCCTCTTATCCGGCGAGCGAGTTGGATATCTTTGGGCATGATGGTCACCCTCTTGGCGTGAATGGCACACAAGTTTGTGTCCTCGAACAGCCCAACAAGGTATGCTTCACTGGCTTCCTGATGGAGAGAAAAAATTTTTTGCATTCACTGCACCTGAAACAAGGGAGCATGGCAAATAAGTGATATCAGTTTATCAGCTGATGTAGATTCATCCATTACACTAATTACTTGCTTGTTACCTGGAGAGCCCCAATGGCAGCACTCTGAAAACGCAGATCAGTCTTGAAGTCCTGGGCAATTTCCCTGACCAGTCGCTGGAAAGGAAGCTTCCGGATGAGCAGCTCTGTTGACTTCTGGTAACGCCTGATCTCTCTCAGAGCCACAGTTCCAGGCCTGGTGTTGGGAAGCAGTTAATTTGCACATCAATTAAGCTGAAGATGGGGGAACTAACGAGAATCCAATTTCATATGCAAGCACGTGAGGAGAAAAAAAAAAAAAGCAAAAAAAAAAAAAACACCAAACTTAAAACCTGTAAAAGCACCTTTAACGGGACATTGTGTGGCACAAAACCAACCTGTAACGATGAGGCTTCTTCACACCACCAGTAGAGGGCGCGCTTTTCCTAGCAGCCTTGGTCGCCAGTTGCTTTCTTGGCGCCTTCCCTCCAGTAGACTTACGAGCGGTCTGCTTGGTACGAGCCATGTCTTACCTTTAAAAGGCAAAGCACAAAAATCATTCAGGGACACTAAATATGCCATTTCAAATGAACTAAACCAGGTCTATTGCATACTATTGAAAGTTAAAACTAGAAAATCAGGAGCAGTACTCGATCCGTTTTAGGAAAAGTAATCCTTCAAAATCCTGTCATCGATCGTGATTACTGGCTGCAGTTCTGATGTGAATCCGCTCTAATAAGTTTATAATTGGAGTTTACCGAAAATTGGAAGATCAGGGCAAAAAGACAAAAACCACACACGCCACAACACCTACGCGGATATAGTAACCCACCTCCACCCTCCTACTGGAAAACCCACAGAGATGTCGGCGCCGCTGGGAGGCGTTCGGCGTGTCAGAGCGCCTCCAAATTTGATTATGAATAGACCGCGGTGCTCGCTGCCTCCGCCTTCGGGAGGCCTACACCTCACAGCACTCGGCGCTAGTTCTACAGCTGCCTTTGTTCGTCACCGATCGCCATGTATACTTCGTGGAAATACAATACTTAGACGTATTCTCAGTTGCCCGCCAATTTTCTATAGTAATTTCGACACAAGACAAAATATCTAGTAGTCATTTCCATCTGCCACGGCATAATGCGCACTACGAGAACAAAGGCGGGCTGTTCACATAAGCCCTACCGAGAATTCAAGGTCGTTCACGCCAGCATAGCTGGAATTTACAATCCGTGGACGCAACCACGAGATAGCCCAAGATATTCTCCGAAAATTAAACGATGGATCAAAGTATTAAAAAACAATTGGAAATATAAATACCTGTTCGTGTTTCACCCACTCGAAACAAGCGCTAGATTGGTTGATCAGCAGGGGAAACCTGAATAATCCGGATCGTTGAAGGGGAGGAGAAAGCCCAAGAACGCAGATCCTCCTCTCGGTGGAATCCTAAATACAACCGACGTGACAGAGACTATATATTTATAGTAATGCCTTACGTCACTTCATCACACTTCAAATTTCCTTATCCAGCCCATCGACGATTGGGTTGAAGTGACCCAGCCCTTGCGTTTATTGGTTGGAGAAAGACCTATTGGATTTGGTTATTATATTACCATCCAATTGGTTCTTTCTATAGAGCGACTAACCAATTGACAAACAGTCAGTTGTGCCAAGACATTCGTTGAGGAGAAGAAATAAGTCCCATGTGGGCCAAAGAAACGTAAACAAATTGAATGTATAGTATTTAAATATAAGTGTGATGTTCTAAATGTACAGTTGTACGCAGACGTCTTATATGTGAAAGTACTAGACCTTTAGCTTTCAGTAAGTCATTGGCGCAGTACACTGTTTTGTGAAGAATTTCAGCTTTCGGCATCATTATTTTTTCACCATCAATACAGTCTGTAGCAGCCCGGGTTAATCCGTACACAGTACGAGTGTTAAACCATTACTAAACTCGTGACTGAAAGAAATGCAACGCAGGAGTTCTTTCACCCTGAAGTCGAAATGTAATTGAATGTAAAGTGTTTTATATTCCTTTCTTATAAAGAAGTTATAACGGCAGAGCAAACGATAGTTCTGCGGTTGATCCTAGATAGTGGTTAGACATGAGCACTTGGATAGCCTTTTTAATGAAGTGCGGAATAATCAGCTCGATCCCAACTAATAAGCATATAAAACTACTCGGATAAATTGTAAAATATCCGCCACAATTAAGACTTTCGAACTTCGAAATGGTTTTTGGGTGCAGAACTCAAATAGAAGCAAGATGCTTTCTTGAATACGGGTAATGATAAAAACAAATACAGTTGCAAGGTAGTAATTTGGAGAAAGTTTTGGTATTTTATTGGACAGTTGACTTTTTCATAGTGAAGATACACTTTCGCTACGTAAACACAGTTACATACATTTACAAGCAACCTGAAATACAACCAAAGCCTTTGCTCACTAGGGCGCAACGCTCTAGCTTAGAGCAAATTCTGTCTTTATGTTGGGAACTTTTGGTGTTAATTGTAGATGTAATTCAAATTCCCATTCAAGTGATAACTAGAAAATGTCAGTTCCCGCCAAAAAGCAACATGAGCCGATATATTTTAAGCTAGTACGACATGAAATTATTTCAAAATATAAGCCGATATTCATTTACGGACATATTATCGAGTAGATGACGATGGTTCGCGAAATTCTTCTGAAAACAATCTAAAATGGTCACCGCTGTGTGGAGAAATTACACACTATCACAGTCATACAGTTTACGAAAAACATTTTAAAGGAGAATCCATGGGAACTACACGTCCCATCATACTTTAAAGGTCTTGATGTCCGGGGCTTCCTCTTCCTAGTACCAAGCGCAGGCGCACTTCAGAGAAGAATGCGGACTTCGAAGCGCGAAGAACAGTAAAAATAGATAGAGAAGCGTTTGAAAAGGAAATATGTCGAAGGCGGCCATACAGGCCAATTCCACTTCGGGGACTGCAGCCAGTGCCGGACCTTCCTCCTCCTCTTCTTCTTCCTCGTCAGCTGGCGGCTCGACGTCTCCCGCTAACGTACTGCACGTACAGCCCGAGAAACCGCAGCACTACACGTACGTAGCCAACACACCCTCACGTGCACTTGCAGTCATAGGCCATTACGCACCTGACATGGCAAACGAAGACGGCGAGCTATAGCTATCTGTAGCTAATTGGGCGGGCATGCTGCTCGCGTTCGAACTGGTCCGTACCGGTTTGTACCAGCTCAAACCGACGCAGGGTTGAAGCGGAGGCCTACACACGAAAACTTCCACTTGGTACAGTCCAGAAATAGGCGGTTGTTACTGCGGCGGGCGTTTAATATGTTACCGCTGCCTTTTGTAAATATGGAACCTCGTACGCAAAAACTCCTTGTCTCCTTATGTATACGGTTGTTGGGTCACATCGCGTGTGAAGCCCCTCATTTGTTGCCGCCTTATTATTAATCGATACGTTTGAATAGATCTAATTGGCCGAGAAGAACGAACTGCTACAAGGACGGATTTTCTGTGACTCGGGAGCCACTGATTTAAGCAAATAGGAAGATTATTCTATTTATTTCAATGATTTTTTTGATTCAATGATTTCTCATTATGAAAAGACATCATGCCGTTATTCACATATATAACACACCATTTAAAATAAATCTATTTTACCTCTAATAAAGGTGGTCTGAGTTATAAAAAAGTGCATGTTTTTTAGTTATGGTGCCAAAACAGTGAATTGATGGTTTTGAGGTACGTGCGAATTTAAAGATTGCAGGTAGTAATAAAACAGGCAGACATTTTCATGACCAGATAACGGCACGTTTACTGAGAGACTATGAATTCCCCTTTATAATGTGCATGCAGTGCACCACATGCTTGTCACTCATTTACATTATGATTCAGATGAAGTGAAAACGTTCCCAGATTATTACTAACAATCAACGCATTTCCCTGTACACATGTGTATGTTAGTTGCCCTTGACTATCTGATGCTATCAGCCCGATCCGCGCGACACGATCCCTGCCCCCGATCTCAGTGTCAGTGTCGATCTCTGTACCCCAGTTACCTGAAGGAGTTCCGCACGGAGCAGTGCCCGCTCTTTGTGCAGCACAAGTGCACGCAGCACCGCCCCTTTGCCTGCTTTCACTGGCATTTCCTCAACCAGCGCCGCCGCCGTCCGGTTCGGCGCAGAGACGGCACGTTCAACTACAGTCCGGACATCTACTGCACCAAATACGACGAGGGCACGGGAACCTGCCCCGATGGAGACGAGTGAGTTTGCGGTCGGGGGCCGGAACGCGGGTTGCGTGAATTGAAGGTAGCGGGAAAATGTCACGATCAGTGTAGAGATGCCGGTTAGCTGTTTGAGCATCAGTCTCGTCGAAGGTTGCAGAGAATGTGAAATTGCTGACAACCACAGGCGCAGTGAAGTACCTCTCGTGCTCACAATTTTGGCACCGATTTAAGATAACGGTCTGTTGGAAGACCAAAGGAACTGTAAATTCCTCCATGGAATCTTAATTGAACTATAAGTAGTAGGGAATAATTGCTGAATTATCTATAATGTATGGAATAAACACTGAATTTATTCTAAAACCAGGCTTGTGTTATGCAGGTCCCCTACATGTGAATTATCAAATTTCAACATCTGCATTCTAACCAGGGATCAACCAGTGTTAATTAGTCAGTGCATCTGCTAAGACGGTTTAGATATACGTTCAAATACACAATACAGATCATGTAATGCTGCAGTTTAATTGCTGGTATCGAAAATATGTAGGGTTAGATAATGAAACTGACATATTAACATTTCAGCCTAGTTCTCTGTTTGTGCGTCAGATGCCCTTTCTTGCACCGGACAGCAGGCGATACTGAGCGACGGTATCACCTCCGTTACTACAAAACAGGCTCCTGCATCCATGAGACTGACAGCAAGGGGCACTGCAGCAAAAACGGCCCCCACTGTGCCTTTGCCCACGGCTCCCACGACCTACGCAGTCCCGTCTACGACATCAGGTACTCTCTGTTGCTCGCCTGCGATTGGTGGGAGTGGCGTGGCATTCATATGCATGCTGTTGCCTTGTAGATAGTAATATGGAACAGGCTCTTTGAATGCGCTCCACTCTGAATATACCGAACACCAGGGATCCTTAGAAGTAGAATAGAGTATGTAGGGTGGTGGATGTTGGAGGTTGAACACACGTTAGATAATGACATTAAGCACAGTGAAAAGGCTTTCTTTGAAGTACCTCCATTCCTGCAGTATAACTCTTTACTGCCCTCTGCTACCAACACTGCTGGAAATGCTGATCTGAATAGTAATTTCAGCATCTCACAGGTCCTCAGGCGGTGACTGAATTACTGTGGCTGAGCTTGTCAAATCAAAGCCAAATATACTGGCCTGAAAAAGGGAGAAAACACTAACGACCGGTCAATACCAGAAGTACAAACGTCCAGTCATATTTGCACTGTATTTACATAGGCCAAGTTGCAAAAAATATGCAATCCTGCACTTTGTCTATGAATCTGCACAGAATAAATTGTTTGTGTGGTATTTCTTGTCAACCAGGGAGGTGCAGATGATCGAGTCGCAAGCCGGCACAGGGGGCACGGAGGGAGCCGCTGGAGAGGGGCAGTCGGGACTGGCGGCCAGCACCGCCCTCATAGAGAAGATCCTGGCTGAGGAACCTAGCTGGCAAGGTGCTCCGTCTGGTTCCCCTGGATCTGATTCACTCCTGTTCACGTCCACGTGCACGCTACAGTGCAGACTCTTATTGCACTTAAATGCTCTATGTTGCTGGCATCACTGCCTCCTGCGGCGAGGGTCTTTCTGACAAGTGCCGCACGGGGTGGGTGCGCGGCCCGCAGAAGGTGCCTCACTGCAGTGTTTTTACCTGTGGCTGCCTGCAGATAACAACTACGTGCTGTCGCATTACAAAACGGAGCTGTGCAAGAAGCCGCCTCGCCTCTGTCGTCAAGGTTACGCCTGTCCATATTATCACAACAGCAAGGACCGTCGGCGCAGTCCGCACAAGCATAAGTACAGGTTCGTCACTGAGGAAGCCCCTTCCCATTAAGCAGCCACTCTGAATTTTTGGCTTGAAGTTTTTAATGCCCTCCTGCATTGATTGTGGTCAAACACACCAACCAAAAATGGAGATAATTTAAAAAATGTAAAATGGATATTAGTAGAAATGCTTTCTGGTGTGTGGTTTAATTGTTGTGCTTGTATATTTCTTAATGGCAGGCAGGTTCTTAATTAATGGTAATTTTTCATGAACTGTAGCAGCACCAAAACGGCCAACGGGCCGAACACTTTGCTGTGATCTTTTTTCTTCCACCATTAGTCAGTGGTCAGCAGTTTCACAGTCCCTCTCCTTTCAGAGCGCTGCCCTGCCCTGCTGTGAAGCACAGTGATGAGTGGGGTGACCCCAGCAAGTGTGAGAGTGGGGAGAACTGTCAGTACTGCCACACTCGCACTGAGCAGCAGTTCCACCCAGAGGTATGATTCACTGCCATAAAATGAGTTTTAAATTGTAATTGTGTTGTATTATAATCATGTACCTGAGGTCCCCCTTTGGTGCATTGCTGGTTTTATAGGCGCACACAAAATTCATGGATTAGGGAGCGATTGTAGTTGCAGCAGCTGTAGCTCACAACACTGTTATCCTGCTTTCAGCCTCTGTGTAGTAGTGTAGAGCAGGGGTGCCCAACCCGTCGAGCCAGATCGATCGTGTTTCTGGGTTGAAGGTGAGATAATTAATTGATGATGCTTTATTTCATTGGTGGTCAACCGGTCGATTGTGATCGGGAAAATTTACTAAGGGGGACCCCCATACCCGATCAGCAGTATACTGTATCCCGATGGAGCCACTTCTCATTCTCCCCCAGATCAGCAAAATATACTGGTGCAACGCACCCTTTCAGCGGCAAAATATCCCATTGCAATTCGGGACCTCATCGGGGTATTTTATTTGTAAATAAAAATAGTTGGGCACCCCTGTTGTAGAGCGTGGTGTTTTCATGCCTGCAATAACACATTTATTTGGAAATGTAGTAGTTTTTGGTTAGAGACCAATTTATTCATTTAAAACCCTGAGTATGGTCTGCTTTCCCATTGCATGGAAGTGTACTTCATCTATTTGTAAGGTGTTGTTTTCTGTGCTGTTTTTGGCTGTTTCTGTATGGGTGATTTCTGTCATTACGGACAGAAATGATAAATATCTGACAGTCTGTTTTGTTTTCTCTTTTCCTTCCTGTCAGATATACAAGTCGACTAAGTGTAATGACATGCAGCAGTGTGGCAGCTGCCCCAGAGGCCCCTTCTGTGCCTTTGCACACTTGGAACGTAAGCACTTTTCATTCTCCTCTTCTTATTGCTTGTTGCCTTTCCCGCTGTTCTTTTCCAGTGCATTATATCCCTGGATGCGTCTCTGTTGCCCTGTGTGTGTGACCCTATCATTATGCACACAGAGCTCAGCTTGCCTTTGTCTCTGCACAGATCCTAGCATTAATGAGGAAATCCAGCAGGTGTTCCTAAACCCCAGTTCCCCGCTGTCGTCAGGGACCAAGATGGAGGACACGGGCCAGGGGAGTCCTGGGAGCCCCCAAGGCTGCATTGGTAGTGCTCCTTTTGCCCCCTCTAGTGGTGCATGCGTACCAGAGCAAGGCCTCCGAGGACGGGTGCTTGGTGATGACTCACCCAGCCTAGATGCCCCTCTGACTCCTTGGGTGGGAGACGGGGGATACGGACGGGCACCAGGCTTTGAGCGAGAGGATCAGGTTGGTCTTGGTAGGATTCTTCTGGAATAGATGCATATTGCTCTGCATTGCTGGGGCTTCTTTGTTAATCTTAGCGCTGTTTTACTGCACAGGCAAAACAGAAAACTATCTCCATGGAGCATCGCAGCAGAGAGACAACACACATTCACAGTAAGCAGGTAACGTCCCATCCTCTGGACTTCCACAAGCTGTCATTAGACACATCTGCTGTTTCCAGCAGCCTGTGAAGTTATCTAGTACAGGATTCATGCTATGTTGTTCCATCTAGGACCTCATGGTCTTCCTCCCAGTGGGCAGTCCTCTCAGCATGTCATCCAGCGTGCCCTCCAGTCTGGCTGCCACGCCCCCAAGCCCCGCCCCTCCTGGCCCATCTCCTGGCATGAATGCTAATGCGCTACCCTTTTACCCCACCAGTGATACAGTGGAGTCTGTTGTTGGTGAGTCTGACTGGCAGTTTTGCTGCAAGGGTTTGTTTTACTTAAACCCACATTCTCCAGGCTGATAATTGATGTTGACTCCAAGGAAGATCATTGTACCATTGTGGTAAAGCAGGAGCTGACTTAGGAAACTCAGCAACTAGGCTCTTTAACTGTTAAGTAGAGCAAATAAGAGCTCACCAAGTGGCATTTGGAATTGCTAGTACTTGCTGTGTTCTAGGAGTTTTCCTTAGTATACCTCACATGTATACACACATATTTTATATTTACATGTATACATCACATATTTTATTCATATGACATGTAAATATGTACATTTTTTTGTGCTTTTTCAGAGTCAGCTCTGGATGATCTTGACCTGAACGACTTTGGCATGTCCGCACTGGAGAAGAGCCTTGACAGCAGTACTGCGGCCCCCATCCAGGGTGAGACAGAGCCCCACTCTCACAAGGCACTTCCCACTTCCTCTTTGGAACGGAAGCCACATACATTCCTAATAAACTATTTCATGCTTTTCTGTGAATCCTTGAAATTCATGCAGATACAGTCCTTTGTACAAAATTTGAGTCTTGACACATTCACAGTGTTTTCAAATTAAAATTATTTGGGCAGTGAGATTTTTTTTGTTTAGATTCTCTGTACTGGGATGTTGGTTGTGACATGAGTGATTGATGTGCAGTATGAGAGATGGGATGGATGGGGTGAGCAGGTTTGAAGCCTGCTGAGTGTTTTCATTGTTTCCCCCATTTTTGGGTACCTGAGCTTCCTGGCTAGTCTGCTTCAGTAGTTTCCTGTCAAGCAGGTGTGTTTGAATGGTAAACACTTCTTTAGGGGAGCTGACATTGTCTGCTGCTTTGGAGTCTCTTTCCAGTGTCGACAGTGATGGGGATGAAGGTCACTGTAAAGACAGCTGCCAGGAAATTTTCCACAAACCATTCAGAAATTATGTGAAAACATGCTTTCAAATAAACCTAATTTTAACCAAATCAACCAGAAATGGAGTGAGAACAAGCATGCATTTCCACAGAAAGGTCATCAGTAGTGATGCTTCAGGTTGTACATATGATCCAGCAGTCTAGCTTTTGTCCAGATCAAGCAGTTTTGCCAAAGAATGGATTGTCCCCTTCACATGAGGAGTTAGCATGTGCTCCTAGTGGAGATTCATGAGTAACAGCTTAGTCATGATACTATCAAAGTGAAATGGGTCAAAGGCTGTGATTAGGGGTCCTGTACTGGTGTGTGATGTGGCACTTTCCCACCGCAGGAACCTTTCTTAGGTACCAGGAGCTTCTGTCCAAACTTGACCTGATTGTAGTTCCTGAACATTTTTTAGATCCTACTCCAGAGTAGATACTTTTCACTTGACCAAAAACTACTGGGTGGGACATATGACGATACGCGTTGCTGATTGATTGATCGCAAGCAGTGGCGATTACTTAGAAATGGCCAGAAATGCAGGGAAAGATAGGGTCAAAAGTTGAGCAGATATAATTATTTCCGTATCTAAGTTACATTAAATGCATTAAGGAATACCTTTCTTGCTTGCATCTCCTTATTTCTGCATCAGAAAATTTGATCAATAACTGAAATACTTCTGTCTAATATCACCAGTGCCAGCAGTGAAACTTGCCAGTGCTAATTAGCCGAATAACTGTGCATCATTTTTTATTCTTTGGAGGACGAAAGATCCATCTGTTCTGATCAGTCTGCCAGATTTAATAATGAATTATGAACATGTTGTGTACCGTATAAATAAAACTTAAATAAAACGCAATTTGTCCCGAATTTTCAGACCATGTGATTGATCCCCCCAATAACTAGCAAAATGGCTTGTTCATCCTCAGTTGTTTTGGTGTGGCAGTGTAAGTTTTTATGAAATTATGTCTGAGCTGTAACCTACAAGTTTTCTGTGTCTCCCAGGCTTATTTAACTTAGAGGTCACAATACACAAAACCAGGAACTAGATTCATGAACTTCAGACGGAAAGCACCTCATGGTCAACCATCAAGCCCAGTCTGCTGATCAGTTTAGGTCCTTATGTGTTTAGAACTGGGTAGTAATGGAAATAACAAGGTTGCAGGTACAAGTGACTGAAATGTGCTTCCTTATCACCGTTACCCTCTCATTATCTTGCAGGAGGAAGCCAGCTACAGAGCTCTGCACCGGTCAACATTCCAGGCTCCTTCAGTAGCTCCGCCCCATTCCGCTCACCCTCACCCTCACCACCAATCAGAGCACTAACATCCCCTTTCCTTTCTGCTCACTTACCACAACCTGGCCAATCAGAAGGCAGCTTCCTGGGTCCATCACACAGCTCTCTTGGTCGGTATTAAAACAGTTCTTCAATTATATGTCACTCTGAATAAAAGTGTCAGCTAAGTAAATAAATGTAAATGTATTCTGCCTGCAGGGCTAAATGGGATGAGTTGCAGTATCTGGGAGCACCTCCCTCCAGCACAGGGCTCTCCTGGCACACCCCCAGCCCTGCATCCTTCCGGCCTGTGTATGGAGGCGACACGACTAAAACAGGAAGTGGAGGATGCAAACCGGGTGCTGAAACACTGGGACCACAGCTGGAGGCAGATGGCCCAGGTGAGTGACCCTAAGAGCCTTACAGATTCCATCCAATAAAGAAGCACCAAGCCCTTTATTCTATGTAGCGGAGCAATGTTTCCCAACCCAGTCCTCAGGGACTTCCAGACAGTTCATATTTTTGCTCCCACCCAATCAAGAACAACAAATCCTTGGTACCTGTGCATTAGAGGGTTCCCAAAGACTGGGTTGGGAAACAGGACTCCTCGTTTTTCTGCACAGTCCTGGGCGATTATGAAGGCAGATGCTGAGGAGTCCCGGGTTCTGGCGAGCCGGCTGGCCCTGGAGGCGGAGCGGGCGCAGCGAGGGGAAGAGGAGGCCCAGCGGCAGGCCAGTCTCTTGGAAGAGGCCCTGGAGAGTCTGCAAAATGCAGAAAACCCCCACCTGTCCCTGCATCAGCTGCAGTTGTTGCACCGTCTGCCCCTTGAGGCTGTGTGCAGTCTCCAAGCGCAACTCTGCACCTGCCTGCATACTGTGGAACAGGTAATAGACAAAGCAGCTTCTCGCTTGTCATATTCTTGAGCGAAGGGTATCCATAGAAGGTAGGACTGATATAGATATATATATGTTACTCGAATTCATCATTCTCACAGTCCATCCCTCTTTGCATTTCCCACAGGCAGTATTCAGGAAACAGCGGCTGTGCTGTGCAGTTTGTGGTGAGCTGGGCTCAGTCACGTTACCTTGCCAACATGGGCTGCTGTGCGAGGGCTGTGCCAGCTCTAGCAAGTGCCCGGCTTGTGCGGAGCACCAGCAGGCGCTGGGTCTGCCTTCCTGACTTTGCCCCAAACTCCACAGCTCACCAAATTTCTGACTGTGCCCTGCGTCATTCATCAGATTTAACCCAGAGGTTTCCCCTTGTGGTGGACTGTTAATGGAACAAGACATACAGCTACATTAACAGGTGTTGCATTGGTTACTGAGGATGGACACCTGTCTAAATCTCTCCTTATTACCTGGTCGTACTGGTTTTCAGTCTGGGCAAGGAATATGCCATGGAAACAGCACAAAAACAACAGGGTTCCAGCACCATGTGTTGGACTCCTAATGACAAGACTTGTTTCTCTCAAGTTTTTCAATGTTATAATAAACAATTCTCATAAAATTTAAAATGTTAAACCTGTTAGGTTTAAGCTGTATTGCCTTTAACTGGAAAACTGAGGAAAACACAATCAAACTGGGCATATTCAATCATTTATTTAGCTTTTTAATATATTTTTCCATTACAAAACGACATCTGTTTGCCGATACAGACGGGCATTCAGTATTTCTTTCCTCCCCTACCTTCTGGATATTGTATATGTACTAATTTTTTTATATTCCAGTCAATATTCAGTATCTAAAGGTGTCGAATATTGATCAATGATCTATGAATCTTCCTCTACATAACTGAACACTCAAAAAAAACTAGTCGCATGCTTGTCATGGTGCAGGGCAACAGATGGGACTACTAGCCACCCGCTGCTGGACCTCTGGGTCACACTGTGGGGACAGTCATCGCCATCTGCCCTAGAAAACTGGACAGCAGTGTCTCATCATGTCTTTTTGTTTTTGTATAGAAAAATAAATTTTATATTTTTGGATTAACGCGTTCTGCTTTGTTTTACAGTCACTGGCATTTGTATCATGACTGGTTCTCTGCACTTTTAAAAAGATAAGATGTGCAAAACGTCCAAGGTACCAGCAGGCTTGTGATTGAGGCTTCCTGTTCTAAAACTGGAAAAGGTGATGGGCTGTTTTTCAGTGGTAAACGACACTGTAATCCTCAGGAAGATGCGACTTGTGGTATGGGTGGCAGTGTTTGTACTGCATTACAGAATCACAGGTAGGGAGTGTCTGTAACTTCACGCCTGCTTGATAAGACGTAAAAATAGTAACATGGAACACGAAGAAGATCCTAACAGGCTTTTTCTAACAGCTCTTCGACTGAGTTCCACCCTCTACGTTTGTTCCACTTCTTGGGATAACTTCTCCTTCTGTCGGCGCAGTTTGACGAAGGCCTGTGCATCACGGTCTCCCTTCCTAGCCTCCAGCAGCTTCAGGATGTTATCCTCTAAAATCAAGCACCACAGATCCTTATTGCACACTCCCACTACAAGACCTCACAGATAAGCATAGAGTGAGCTTATGTAATCGATTCACAACAAATGTGGATTTTACAAGGTAGTGGACAACACTGGACAGGACATCTGTCCCTTGCAGGACACACCCAATCCCACACTAAGGACAATTTAGAGACTCCACTTAGATGCATGTTTTTGGAGCACAAGAGGAAGCCAGTACGTATACAGAGTAGAGTGGGTGTTTCAACATCAAACCCTAGAGGGCTAAAATGAGGCCTCACTAAGGGTCTGTTTAGCCTTTATTTTAAAATGGATCTTGGGCGATCAGATCGCAAATGGACATTGCAAAATACAAGTGTAAACGACCACCAAGAAGCACTGTGATCTGACCACTCAAACCACTGGGTGAAGTGGTCTGAAATGCGTAAACAAGGCCTTAGATGTATAAATGAAGAGGACACTTTTATCAAGCTCATCCAGTTACTGCATTGCTCACAATGTCATACAGCAATGTGAGAAGACAGAGCAGCAATTTCCTGCACTGGGATGTGTGTTCCTTGTCAGCTATCTCCAAATCTCAGTATACCTTGCATAACCATGCTGTAGGGGAGAAGATGGGGGACGTACCGTTTGGTTTTGGGTGCATGAGGGGCAGTCTTATTTGAGTGGGGGCCTGAGGGGCTGTGCCGCTCACCCCTGGTATTGCCCTCAGGGACAGGAAAGCCTCTCCCTCAAAGTCATCACTGCCAATGGTGTCGTGATCTAGCACTGTTATCAGCAGACAGGCTCCTGCAGCGTTGCACTGCTCCAGTGTGACCAGGCTGTGCACAAGGGAGAGAAACAGCTCATGCTGCGCTGACATCAGCAGTGTCAGCCCGTCTTTTCCGTCTCTTTCGGAAGCTGAGCTATTCTGCCGATGACGTGATAAATCTGATTTTTTTTTTTCCTCAGAGCTTCCTGTTACAAATGCATTTTCTGTCTGCACACATGCTGAAGCACAATACAAGCCTAGAACATTCCAAATTACATATTACATCCATGAAGAGATTTTATAAGAGACTCATTCGTACATCTGATCTCTCTGTTCTAAAGTTTTTTGCAATGCCTGTTTCACCCCTGTTAGGTCCATGGTGCTACAGGATGCCATTTAGAAAGGTCAGGTAGGGACCACCTGGATGGACGTACAATTCAGCAATCTGAAAGGTCAGGTAGGGGCCACCTGGATGGACGTACAATTCAAAAGCCTCTTCAAAGAGCGGGTTGAGTTCACGGTTCTTGATTTGTGTGCGGCGATGCTCCACCTCAGCGAAAACATGCCGTGGTTCCAGGGAGAGCTGTACAAATGGGTCACTAAAGCCTGAAATGGACCATGGGACATGAGTTCTCTGACACATACAATTGGACTACAATAATTAGGGCAATTCCAAGCAAAGGTCCATTTGATGTCACACTCATAATGCTGATAAAATGCTATGTATTTCTAATCTAAATTAATCTATAAATTTTGGGGAATGTTCAACCTAAAAGATTACATAAAATTGCCTCCTCGACGCCAAGCTTGTCTATGCTCTGAGGCACGTCACATCCATAATGCTGGAGTTGCCCATTAACAATTTGTCAATCCACATGAAAGTGTTTATTAAGCCATCTCATGTTAAACTCAAGTCCCCTCACCATTGGAGTCCATGGGAATGAGGTTAACAGCGTTAAGCACCTCGATGTGCAGCTTCTGGTCTGATCTCTTGTAAGAGCCAATCAGGGTAACCGCTCCATATTTGTCACCACTGTATTCCTTCTGTAAAAAAAGTGATTCACCCGAGGACATGGTCGATTGGCATCCTGTGTAAATTTATGGCCAGATATGATTCCAACAACCCCTCGTATGTAAGAGACACTCATACCTGCTCCCGCACCTTCTTCTCCATGAACTTATCAATCAGCTGACAGGTGTTCAGGGAGTTCAGCCCAAGATGTGCTTTCAGACTCTGCACAGAGGGAGAAGAGATAACATTAATAAATATTAATCATGACGTTAGTTAACAAGCAATTTGTTCGTCATTAATGCAGCTATCTCCTCACACCACACTCCATATACTCTGAAATCAAGATTGCACAGAGGATCATGGGTACCAAGCTCCCAGATCTGAACAATATTTATGCTAGCCGACGATGTAGGAAGGCTAGCAACATCATCAAGGATCCCTCCCACCCGGGTTACAAACTGTTTGTCCCCCTCCCATCGGGCAAAAGATTCAGGACCGTCAAGTCACGAACAAAAAGACTGAGGAACAGCTTTTTCCCCGAGAGCAGTGGCCTCCGTCACACCCCTTCCCACTACAGAACACTGACCATTTAGACCATTGAGTCATTTCCACACCTCTGTATTGCTGCTGATACGCACTTGGTCACTTTAATCACATTGACTTGTAAAGACCTAAATCTGTAAATAACTTTTCTCATCCTGCACACTGTACACTGCACTAGGGAATATATTTCTTATATTGTATTTTACCAATAGTTACATTAAGTTTATTTATATTTATACAATGTGCACAAGACTGTATATTATATTAATGTGGTACATTAATGTATACGTCTTTGCTGCTGAGCCGTGAGCTACCAAACAAATTTCGTTGTATTTCTGATACAATGACAATAAACTCTCTTTTCTTATCTAAATACAAGGGTACTACTGAAGAACAAATGCTGATGTACTGCACATCAGCCTTACCTCACCTTAAACTGATCGGAATGCAGTGTATCCAGGGACAGACCGTTCCCCTCGGCATGAAAACACTGCTCTAGAGACTGCAAGAACAGCAGAGGTCAGTATCCAAATTCCATTAGGAACATATACATGCACATACATGTAGAAAGAATGCATGAAGTCCTAGAAACTGTTCCTATGGCTACCCATACTACTCCTTTCACAAGAAAATACCTGCAGGGTGTAGTGTAATCTCTGGTAGAACTCTGTCACCCCACTCGTCTGCCGGGATACTTGGTCCAGGATCTGTACAGAGTTAGTCCATAGTGGAGCCAAAAGGCTGATACAGTGGGAGAGCGAGAAGGGTAGATACTGGTCACTGATGAAACTATGATACTGTGATGCAGTAACAGAAAACTGGAAATACTGGGATAAAATTAATTGGATACATGTGACCATAGTCTCCCAGAGACAAATTTGTTCGGTACCTGTTGAAGCTCTCTTGCACCAAATTCTCATTCATAAATTTCAGCTCATTTTCCAGATACGCCATCAGAGGACGTACAGCCTGGAACGCCAGTCCCAGTGAGGATGAAAAGTCATTAATAAATCATTAAATGACTCAGTTTGAAAGGTTTGATATTTTGTATCTTTAAGGCAGTGTCGGTGTCTTGCATGCTAAAGTGGGCTTATGGGATGATAATGAGGAGTGTATATGTATATGTGAAATTGCTCTGTTATGGTCACGCTGGTGCTCCTTACATCTTCTGTGGACGTGCAGGAGAGCCTGCGGCGGGTTGCCATGCTCAACACATGCTTCTCTATGTCTGAACGCAGCTAGAATCAAAAAGCATAGAGCATCTTAAAGCATAGTTTTGGACAAATCATCATCTGATATTAGTGTGTGAACCACTGATACTGGTACCTTCATGATCACACGTGGTCTAAATTGTTTCGTCTGGGTTTTCATTATCGTCCAAAATTCCAAACAAATTTTACCGAAGAGTCCTCATACCTGCTTCCCTAGTGTCTCCAGAGCCAAGCGGATCTCCCGGGTCAGAACGCCCTGGGTGTGCTGCAGCTGAGATGGCAGGGTGTTGTTGAACTGCACCTCCTTGATGACGTGGTCCGTGCGCTCGCGTAGCCCGCCCCAGTTCAGCTGCTGGGGCAAACGGGCCAACACCGTGCGCAGGTACTCCAGGTCGTTCACTACCACGCATAACTAGAAGAATAACAAGCAGAGGAGGCTAGGGTCACGCGCAGAACATCTGGTTACAAGCCTCTGATGAAAAGACACATTTCTTGGTTTGCAGGCACAGACCCCCACAAGTGTTTGTTTCATGTTGCTGGCAACAAGAACTGTACAGACACTGGGAAGGACAGCAGGGCAGAACGATTCCAGCCCCCTCACCATATTGACAGCAGTTCCAGGGTCAGGATTCACAGAGAGCTCTTTCACCCTCTGCTTTATCAGATGACAGTATGTCACCGCAATCTTACAAATGTCCTGCACATAGATACAAATAAATAAAACGCAGTGTAAATTCTCCATAACAGACACAACTCTGATGCCATCTACATGAATCCCTGGCGTACCTCAGTAAGTTTCACCATGAGCATGAAGCCCTCTTCGGGGTCGGGCCAACCCAGATGTTCCCACAGCTGGCAGATAGGCTGCAGGCAGGAAGCCAGGTCCACCGCAGATGAGCTGTGCTTCACAGGCACTATGCCCGCCTGCAGGGGCTGCAGCTACAAGTGGGAGGATGGGAGGGGGGCAGGGAGGAGACGGGGGTGACACGTGAGGAAGAGGGATGTTAGAGAACCTGATAGAATGTAAACAGGACTGTGAATGTAGGATAAAAGTACAAGAATATACCATATCTAGTTGTACTGCCCTCTGAACCCTCTCCAGGGTCGTATTATAAGCCTTGTTCAGCCAGAAGGGGAGAGCATCACGGAAACACTCCTGGAAGTCTGTCAACTCCAACAGTTTGGTCCTGCAGCAGTATCCATCAGAAAAAGACAGACACCATGTTCACCACCAAATCCGGTGTTCAAGTCACTCTCTGCTAGTATTACAGTACGAAGTGCACAACTACTGCTGTTCTATATGGGATAGGGATGTTTTATTTAAATGGGCCACTGATCTGCATTATGAGGTGCAAAGGGTGATGACCTCCTTTGTAGAAAGGCCTTGTCCTTGTGGATGGCTTTGAGGTTGAGGTAGACTGGGAACAAGCTATTGGCCAGAGCCTGGTCCATCTGGGTGTCCACTTGGCCCATGGTGTTCCGCACATCAGCCGCCAACTGATAATGAGGCAGGAGGATATGAGATCAGAGGGAATCACAACATGGCAGAAGAACAGGCGCAAGGAAAGGAAAATACAGAATGTATGAAGAAATCACATATCTACAATCAAAAATTAGTTGGGCAAAAGATGGCAAGCAGTCCCTTCTCTTTAAATATTTCATCAAAAACCTTCATAGTTTTCTAATGTGATCGCATTTTAAGATTACAAATATTTGTGTCTTGCATGGATGAAATTTCTTTTTTACTGTACTGTAGCTTGTGAAACATAAACGTACTAATCGTAATAAACTACACGCTTGGGCAAAAAAATGTGTCAAACCCAAATTGCACATTTGGTCCATTTTTTCCCCAAATATTAATTAAGTGTATTAATTGAACCCACTGCCTTTAGAGCAATGTTTCCCAATCCAGTTGTCAGGGACCCACAGACAGTCCACATTTTTTCTCCGGTAGAGAGGAGTAAAAATGTGGACTGTCTGGCAGGGAGCTCGGAGGAAACAAAAACATTGACTGACTGTGGGTCCCCATGGACCGGTTTGGGAAACACTGCTTTAGAGGACAGATTATAATAATCAGCCCACAAACCTTGCTAACTAATGAAGAAAGTCTTACCACAGGTTAAGCATTGTGAAACTGGCCCTTATCGCGGGAACTGCCACTCACCAGAGAGTCCAGCTCCTGGTAAACCACAGTGAACATGTCCAGCTGCACAGCACTGCAGGAGGCAAGGTAAGCACACACTGTGAGGCCCCCGAGAGGGTCATTCACTGGACCTGCTAATGCGTGACACGAGTGTCCATAGGTGGCCCCACCTGACAAAGACCTTGTTCCACACGTCCTTGCTGAGCCGTATGTCTTCTCGCACTTCTTCAATCAGGCTGGACAGAGCATTCACTGTTTCCGATATTTCCTTGAGAAAGAGAGGGAAGGACAGGATTTTGAAAATGGGATGTAAACAAATAGCACAACAACAAAAGAAACAAGAAGACGGTGAAAACCTAGCAGCTGCTACATGGATGAATAGAGCTCCAGAATTTGATAAGGAAAGATAACAAAAAGAACAAAATAAGAATGCTAATTTGAAAATTACTTTTGTCATAGGCTGGTGAAGACCCTTCTTAATGTTGAACCATTCCTGTGTGCCCACCTGCAACTCAAAGATACACTTGTAATTTCAACAGATATTTCAAACACAACACCAGTCATGTGCTGACTTTTTCTCTTCTTTGCTAATGCAAAGGGAATGTTAGTCATTTCAATCATTTATATTAAAAGCTTTTTTTTTCCAAAAATCATTGCATTTACTATCATTGAAATGGATTCATCTTTGCATTTTACCTTCTTGTATGGGATAATAATCAACAGAATAGAATACAATGCCTTTTATTGTCACTATACACGTGTACAATGAGATTAAAAGCAGCTCCTCCAGTGCCAACATGTATGTAGAACATATTATAGCAATAACAAGATATAATAGCAATGCCAGAAAGAGACACATTCACCTGCACAGCATCGATAACTTCCTCATGCAGGTCAAAATGAGCAGGATTCAGCTTCTGAAAGGCCCTCGTCTTGCAAATCTGAACTAGAACTCTATCACAAAAAATATATGTAACGTCAGATACGTGCATTGCACTTTACTGCAAATAGAAAACACAGTGATATCTCTGCTGTGCTGCATCCGACTCTTTGCTCATGCAGTTTATGCCAGGGTACCTGAGCAAGGTCTGAAGACGAGGGGTATCTTTGGGGGTCGGGGGGATGATGTCTCTGTACTTGGCAACCAGACACAGACCGTATTGCAGGAAGCCATGCAAAGAGTCTCCAAGTTCCTGTTTCTAAACATGAAAACAATCATATAACTGATTGTCATAACTGATACACAGAATATTTAATGTCAAGTCAAGTAAAGCATTACTGTTATCTCTGAGTTATGGAATTATTCACGTTATGCTCCTATGCACGTTATCAACCTATACGCATGTTTACCACTTAACATAAACGTAACAAACATTTCCACATTAGACAAACAACGAAACAGGCATGCTTCACTGGGAAATTAGTGCATGGAAGTACTGTGCATGCTCAAAAGCAGCTGTACAGCGCATGTAAACAGTATACAGATGTAAAGTGTTTTATTTAGTTTAGATTTAATTAAGTGTTAACTCACCTGTTGATATGGCAACTCCTGCTGATCCCAGTGGTATTCGATGCTGGTAAGCTGCTTGAATAATACTGTGGGATCCACCTCTAGACTCTGATATAGTTTGCTGTAAGCTACCCACTTCCTGCAACGGCAGATGCGATCATATTACCATCAATCTGCATGCACACTGGAACTAAGCTGCTCTCTACAAATGATCACACTTATTCAAAATATAACACACTGTGAAATAATTAGTCAAATGAAGATAAATGGCTTTGCTACTAGGGGCGACGGCCTTTTCCCATTAATCCACCAAATAAAAATGATTAAAAAAATTTCCCTATTATTTCTGAAGCTGAAAAAACAACAGATCCACTGGCCTGGCGGTGCCAGTTTAATTCATCTGTGAGTTCATCAGGAGCTGTAGTATGCACTTTTGGTATTTTTTTTTCATATTTACAAATTTACTGAAAGATTGAGGTTGTACGTTGGATGGGTGTAAGAAGGCGTGTTCTTGCAGGCCATGGACCTGCAAGGGGGTTCGTGTAAATTTTAGGTAAGAACTCCCCATAGCAGAACTCACGCCAGATCTTGCAGGAAGGGGGAAAGGTCATTCTGCGTGGCGTAGAGCTCTAGCAGAGTCTGGCCTTGTCCACACAGTTCTCCTTTCCAAGGGCCGCTGCTCTGCTGAAGAGAGATTAACAGCTTGTGACATTAGACGACCACAGCTGAGGTGACTTCATGGACAGAAATCCAGAGTGAGAGCTACAGCGTCATACCTGCTGCTTTGAGATGTGGGAATGTACAAACTGCTGCAAGATGCCACAGTAGTTCATGTACGCACTGCGACCGGTGGTCAGCGCGCTGTCCCTCTGGTGATGACAAAACTTCTCAGTCAAACTGTACAGGGCTTACACAATGTCACACTGACATTTTGCAAATCTAGCCGTGCAATTCGAGTGCTCTGAGACTGAAGATTGCTGACCTCCCTGTGGATGAACTTCAGCTGCATGTGACATTTTCCTCTGTCAGGGTAGGTCTCAGTCCGTGGCTCAAGAATATACCAGCAGTCCTCTGTACAATGCAGGTCCTGCAGCAACATCGGGTGAACAAGATGCTGAATGTATTATAAGGAATTACACAAAAGAATTACACAGAAGATCATTTCAAAAAGTACTCAGCTGAATCACCTAGGAGGACAAGTAAACATGAGAGACCAAAAAGTATAAACATTTCAATTACTTATCTTTGAAGCTTAAGTGGAACAAAACAGAACGTTGCGGTTATGAGTATGTGTTCTGTTGCATAATGTGCAACGGTGTCAGAAATCTACAATGTTCACATTCTACAGCACCTTCAGCTTCAGCACGATGTTTCCCAGGAAATCATCTTGGCCTTTCTCCTTCTTTGCGTCTTTGATCATTCTGAAAAGGAGGGAATTCAATCGATGAACAGGTCTTATGGATTGGTAATTATAACTAGAATTTTAAATTCATGAGAGCGTTGAATCAAAATGGGCACATTATTTTACGATTATATCAGTACAGTGTAAACCAAGCATATAAATCCTGCGTGGCTGAATTTCTTAAGGAAGTACAAAGAGGGATGTATAACTCAAGAAAACCTTTTAATTCCATGAAAGTTGGATCTTATCTCCTCCAGCTTTTGTCCTAGGGTGATCTCCTCATCCTTATCACTGAAAGACATAGAAACAAAGATAACTGATAGATATGGACTTATTGAGTAAAGAAGGACTTAAAGGAAAAGGGTCTGACTGGGAAAGAGGCATATGACTGAGCTGTATAGACCCCACATAAAAGTGGGAAAAGATGCAGAGAAAGAAGGTGAAGAAGAGGAAGAAGATGTCTGTGAAATATGTCTGTTTCTCTGTATTTCCTAACCCACACAGAATGAAAGCTGAAGTTCCTTTATCAGCTGAAACAAGAAGGTGCAGCCCTTAGTCTTGTGGACAAACTGACTCTCTCCAGTACAGAGAATGAAGAACACAAGACTCCAAATGCAAAAGGAACCTATGTGTGGGATATCAGAAAAGAGAAAGAGAATGGACAGCATGGGCATATCACATGGGCAAACTAAAAGGTGAGAAACCATTTCCCAGACACCGCAGACTTACAACATTTCCAAGTATAAACTTGCATCTTCAGGGTGATCCAGTTCCCTGCCAGAATTAGAGAAAAGGTAATCAGCACATTTTCAAGTACACAACAAAGCAAAATATAAACAAGCACAAAATTAAAGTGGATCTCCACATACTATGTAAAAACGATACACTAGAACAGGGGTGGGTAATCTTACCCAGAAAGGGCCGCTGTGTATGCGGGTTTTTGCTGCAACTCCTTAATTTGATTACTAATTACAGGACAGATTGGCTAAAGAGTCCTCACACCTGGGTTTGAACAGCTGACCTGAAGGTTATCCCCAAAACCTGCATACACACTGGCCCTTTGCGGATAAGATTGGCCACCCCTGCACTAGGGTGTTTAGGGTACATTTAATGAACAAACAAGAAATAAAAAAGGTCACTTCTCTAGACGCTAAAGTATGGAGTAACTGTATCTAAGAACAAGAATAATGATCCTGAAATGACACATTAAATTATGCAGTAATAAACAGTTCCCCTTCCTCAAATAACGTGTAGACACTATCATTAAGGACAGAATCACAGAAAGGTTCATATGAAATAAAATGAAAACCAATGAGAAAATAAAAACTGTTAATTTCAGGCCCACACATTACGAATGTTTGATTCCAGATGGGGTTAAGCGTCTGCGTTTTGACATCTGTTTGGTACATGTTCTTTGACGGCACTTTGTCCTTCAGCACAACTTTCGAGGACTTTGCCTGTGAGCTCTTTTTGCTCCCCTCCTCCTTGTGTATGATGGTCAGCAGACAGTAAGGGTCACTGAGACCTGCCCCACAGAAAGACCAGAAAGAACCATGCTAATGATTTACAACAGTGAAGGGCCAAGGCTTGAAATCCACAAATGTTACTACTCATTGGCAAGTTTAATCCACTTCTCACTGGTTACTTCATTAGACTCAAATGGGTGCAACCAGACTATAATTCACAATGCCCAGTAATCTAGCCCACTGTAGACTTTGAATCAATGTTACTCCCAATGAAACCTCGCAGTACCTTTGGTTAGGAAGGACCTTCATCACTTGCGTGCATAAATGACATACCACTGATGTCTTTTCCCAAAACGCCTTTAGCTTCCTTCACAGTGACCATCAGACAGTAAACTGGATGCTGTATATCAGAATATGCAAAACTGTTTACCATTTCTCCACAGTATACAATATTAAGAAAGCAAGCATCGTTGGTAGATGTGCTAGTCTTTTACAGAGTGCATGTCCTCACCTGCATTGCGCGTACACTGTCTAAAAGGCTCTTGTGTTCATCTTCTGTCATGTTCAAGGCCTTGGAATGGAGAAAGACTCGTCCATAATGCAGTGTTGAAACATGCAGACGCTGTATTAACCCAATGTGTATGACTCCATATATAAACCGAGCTTAATTATTCCTCACAGTTAAAAAAAAAAATCATTGATTTCTGGTGAAAAAAAAAACGCAATACGAATATTTTAAGAACAAGGGGCAGGTGGAGAAAGTCATTGTGAACAGACCAGGTAATCCTCCCCCCTGCAACATAATGCCCCCACTTTGTGTGACAAGGAATCCTATTGGCTTTTGCGTCGCCTTAAACGCTCACCTCCATTATATAGCGTTGGAGCTGAAGATCGTCAAACTGCTCCTTGATAGATGTTTTTCCCAGCCTGTGAGCTATGGCGTAGAGCAGCTCTTTATACAGAGGTTTTAACTGAGAAAGATGATAAAATGAAGTCCAAGTGAGAACACAGAGAACAAGTCAGGTGGCAACACATTTTCTGCCACTTGCTGAATGTGGTTTTATTTGGTTAGTTCTGCATTCTGGCCTGTCACTTGGAAAAGTCCAGAAAAATTGCAGTCACATGAAATACCAGTACGTTTAGTAATTTAGTGCTTTTCTTTTTTATTTCACTCCGGGTTTTTGAACATTCCATCATCACGTATACGCAATCCAAATACAGCAAACCATATTAAATCTAATTATTTTTCATCTTTATATATGTGTAGCATGTACATACACCAAATGGACAAAAATATTGGGACACTTGGCCATTAACAGCTACAGAAACTTTTATGACATTCTAAATCCATAGGCATCAATATGGAGTTGGTCCCCCCTTTGCAGCTATAACAGCTGCCACTCTTCTGAGAAGGCCTTCCACAAGATTTCGGAGTGTGTCTGTGGGAATTTTTGCCCATTCATCCAGAAGAGCATTTGTGAGGTCAGTCGCTGATGTTGGACGTGAAGGCCTGGCTTGCAATCTGCATTCAAGTTCATCCCAAAGGTGTTTGATGGGGTTGAGGTCAGGGCTCTGTGTGAACCATTCAAGTTCTTCCACACCAAACTCACCCAACCAAGTCTTTATGGACCTTGGTTTGTGTACTGGGGGACAGTCATGCTGGAACAGAAAAAGGCCTTCCCCTTCCACAAAGTTGGAAGCATAGAATTGTCCAAATGCTGAAGCATTAAGAGTTCCCTGCACTGTAACTAAGGGGCCTAGCCCAACCCCTGAAAAACAACCCCATACCATTATCCCTCCTCCACCAACTTTACAGTTGGCAAAATGCAGTCTGGCAGGTAACGTTCTCCTGGCATCTGCCAAACCCAGACTCATCCATCAGTCTGCCAGACATAGAAGCATGACTTGTCACTCCACAGAACACATTTCCACTGCTTCAGACTCCAGTGGCAGCGTGCTTTACACAACCCCATCCAATGCTTGGCATTGCATTTGATGTAAGGCTTGCATGCAGCTGGAAGCCCATTCCATGAAGCTCCTGGTGTACAGTTTTTATGCTGGGGTTAATGCCAGAGGAAGTTTAGAATTCTGCAGTTATTGAATCATCAGAGCGTTGGTGATTTTTATGCACTATGCACCTCAGCACTCGGTGACCCCATTCTGTTACTTTATATGGTCTGCCAATTTGTGGTTGAGTTTCAGTTGTCCCTAAATGCCTCCAGTTTGCAATAATACCACTTACCTGACCTCAATGATTAAGAGGTGTGTCCCAATACTTTTGTCCATGTAGTGTACTGATATGTGTGTAATATCAAACCCTTTTCCATATCAGAAATTTGTGGCTGTACGTCAGAAAGGCCTAACAGTTTAATACTCCAGTTTGGAATTACAGTTACAATTACAGTTGGCCTTCCGTATCTGCGGGTTCCGCATCTACAGAGAAACAACCACGGATCGAAAATATTCTTTAAAAATAAATAAATAATAAAAACTCCAGAAAGTTCAGAGAAGCAAAACTTGAATTTACTTCATGCCAACCATTATGATGAATTCACGTAAATGAAGTGGTGTAATTCTGGTTGGAGTGTTAACATTGTGTGCATGTGTGTGTGTGTGTGTGTGTGTGTGTGTGTGTGTGTGTGTGTGTGAGAGAGAGAGAGAGAGAGAGAGAAATTCAATTTATATTCTCTGTTTCTAATTATAATTTCCCAGATGCACTATGATATTTGTGTCTATACTGAACATGTAAAGACGGTTATTTCTTGTCCTTGTTCCCTTAACAATACAGTATAACAATTTCCATAGCATTTACATTGTATTAGGTATTATAAGTAACCTTGAGGTGACCTGAAGTATATGGGAGGATGTGTGTAAGTTATGTGCAAATATGGCGCCATTGTATATAAGGAACTTGAGCACGCACGGATATTGCTATCTGTAGGGGGTCCTGCAACCAATCCCCCACAGATACAGAGGGCCAATCATAATTTTATGATAAGACCTCAGAAGTCACATGGTCTGGCCTTGTGTTTACCTCCTGCTCCTTGTGCCTCCTCCGTTCTTCCTCTGGATTCTCATCTTCTTTAAAGAGCTGTGCGGCATACAGACCCATATCAGCATGCATCTCATAATCCAGAAGTAACTCTCCACAGCGTCAAAGATAGCGAGAGATAGCAACCTATCACTGACGAAAGGGCTTTTGCAAGCACAGCCCTGCTTAATGACGAGAAGCACTCACTCTCCTCTCTCTAAGCTTCCTGGTTACTCCCAGCTTCCTTACTTGACCAGGGGAGACCTAGTGAGCAGGCAGGAGAACGAGAGGCAAAGACCGGCAGTTAGTCTGCTGCAAAATAGCAGTGTTGTAAAATATTTTAAAAGAGGAACAAAAAAATACTCCAGACATCACCTGTGTCAGCCGGTGCCGTGAATGCCTGTTGTACTTTGAGGCTGTCTGTGGGGATCGCAAGATGTATAGTAAGGAGAAATTACAAATAAACATACCAACGGGAGATCGACAGGCGGGTCGGTGCGGCGTCAGCAGTGATGCGGGCGCTGCATCGGTCTGTCATGGTGAAGAAAGACCTGAGCCAAAAGGCGAAGCTCTCGATTTACCGGTCGATCTATGTTCCTACCCTCACCTATGGTCACGAGCTATGGGTAGTGACCGAAAGAACGAGATCGCGAGTGCAAGTGGCCGAAATGAGTTTCCTCCGCAGGGTGGCTGAGCTCTCCCTTAGAGATAGGGTGAGGAGCTCGGTCATTCGGGAGGGACTCCGAGTAGAGCCGCTGCTCCTCCACATTGAGAGGAGCCAGATGAGGTGGCTCGGGCATCTGTTAAGGATGCCTCCTGGA
>JAODKC010000095.1:13027267-13054539 GCA_026777985.1 Mormyrops attenuatus | reverse complement strand
AAGACCCAGGACACGCTGGAGGGACTATGTTTCTCGGCTGGCCTGGGAACGCCTCGGGATTCCCCCAGAGGAGCTGGCTGAAGTGGCCGGGGAGAGGGAAGTCTGGGTTTCCCTGCCGAGACTGCTGCCCCCGCGACCCGACCTCGGATAAGCGGAGGATGATGGATGGATGGATGGATGGATGGACATAACAACTAGTGCATTAACCATCCAAGTGTCATTATATACACACACTAACACACAAAATTTGCCTTTCACGTCAAAACAAATGCTAAATTCCCATAATGAAAACATCTGAATTGGACTGAGGAACACAGGCACGCAAATCTGTAGAGAGACAGACTTCTGGAATGAGCTTCCTGATCATGAACACTGCAAAAGGATCAGGGACAAAAACGATTCAAGTTGCATTCTTCACCATCTAACACACTAAGTCAGGCGCACCCAGCCTGGCCGATCCACAAGACACTCAGCTTTGCCACCTCAGACTTTCCAAGCAGTCTGATCAAATCCAAAAGTCCTTAAAACTGACTCATGAAAAGCAAAAAGTTAAACTGGAATCTTATTTAATTTCAGAGGGATGAATGAAATTTCATGTGATACATAAATAACTATACTGTATATCAAATTCCAGTCCAATTAATGTGAAAAAGCAAATAGGCAGGGGAAACGTTACCAACACCCCACTACATTCTGACATCACGTAGTAAACATGTTGATTCAGACCCAGGTCAAAAGCATACATACAAATGGAAAAGGTACATTTTTCTTTTCCTTTGACTAATAACTCCAATGGAGCTTCTAAAGTGTGTAATTTTCAATGTTCAGCAACGCACCTATTATTTCCAACAACTTCAGGGGAACAGAAATATCAGAACTGGACAGAAAGACAAACACTTGCCTGTTCCTGCGGCAGAGATAGGGTGTCCCCTGATGCTGTCGTGAGCCCATCTTGGGCTGGTACCATTGTTCTTCCAGTCAACCAGGACTCTGTATGGTACAGGGCAGTAGTCTTGATTCAGGGTGACGGTCTAAGTGGCTATGATTAAACCTACTGCTGCACTTCAGGCCACTTGCACAGCAGCCGGAAGTCACTGTTTCCTGTTGGAGGTTGTAACTGACGGTTTCTACATCTGCCTTTTAACACCATCTCCCTCTTTCTTTTCCCCTCGCTCTCTGTCTGTTTCACTATTACGTTCCCACTCAAACACTTTATCTTATGTTGTTTTGGATCTGCATTTAAATCAGACAGACTTCATACAATGCTCTTTTGTGACTTTTTCTCTTCTCTGTGTCTTTTTTTCCTCCTCCTGTATGTGCTTGCTGTCAGAGGTACTACCCCTCCAAAATATTTATAACCATTTTAAATTCTAGTTCATCATAAACCCTCACTGCATCCAGACTAAGGAGAATGTGCATTGTGCAATAACTTACATTGTCACAGCAAAAAGAAAAAGGACAGAGGACAAATGTAAACAAAGGAAAACTGCATGCAACAGCATGCAAATAGAGTTTGCACAAAGGGAAATAGAGTGGCACTGTTTTGGAAACATGGCTCCTGTCTGCTTGGGAACATCTGATAATCCCCCAGAATCATCTTAAATTCGCAGCCATTGAAATACAGATTGCTTCTAACTTGCTTGGCATGCCGCTATCACAACCCCTGACCAGGAGAAGGGGTGCAATGATGAGACAAGCTCCTGCAACACACCCACCCTGCCCTAGGGAATAGGCCTGTAGTTTCTTCTTTGATCGTGAATGCATATCCACCAGTAAGCAAATTAAGACTTCAAACACAAAATAAAAATGAAAACAAATTAAAACAAATAATTGACCCAATTTAACAATTTTAATATTTTTGAGGCTATAATATAACTACTGCATTAAAACGATTAAGTTGTTTACCTCGGGCAGTCGTGTATAATGCCTACTGTATGTATATAGCCTTTGTGACTTTAAGAACGCATACAGCACGTCTGTATATGATTTAGGTTGTGAAAGTTGTGGTATAGTCCTTCATCGATTCACCTTCTAACCGTTTGTCTAGGACAGGGCTGCAGGGGGCCTCGGAGCCTCGTCCTGGCAGCACCAGGCACAAAGCAGGGGTACATGGGCAGGGTGCCGGTACCATCATAAGGCACAAATATGCTCAAAGAAATAATTTAAACGCCTAGTCTTTGGACCGTAGGAGGAAATCCGCAAAACACAGGGAGGACAGACATATACTATCAACTTAGCCGCCATGCTTCTGGTATATTCCTGTCATCTTTAAATAAAATGAAATAATAAAATTCAGAATTGAATGCATTGGTTTTTTTGTTTGTTATAACTGTGCTTGTACTGGTTTTAATAAACAAATTAAAAAAAACACACGTTCAATAGAAAAGCAACATTCAAATAAATCCAAAAATAAAGAAACCGTAAGAAAACTGAAATTAGCACGTCCGCCCTCTGGTGAGAATATTCTGGAGGCGCACGCGCAGGCGTCGCGCGAGCCGGAAGTGCAGGTGCCTCTGCTGGCCCGTTACGTGGGCAGCGGAGCAGCGCTGGAGCCGGAGCGTCTGAGCGATCCGGGCCGCTCGGTGACGCTTTCGCCAGACCGCCGCTAACAGCCGGTTACCCTCACTAACATGGCTCTCAACAAAAACTGCTCGGAATCAGGCGGCGTCATCATCAACAACAGCGAAAGGTAGCCAGCTAATCGAAAGGCTTCTTAACAGGGTCTCAACTACATCCTCTCATCCCGACAGCTAAACGGCTAATATAATATGCAATACGTTCCCCCACAATTTATGCATTGTGATCCTGTTCTTTTAAACATTTCCTCAATGTTGAAATAGTTAACTGGCGAATAAAATATCTGTGTATGTCTTTTAATATAATTGCACAATTTTGTGCCTTTATAATGTAAGGAATTGATTTATGAAAGTGCGTTTATTTGGTGCTGTTTTTTAGACGCTAAAAACCCGCTCCTGGTTTCTGGCTAGATAACCAGATATTACCTGCTCTATTTTCAGCTAAATATTATACTATTGGCTGTACACTTTGCGCTATGTTTACACATATCATGCTCTGTTAAATACGTAAACAGGTGGGCCTCTGCAGTGTTGTTGCTGTAGAGGTTTCTAAAAGTACTTACAGTTTATCAAAATTCTTGGCTTGTTTCAGATCACATTTAACCCGACTAACGTGAGATCTACTGCGCCAGGCTGGTCGTTTTTCTCTGTGCGGCGAACCTTCCGTATTTTTTCCAAATAGTACGCAATGCCCTGTCTTTAAATCATCATCTATATAACTTGGGTTTCTGACTTGTAGGCAGTTATAGGTGGCTTACTCGTATATTGTAATAAGTCACTGTGCAGTACTTGAAGACACAGTAGCAGATTAACTTTTCTTGGGGGCCTATGCTGACATGGCTAGGGCCTAAGAGGACCATTTTTTGTCGAAAAGGAAATGACAGGGAATTAAAATCGACGGAACATCAATAATCTGCTAACCAAATAACGCGGTGCCGGTGGTAAAACTTACCTTTCAGGGTGATAGCGGAAGTACTGTCAGTAAAATGAGCCGATCGGCAGGATGGGGGTGTTACTCCGTCGGATCGATCAGCCAAGTTTAAGTTGTCTAACCGTTCCCTCTTTTCCCGTGGGCCTAGGTTATAGCTATAGCTCATCAACACATAGCTATAGCCTAGGATACTCTATGCCTTACTCCGCCCCTGAGGTAAGATTAGTGTTGAGCACACGTTCGTTTAATTGTTCTCCACGTCTTTCCACAATTTTGCAGTGGAACAACCGGTACCGCAAGACTCCATCGTGGGAAAAAAAGTTGAGTTTATCAAAATAGGAATAGTCCATTACAGCCGCGACGGGGGTCACCTTTGTCTGTACTGAAAACTGTCGCTAAAATTGCAAATAAATAAATGTTGCTATAACTTAAACGATCATATTATGTTCTATCCATCAATGTAAGTTCTGGAAATTCTGTCTTAACGGGGCCCCTATTTGGGGGCCCCAGGCAACTCCCTATACTTGTCTTGTGGTATGTCTGCCCCTCTAAAGACATTGTCAATGGTTTTAAATATCTAGCTGTAAATTTGGATTTGACCTCAAAAAACTGTAAGGTTGTCTGAATAAAAGGATCTAAACAAAGAGTTATCAGAAATCTTCAAGTGTGTATTGAGAGTTTTGAATACATCATCTTTTTAAATCTCAGCATACAACAACACTATTCTCACTGTCCTTTCACTGTTCATGTTTCTGCAGTGTCTTGATGACATATGAGAATGTGGAACTTGTCTTCAGTGATACAGAAACCCTCCCTGAGGCCTTCAGGAAGAGCAAGAAGGGCAGTGTCTACCTGACCCCATACCGGGTAGGAGAGAGGGAGAGGAGTTGCAGAGGTGGACACCTTAAGAATAGACAAATAACAAGTGCAATCCTTGGTATCGCAATGAATTAAAGGATTTAAATATAGGTTGTAAGAGAAACTGAGAGTGGCATGCTGTGCTAGTTTAGGAGCAAGAGTTTACAGGTTAAGTCCCAAGAGAATCTATTTCACAAAGTTTCTAAAATTATAAATAGGTAAAAGTTGTGTTGCAAATCCCTGTTCTGAATATATAATAAACTGAAACTTTCAAGTAAAACAAAAACAAATGAATGGTGTATATACCCCAGTATCTGTCTTGAGTTAAACAGATATGTAACTGGGTCTCGTACTGTCAATGCAGGTGATATTCCTGGCCAAGGGACGGGATGCACTTCAGTCCTTTATGATGCCTTTCTATTTGATGAAGAACTGTGAGGTAAAGCAGCCTGTGCTTGGAGCCAACTATATCAAAGGCACAGTGAGCGCGGAGCCCGGTGGTACGTCGCTGTTTCGCTGTGGGAGTTTTGGCCATTCCGCTTTCAGTCAGTCATTGTTTTTTTTTGTAATTTATGGGATGGTGATTTTTCAGGAGGCTGGGAGGGTTCTGCAACCTTCAAGCTGGTTTTCAATGCTGGAGGGGCCATTGAGTTTGGACAGTACATGCTTCAGGTTGCAGCACAAGGTGGGATATTCCGATGCGATTGCTGAAAAATGGCTGCCTGCTTGGTGGTAAATCTCACTTGGCCCTTTGTCAGTTTTCAAAGATTTAGATGCCCCAATTAAAGCAAGCAACAGACTGATCAGATTAATTTCATGCCTTATATAAATATTTTGTTTTTATCAGTACACCAATGGAGAGATTCTTGGAAACATCAGATATAAAACAATGAATATAAGATACAAAATAATGCATACATTTTGTTGGAAATATTGCAGTCTGCTTACTGGCCAGGAGGCAGAAATAAAGCTGGGCGTGTAATACAATACCAGTCAGAAGTCTAGACACACCTGCTTTTAATGCATGTTTCTATTTTAGTTATGTTATTCAGCTTATAGTAAAAGGCCCTGAGGCAATGAAGAATACATAGAGGTACCGGCGGGCAGTACGGCAGGATGGACTGATGCCAGCTCTGTAAATGGTTCTTGGTAGTCGCTTGTGTCGTTGTAAATGTGCCCTGTATGTCATGTATAGTGTTTAATGTTTATCGTTGTACGTAGTGTGTGTGTATGTGTGCGTGCGTGCGTGTGTGTGTATGTGCGAGTGCATGTTGTTGGAGACAGTTCGGCGTTCAGTCACCGGGTGGCGTTTATTACACCCGTACCATTCAAACTTCACGCACTCGCACTGCCCACTGTGCTTATCACCCTACTTACTCCCAATACACACGGTGTGCCCAGACTTTTGACTGGTACCATATAGTGAATGTGATGAAGCAGCACTCATTGTGTCCTCTCCAGCTTCTAGAGGCCAGCCAGTGACTGGGGCATTTGGTTGCTCTTACATGGCCAATGGAGCATTTGCGTACCCGCCACCTCCTGCTAATGGGATGTACCCAGCTGAACCTCCTCCCGGCTACTCTTACCCTGGACCTCCACCTCAGGGTACCTGACTGCTTTTCGGTTTTTGTCTGTAGTCATGCTTTCAGGGAATGATGTCATCACATTGTGTTTATATTGACTGTTTTCATTTGTTCGCCATTAGCAGGAGCATTCTACCCTGGGCCTCCTACTTTGAACAGTGCTGCAGCTTACATGCCTCCTCCACCTTATTCTGGACCACAGGCCCCAGCCCCTTTTGATCCTGACATTCCCAACACTCCAGCAGGTATGAGATACAGTTGTGGGTTCAGCTAGCTCAAGTTAGGGCCAGTGTGCTCCTTAGCATGCACACAGTCTCTCTCTCTTTCTCAGCGGAAGCCAAGGCAGCAGAGGCAGCAGCCAGTGCAAGCTGTGCCCCTCCTCCTCCTTCTCACGTCTACCTGCCACACGTGAGTAAATCCTGTGCCATCTCTCACTCGTATGTACCGTCTGCGGTGTGCCACTGTCACCGACGTCATCAGTAACCTCTCAGTGCCAGTTCATTATTTCCTTTTGCATTCCATTCTCAGTTTCACATGAATAAAAAAGCGAAGGCAGGAATCATCTGTCTGCTACCTGGAGGACTGGATTCATCTGTTAAATAGGAATATTTAATATTTACATATACGCATTTATGTAATGCTTCTATCCAAAGCCACTTACAGTACATAAAAGGGTCACAGCTCATATTTACTTCCTAGGATATTTAAGATTACTGATGTCTACCCCATTTTACTGTAAGAGATCAAAGCTAATCAGTAATGGCTGAATTTGGGCTCTCTGTGACACTTATTGGGCTTAATGATTATTCACTTTTATACCTTGTCTTCCCCACCACTCACCACAAAGCAACATGCTGCACCGGATCTGTCTAAACGAAATTCTGTGGAAGCCCTACAGTCATCTAAAACATAATAATAGGGCTTTAACAGCCTTCCAAAAAGAAGTCACTCGAGGCAACAAGTTGGACAACTCGACATGAGGCTGCCAAGGTCTGAGCACAGACCGCTCTTGAATAAAGTAAATCAAGTAACGCCTGAATTTCACATTGCTGTGAAACATTTTCGCTTCTCAGAATCTTTCTGCTGCTACAGTCTCATATTTGTTATTAGGGGATGTTTGATTTTATTATTATTATCGTTTTTTTAATGAATTTGAATGGTACGGTAGAATTAGTACAGTACAGTGCAAAAAGGCTTGGAACAAAAAAGAAAATTTAGCATTAAAACATCTGCAAATTAACAGTAACATAACAAAAACTAACAGGAATTTATGTTCTCCAAAACATCACTGATGTCTTGTTGGATGGCTGGATGAACTCCACTTCAGTTCCCAAACATCTACTCAGGGGCACGTCAGCCATTCCATGTATTTGTTACATTTCCCCACCAGCTCATTTAAGTAATTGAATAGTCTGAGAAAGTGACATTTCGATTGGCCATATGTGGTGTGCTGGGAGTCGAGTCAAAAAATACATGGGTGGTTGCTGCAAATACTGGGATAACTTTAGGAGAGGATTTGAAATGGTTAACACACTTTGACAGATGCATCATAGTTTTACACCAATATGAAAATCATTTTAATATCGTTTTCTTTGACTGCCTAAGACTTTTGCACAGTACTGTATGTTAGTGGTAGTGGTCAGTAACTGGTATATAATAGAGAGCTTGGCAAATGATGAGATTAATGATCTTCATGTTCCAAATGATGAAGTAGAAACTGCATTTTTTTAAATTATCCTTTATTTTACCAGGAAGGTTCCATTGAGATACAATATCTCTTCTTCCAGGAAGACCTGGCCAAGATGGCAGCAAATAAGAAAATAAGACGAAAGTTTCATATACATACAGAGATGACTAATTTGAACACAGACTAAAACACATACAAATATTTAAACTATACATAGAATAAAATTAATTATATGAAACAATGACTGTTCTTTAAGCTCTGAGTTTGAGATTTTTAAACACATTCAGGAAAGGCAAGGAGTCTAAATTCAATATATTTTGTAATATATTCCACTCGTGTGGTGCATAAGAACAAAAGGTGGATTTCCTCAGTGCTGTGCGTGTGGTGGGAGGCTGAAGGAGAAGTTTAACTGATGAATGGGCACTGTATGTATTATTTGTATGCCTTGTTTATATGCTGCGGGCTTTATCTCCCGTGTCCTGTTAGCAAACCTGACTTTTATTTTAAGATGGAGGCTGAGCCTCAGACTGCATAAGTTTCACGCGTTATAGCCATGTTGGTTTCAATGTGCACCACAGGACAAGCCACCACCCTATTCACCACCCGAAGACAAGAAGACTCAGTAGGGGTCAGAGTAACGAGTCTCACCTGCTGCAGCTTGGATCCTCCCGCTGTCGCATTCTCTTCTTACCTGGGTGTGAGGTGCTCTATGCAGCCTGTGCTCCACACTGTTCCAGTGCCCTCCTTGGAACATCTACAGCTGTATCAAATCTTTAACTTCTCTTTCCCTGTCTCCAAGAGTACATCACGCAAGGATCAGTATGAGCGTATTATTTGCTAAAAAAAAAAAACTTATGTCACCTCAAGTAGAAGTATTACATTTCAGGAGGTGGATTTTGGCATTTTATTACCTAGAAGAAAAAATAATACTTTATGGATATCAGTTATTTCCAGTATGTCTTGGAAAGTGAAATTAAATGCAGGGCAATGTCTTGTGGTTCTCGAGCCAGTACTGATGGATGCAGCTGAAATGCACAAGGCTTGAAGATATAACCAAAAACTGACTGACCTTTATGTGTATTTGCTCTGTTAGTAAGTGGGGATACAGTAGATGAAGCAAGAGCTACAGTACCCTGTAGTAAAAGGGACCAGGGAATGGCAGGATCCTTGGGTGAACTCATAGCGTGGCATCGGCTCCTGACTAATTTCAGCTGTGTTGGAAGCATAGGAAGTGTCTGAATGTGCATTTTAGAATGTGTGTATATAGAAGTATTGTTCTCCTACTAAGACCATGAGCTTCCCCCTTTATAGCTGTGTAAAGCTCCATAGATTGTCACATTTCAACTGAATCTGTCAGATTGCTCACATCTGCCTAGTCAGTATTCTGTCATTAATTTTTTGTTGTAAATTAAGTTGTTTGAAGGCACTTTGCAACTCTTCTTAGTTGAGCACTTTGTTTGCAAGTCTTGTAGAGGCTCTCTCTTGCTGGCACTAAACAGATGGCTGTTCCGCGCAGATACCAAGTCTTGCACTTTTGAACTGGCTATGCATTACTATCTCTTCTCTTTCATAACTGTATGGGGCAAAACACTATAAAAACGCTGTCTCACTAATTTATGCATTAAGTGGAACTTGGAAAAAGACGCATGATTTTGTGTGTGACAAATACTGTGAACTGGATTTTATTAAACCAAATTTGTGTGAAGTCTTTAGTGTCTTACTGAGCATCAGTAATGTGCTTTACCAACCTACCCATATTACGCTAACAATCATGAACTACCCGCATCTTGTGCTGAAGAATGAACTTGTGCAAATTAAGTCTCCCACAGGGTCATGTACAACATCAAATATTCAAACTCTGCTTCACATTTCCTCCTGGCTCAGACGAAATGTCATGCAAGATGGCCATGCTGAAACTTCAAAGTATGACATGACTTCAGTAGTACGAGGGTCTAAGCCAGCAAGGGGACTTATAACAGGGAAAAAAGCATCATCACTAAAAAGCAGGTTGGGTGGGGCAGATACAGGGAACATCCTGTTTGTAAATGGAGAACAATTCCACTGCATTGGTTTCTGTCTTATTGTCAAGGTGTGCAGAGGGTGATGCTCACTCCCTCACCAATCCAGCAGGCTGGAAACAGCTCCTGGGAGAAGGCGCAGTGAAAGGCATGCAGGCGGGCTTGACCATCCCCATAGTAGGTCAGAGTCCCCGCCTCATAGTCCAACAGCATCCCGATCCTGTGTTGCTGAGGGAGCCCTGCCACAGCCTCTCTCCTGCCATTGTGCCAGGCGCTCAGCTGCCTCTCGTCCAGCTGCAGGCTCCAGGACAGCTCGTTCATGCCCACCATGCAGCGCTTGCCCTTTTCTTTGCGTGGGATCCCCTGGTATGTCACCCCTAAATAGGCCCAAGGCTTGGACACCTCTACCTCCCAGTAGTGCTGCCCATGGGTGAAACTTTGGAAGCACAGCACCTGCCAGGTGGTGTCAAACCGTGCCTCGTTCGGGGGGACCTGGCGGGGACCCGAGATGAGATGCTCTGCTCGTCGGTTCCCCTGGGACAGCTGCAGATTAGCGTTGGCAGTGCGTGGGTCAAAAGTGAGGGTGCAGTGGACTGTGAGAGAGAAGGGGATATGTTCCATAAATACCAACTCGAATATCCCAACCTCTCAGGCAAGGAGGTTGTTCATTTGAAATAAAATGAAAGTCCACTGAAATACCACAATACAATAGTTGATAGTCAAAATTTTGAACCCAGCTGCAGACAAAGTTTATGTTCCAGAATAACAAGGATAACATCTTAAAATGATACCTACATGCACTGAGTCCCTCTTTGACTGCTGGAGAACAAGGTGTAGCAGGACTTGGGACTACAGCTAGCACAGGACGCTTATCCTGAGGTGAGCCTAAACAGAGGTAACGTACATATGTGGATAAGGGAACAAAGGTGATGCGTTAACAGCTTCGTTTGAACCTAAAAATCAGCCAACATACCTTGCTTGTCTTGCCCGATAGCTGCATTTACAGCTTTCTCCAGGTCTTCCGAGACCAACTTGGAAATTTGAGACAAGACATCGGTGATCAAGGACAGTCTGCCTTGTAGGTTTGTGGGGACGTCCAAAGGAATGTCTTTCATCTGAGGGACCTCGACTAATCTTGATTCCTGGAAAAAATTATTGGTCATTGACATACTTAATCAAAATTGAGTTTTGTCTCTTGAAGTCAGCAGGGAAGTTATTGACTGTGAGTCCATTTTGACTCCCACGTCTCTCCATTACTCAGTGACACACTATCCCCAGAATTCCACCCAAAACGGTTGCCACGCAGTTTTTCTCCATCCATTGCACGTCCTTGACCCCCACCACAAGCATTTCAGAAGCACAGCATTGTTCACTTGCTAATTTTTCAGTTGGTTTTTTCCTTTAATCTTTGTTGCTCTACCGTGGGCAAGTCACCTACGTAGATAAATTGTTACTTTTTTGGTCGTTTTAAATGTTTTATGCTGTTATTTTCTACTTTGTTGTGCTGTACTCTACAGACAGGGTTAATACAGTTAATTCCAGTTATGAATGACATGGGTCAAATATTGTGGCTGTAGTTGTTAAAAGTACATTCAACCAAACAAAAATACATTCATCATATTTATTTCATATCTACATTAGCATTTATGCTCCAGCTTCATGTTACCCTGCTTTGCATGGTGGCGGGGAAATCTCATGAATATTCATAAGGAACGTGTTATCTGATTGGCTGGTTGAACTTCTGTCAGAAGTGTCCCAGAAGCTGCTTCTGAAACGCTCCCTGGAGCTTCTGGCGGAATCACAAGCACTGACTAGAGTGAATGTGATCAACCGCAGTGACCAGGTCGCAGCCAGAACACGGTACAACCGCTCTCGGTGGAATTCTTGGGTTAGCACTCAAACATGAATTTACCTGAATGAGCTGGATATCAGTCATGGCCTGCAGAGTAGCTATCTGCCCCTGGATCTCTCCCAGTTGCTGGACTCTGTCCTCTAGTGTGCTGAGATTAGTTTCCGCCTCACTGAGGGCTAGCTGCTGCTCCTGCTCGATGAAGCTTAGTATTGACTCCTGTTTCTCTGCCAGCACTTTCACCAGGCTAGCAAACTTCGCATTTACCCAATGGGAGGTCTGCTTCAGGGACACCTGAGGAAAGAGATTAAGAGGCTGCATCAATGGGAAACACTAAGACACTGAATGAGTGACACATTTCTGCCACCTTTTAGTCATTCATGACCAGCTTTGATTCTTACAATTTTTTTTTTAATTATTACTGAATATGAAACAGAAAGGCTACAAAAATACATTGTAATACATTTGTGTTACAAATACACAAGTTGATGCAAATCATACAGTACATAGAAAATTAAATGTTTTTTTTTCTTATTATTGAAATTACTCTAGAAAAAATCATGATTTTTGTGTATCTGCAAAAACTCCCTTTCAGAGAAATATTCACAGGTATCTGACCACATTTCTTATTTGCCTTCCTCTCATTCTCTACCTGAAAATGAGCTCTAGACTTATCTCTGTCTGACGGATTTTCCTTGCACCAGCTTTTTTATCCAAGCAGATAAGCTGGCACAGTGCAGGATGGATAAGCATGGAGTGCAGGATTGACACAACAACCCAGGAAGACCTAGGCACCTGACAGTTAAGTCGCTTTGAAACATCCAACATATAAAATTAAAAACAACTGCTTGGTCACACGTCACTTTGTTCTGATGCCAGGGAATGTTGTGCCACGAACAGCAGAACTCAAACTCGCAACAAGATATGAATGTTAAGGTATAGCCTACAGGTCCTCTCTAACCTTGGTTTTGTTAATATTCTCGGAGAGCTCTTGGATCTTCTTCTCTGTGTCCTCCTTGATTTTATCCACCTCTCTGCTCTTCTTCTTCAGCCCTTCCTGTAAAACGCATACATGCATGCTCTGGACTACAGTACACTTTCCGCCTTGACATTTTAAAATGAGATCATGGTATCAGGTGACATCAATTAGACCAATCAAAGGTAAGACAAATGTCACTTGCCTCCCGCCTCTCCTTTTCTTCCTCCATCAGGACTTGGTCGTGGTTTCTGCACTCTCTGATTGCGCATTCACAACACACACACATGCTGTCCGTTTTGCAGTAGTAGACCAGGACCTTCTTGTGTCGGTCACAGAGTACCTGGGCTTGGGCCGTCACGGCGCTCTGCCTGGGTGCTGCGGCGGCACCCTGGCTCTCTGTACTTAGCTGTATCGTCTCTGTTACATCAGATAGGGTCACATTTCGTTTCAGCGTGGGTCTGGGGTCAAACTTTTCATTGCATATCGGACACTTTACATCCATACTGGCTTCAGTCATCTTGTCCCAGTGAACTGTGATGCATTTCTGACAGAAGGTGTGACCACATGGAATAGTCACTGGAATCTTGAACTGGTCCAAGCAGATGCTGCAGCACAAATTCTGGGACATAGCTGCAGACCTAATATCCTAATATCCCCTAATAGAAAGAAAGAAAAAAACGGGGGGTTCCCCTTTGCATGGTTACAGTCGCATAGATACCAGAAAACCAAAAGCCAAGCTGAAATCTCCATCTAACTCTAACTCTTCTTCTAAACAAAAGACCATCCACGAATCAGCTACACACCACGTGACATACAGTATAATGGTAATAATATGTATGAAATAATTTGTCATTAAGCAGATTATGTTCAATAGATGTACGCATACACTATATTTTAAAAGATATCAAACTAAAATGACTATTTCTAAAACAAGCTTTAGCCTTAGTAACTGAACGACTGGATAGACTATACGCACCAAATTGTATAGGCACCATCTTTCGTTAATAGAACTGACAAGTCACTAAATATAACGACAATAGCGATGAAAATGTATAGTTGCATATTCATTCACACAAGCGTACGAATGACATCTTTCTATATGAATGAAATTTGCACTGACCTCCATACACAGTTCATTACAGTCATCATACATGCATCTCTTCTTCAATAAAAATATTCGTGAAATCAAGTACCGGTCTTTCTCCAAAAAGAATACCTACCTTGTTAATCAGAAATGGCTTCTTATCCCGAACTTTTCTTGAGGTGTAAAAACTGTATTTATCGGGCTTCTTCCTTCTCGGAATTGTATATTGCCAGAATGGGTGGCAGTCTGTGCGGATGACGTACGGCACCCGGAAACGTCACTGCGCACGTAGTCATGTGACCGCAGGTTACATCACTCTTTCGTCACGCCGGCCCGGAAAATGGCGTGGCGCACGTTGTGTAGGGCTGCGCTGCGGTCACCGACCGACCTGGGGGTCAGTAACGTGAAGGGCTTTGGGACTACCGGTATGTATCAATTTAACTTTGTAAACGAAATTCTACATTACGTGCAGGCTATCCTGTAATAGGCTGTATTGACAGCTATGCATCTCTGCGGCGATGTACGGAACGCTTACTTAAAATCTCCGTTGGTCTAATTCACCTTTTCACATATTTTGCATTGTTGTAATGTAGTCTTGTATCTCCTTTGTCAAATATACTCGTTTTTTGCGCAGATGTATGTAAGTTTTGCATATGTGATGCCCCCAAACCAGTGTAACTCGTCCATTCTATCCATCCACGGTGACTCGTAGCCACGACCATTAAACATGTACACAAGTTAAGGACAGCAATATATACCCTAAGTTTGCATGTAGTGCTTAATCTGTTATTGTAACGGTAAGTCCATCCATTCCTCAAACCCTTCAGATAAGGATCGCTGTTATATTAATAATTCCTTTAAAACTTTTATCAGAAATATCCTACTGTTACTGTATACAGAAAGGAATAATTGTTAATATTGTATCGGTTTGCACTCAGATGTCATTACTGTGGATACTGTACGGCCTTCAGTTATCTTTGATGTCTTGCTTCTCTGATCTCTGATTTTACTCTCTGCTATAACATTTTAAGACAAGTAAATCTGAGCAATCCAGTATTTTGAATAAGCTATGCATGCATCTGTCATCTAATCACTTATCCTGGTCAAGTTCACAGGGGGGAGGGTTGAAGCCTGTCCCATAGGGCACAAGGCTGGGGTATGCCCTGGATGGGATGCCAGTGTATCCCAGGGCACACATGCACACAGTAGGTGACTTTAGGACACCACTTAGCCAAACTGCATATTATTAGACTGTGGCAGGAAACCGACATGACACAGACAAAAACTCCACAACCCGGAGCTGATCTGAACCCCCAACCCAGGAGGTGTGAGGCAACAGCGCCATCATGTTGCCCTTCAACAGTTAAATTAATGCCAAGTTTTAAACAATTTGGTGTAATGTTTTATCACAATGTTTATCTATCTATCCATCCAGCTAGGGCCAAGAATTTATAGCCCGGGTCTGTAGTTTATGTATTATTTTATCTTTACACTAACATCTTTACTTTTGAATTTTGTTTACAGGTTTTTATTTTTATTTTTTTTCATTTTAAATTAATGGAAAAACAAATAATTTTCAGTTCATCATTTTTTCATTTCCATTGCTCCCCCCCCCACCTGAAAACCAGATATCTCAAATTACCTGTATTGCCATCTTGTGGAAAAACTCCACAGTTAACAGAAAAATAGCAGTATATAATGGTTGTCGTTATTAATGAAATTTCCATTTAATTTTTTTTTTTTATATCACTGTATTTATGGGTTTTTAGTGGCCGTTGATGGAATTTTAGACTGTGCTCAGTGAAATTCTAAATGGTATTTAAATTCAGTGCCAAATGCAGTTTTTGTTTGTTTTTTTATAAATTCATTGATTTTGTAGGGGCTGTTTTTTTGGGATGATTATGGTGTGTGTGCCCTGCAATGGTTTGGAGCCCTGTCCTGGGTGACCTTATTCCTGGCCTGGCACCCATAGCTTTCAGGATAGGTTCCGGACCCCTGACCCTGCATAGGACAAGCGGGTATAGAAAATAGTGGGATGGTATCAGGTGTGATTTCAAATGGACTGATTTAGGCCATTAGTAAAGTTATGGCCAGATAAAGGTAGAGGCACTGAAGCTTTCCAGTCAATTGTGTTAAAAAGTGGTTCATTTTTCGAGGCTTTGAATGATCACTAGGGTCCCCTGTTGTTCAGAAGTGGTTAGAGCAGGAGATACAATACATAGACCAGTGCACACCAGTTCATCTAACCATTGTTGTGACAGCTGACATTGTAATTCAATACATTTGTGCCATTTCTAATCGTAAATTGTATTTTTTATCCAGGTTTGTTTATAGTGATTTGATTTAGTTTAGTTGTAAGAAATTGGATAAAGTGACGGATAATAATGATGCTATTATTACTAGTGTGTTAGTTGTGCTTGTGGCACTGAACATGTACTTGCCATGGACACATGTAGGACAAAGATAAATATTGCTAAATTGTGTCACAGCATGTGTTTTAGTACGAGAGTGGCATATAAGGCTTTCGAAGGAACAAACAGGCACACTTTTAGGTTCGCTCAAAAATATTTTATTAAAAGTGATACAAAGTTATGAAATATAAGCAATAGTAAGTAATCCCAATAATGATTACAAAATGATGGAATATAATAAGGAAAAATTATGAAATGTCACAAACATTGATAATAGTCCAAAGCGATACAAAATTAGGAAGTATCATACTCACAGGTAAATAATCCAAATAATGATTAAAAGGCATCAGCAGTTGCAAAGCTATTCACACTCGCGCCATCATCACCCACCTTCACACACGGACTGGGGAGCCCTTTTCAGTCCTGGCAGGAGACCAACACAAGTCCCGAGAAAGTGTCGGGCGATGCGCGCTCTATCCCACGGCTGACTCCGGTCAGTACTGAGTTTCCCTATTCCTTTATACTAAAGTGGGAGCGGTATGCGTGCGGGCAGGGGGCGTGCTGGCCAGGCTCACCCCTCCCCTCAGGCTATGTGCTGTTCGTTCTCCAATTCCTGTCCAAGTGAGGCTGTTTGCGCTTGTGGTTACAAAGCATTTTGGGTAACGCTTTCCCGTTTCCCCTGGGAGAGACAACATAAGCGTCCCTTTCCCCAGAGAAAGACAAGATAGGCATCCTAGCTCTTTCTATGAGAAACAAATTATTTGTGAGTAACAAGTAATATCAGTGACCAATGAAAACTATGTTCGCGCAGTTCGACCAAGGCACAATTATATGGGTGAATCATGGACGACGTATTTGAATCTTGGGATGATTAGTCCATATACGATAAGAATCAATCCAGACCTCAATCACCTCATATGTATGTCTGCTAGGTGGAGTTGGAGGTGCTCCAGACTGTTAGTAGTGGAGTCAGACAATCACAACTTCCCAAATCATTACAGTAACAGGAGGACAGTGAACATATTTCTTTAATTCTATGCCATGTGGTCGAGGTGGTCATCTGCGGGGCCGCCTGAAAGTTCGTCTCAATACAGCATCTATTGTTTATATCCATCCATTTTCTGAAACCTCTGGATCCCCATTGTTTATATTTTCATGTATTTTTTATTTAACAGACCCTTTTGTCCAAAGATGCATACAAGTGAGGCAGATTGCACATTACAAACGTATCTGCTCTAAAGGAGTAGACTAGGTTGGGCTTCCAATGAATGGGTGTTGCTCAATACCAGGAACACAAAGATTGTACTTGTGGTCTTGGCAAGACCGGTCTTTGCGGACTTGCTTCCCAAGAATGAACTTGGGGTGCAATAAATTGATCTTGTTTGATGAGGATGCAAACCGATTTATCCTTGGTATTCAGGGTGGGAGGAGGAGGACATCTGGGGATGTTTACCGTTCTCTTTTCTTCCCTTCTTAAGTTTTGGAACTGGTCGTTGGCAATGGAAGATGACGTAAAACAAGTACATGAGAACACAAGTGCAGTCAAGTACCAATCAAGCCCTGGCCTCCTGAGTGAGGCAGGGATACTAACCACTACTACACCAATGGCTCTTCTCCATTGGCATACAGGGACCGTGAAGAGACACTAGTTACAGCGCAGTTTCCGCTCCTTTCGATTTTGCACTACAGAAGGGTCGGCTCTGTAAAGGCGTTGCCGGGTTTGGAGAGCGACAGTGACAGAAAGCAGAAGTGACGCTTATTTACTGTTCACACAGCGTACGCCATGATTTACTCTATGCGATAATTTCCGGGAGCGCGTCTGTGAGAATCATTGTGTTACGTTAGCCTCAAAAGCAAGCAGAGTTGCCACTAGCTTTTCTAGATTTGCATTACGAATCTATTCCGTTCAGCTGTAGTGCTTTTTCAAGTCCTGAGTTATCGGGAATGCATCAGTACATCGCCACGTACAATAAAACTAATTATGAATAATATGCAGAATATGCCTATTTTTCCTTCAGTTAATCCATGCATATTGACGTAGATCACCAGGATCTTAGTGCATTTCAACCAATCAGATGGTGGTGACACTACCAACTCGGTTTAGTCTCGCTTTCGTTCGGTCCTGCTGGTAAGCAGGGCCATGGCACTGCGGCTACGGCTCAGGTATGACTCACATAATTTACAATAGAGCTGTATGAAAAGGAATAAGCACTAAGTTTCTTATAAAAAGTTGATGACACTGACCCCAGTCCGGTTTTACAGTCCCTGAATAAGGCTGGTAAAGCTGTTGTTGAAGTGATTCAGTCAATGCAATACTTGTCTTAATGGAGAAATTCTTCAAGAAAAGTTCCTTCCATGTATGCATGCAAACGTAGGCTTCAAACTCACCATGATTCTAACAACGACACGTGGGGCTTCTCTTCGTTATGTGTATAACCTGAAACTGCGAAATGAACCAGTAAGCGGGTCTCTATGGAGAGTCAGGCCTCGTTTGCCGCTGATCACATGTTTCTCTGAGAATGATACAAGCCAAAAGAGGCTTCATCTGAAATTAAAGCCTTGTCTTTATAATTAATATAACGTAATATAAAGTGGACTACACTCCCAGGGCAGCATGGCACTTCACAGGGTAACACTGTGGCCTAACATCTCTCAGTGTACCCATGCCCAGTGCTGAAGACCCTATCTAGGATAAAATATCCAGGATAAGAGTTTGAAAGATGGGCGAATAGTCCCAGACAGCATTTGTGTTTTCTGATAACTGCGTGTGGGGTTTCCGGTGAAATTACAGGCACATTATGGCGCCGAGCTGCCCCGCTGGGTCCCATGCCCAACGACGACATCGACCTGAATGACCCCGAAGCTCGAAAAAGATACGACAGCTTCACGCGCTACCTGACGGTCGCCGAAGAGGCAAAGAACAAGAAAAGCTGGTGGAGAACTTACAGACAATATCTGACAGAGGAAAACCGTGATGAAGGTAATAAAATTAACCGGCAGTGTTGTTGGGAAAGAAAGCGATATATATCTACATGAGAGAATTCAAGTATGGAAGTACCTGCATGCTGTCTGTATTGCTTAATGTACCCACTAATGTAAGCGTGTTTCTCCCTAACATGAAGATGCCCCACTGGTGAACATCGGACTGGCATCCCGTCGCCTGTCCCGTAAAGAACAGGTGAAGGAGAGAAATCGGGTCATGAGAGAGAATCGACATAACCCAGAACTGGAGAAGGCCTCGCGCCTGCTCACATGTATGTGCCACACGTCCCCTAGAGGCATCCTGAGGACATTGTGCCCCTGTGTCATCTGTTTGATGTTAATGTATCGCGCTGCTCTTTTTCACAGTCACCATCCCACTTGATCGCGTGAAATCGGAATGGGAGCGCACCGCTGGTCCCTATCATCTGCATAATGTCGCAAGGCACTACGCCATCTACCGTGACCTGTTCCCTGGGGCGTACTTTCTGCCACGAGTCATGCTGCGCATTGCTTACGGCAATAGCCCTGGCACACACGTGTATTATGGGAATCATGTGACGCCCACAGAGGTACGGCCGCTGGATAAAAAAAGGAAAAAGGTTTAGCTCTTGTCACTTAAAAGTAGATCCTTGCACTAGCAACACCAAGGTTGTGGGTTCAAATCCCATGGAGCACACATAAATTGTAACTCTGCCCTCTAAGTTGCTTTGGATAAAAGTAGACATGCGCCAATTGTATCGGCCAACTATTGGTCTCAGTCGATATGGCAACGATCGGCCATTGACCTGTGATTAAAAATAAGACAACATTTACTACAGATAATTCCCTTTAAAATGGTGACCCATATTGCTTTGCATGACCATGTACTAAACAGTTAGAAAAATGTCTGCTGTGTGGAGTTATTTCAATGTCGTTGGAAATGCTACTTGAAATGCATTTTGAAACAATGCTCTGCTAAAATTTCACAAGGAGGACCTACTAATAAAGATCTGAACACAAGAAGTTTGATTGTTTACGTTACGGCGAGACAGTAGTGAGTGAGAGTGAAGACTTCCTGAAAAACAAATCAGCTCCAGTAAAGAAGCCTGCAGTACCGTTGAATGGCGTTGGTCTGTCAGTAACGCAACAGTTTGATAGCAAAAGAAAATTCAGTGCAGATCAGAAGGTATATAGAATACTAGAGTTTATCATAGTTATAAAATATAGTGCTACTTTTTATATTTTTGGAATTAAATTAATTTTTCAATTCATTTGGGTGGAGTGACCTTTAAAATTTTTTAAGTGGAACTACCCAAACAATTCGTATTTGTGTCAGTTTTTGAAATAATTGGCTGTTGGTATTGGCCGGAAATTTCCTTATCACTAGATAAAAGTATTAGATTAACGTAAAAGGAAACTTCTGTGATTTTGTACTGCTGGGATTTGACATGGACACATGGTGACATGTTTCTCCTCAGGCACTGGCTGCTCCTCACGTGAACTATGAGACAGATCCGGACTCACTGTGGACTCTGCTCCTCACCAGCCCAGGTACGGAACCGACCCAGTACTGTGAGGGGGTGTCATAAGAATGACTGTAAGACAATGGCGACTCTACATTTTGTGGTGATTGACAAATTTGTTTTCTGATTGAAATTATTTATGAAATGCATTTTTGATAATTGGACATGTGAAATGTTTTGTTATATACATGTTGAAATGGGAGGAAGGGGGCTCGGGGTTGCACTGCTACCACACATGGTCAATGGTTTAGGATTTGAATTCTACCCCCGCTTGTGCGTGTGGAGCTTGCATTTCTTCCCAAGATGCAAAGGTTTCCTCCTGCAGTCCAAAGACATACAGTTTGGCTAATTTATAAAAACGTTCATTTGTTTTTGCAGAAGAATTAATGTACGCAGGAAAACTCAACAGTAAAAGCCAGATTTAATACCTTGCATAAATTGAGGTTTACATCATAAAGTTTTATAAATCCCAATTATCGTTGAAACATTCATAGGTGTGTGTGCTTTAAAAACCACCTCATTCCCACCCAGAAATTACCATAAAGTGGCAAAGTGAATTAGGTAGGTAATTGTGTAGGGCTGTCCCGATCTTGAAATTTTAATTAAGGATTAAATATCATACAAATCATTATGATCTACATAGCTGTTTCTTAAAATAAAAGCATCTTCTGGGGTTCCAGGTCAACATGCAACATTTGTCAACATTTGTCGGCATCGCTGATGAGTTGCACGTTGTTGGAATGAAACTGCTTCCTGTGCACAAAAGCAGCTTCATCCTCTGATGGTGCTCATTGCAATGTTTGTGCAGTCAATAGCCCCGACCTCATTAGGAAAGTCAGTCATCACTGCAAATTGCATTGTGATGTTTGCCTGTACATTCACACTAGGGAAACCTAATATACTACCTTGACAGTTGGTTAATATCAGCCATAACTTGAGGAATATTGGAACTCAGTGTGGACTGGGATATCGCTGATCTGACCAGCATGTTCCTGTCGCTAAAAAATCCAAGTGTTGTCAGTACTTAAAGATGGACAGGAACAACTTGATTTCTTAGTGTTGGTCATTCACGAACTGATTACCATCACACAATACTATCAGAATTGCTTTTGGCAGTTTGAAATGGCTGAGAAGCCACAGATCATCACAAGAAAAATAATTGTTGTGATCTGTAAATACTCACTCCCTTTGTGTTTGGCTGCACGCGCAGTCCTTTGACAGAGTTAAATGTGCCATGATGATGATGCTGCGTGTGACATGGTTACACATGGGCCTTTTCATACCTATTACATGTGGATGCACACGTGGTCATCTCTGCTTACTTTGACTTTTCAGTATGCATACTTAGATTGTATGCAATAAATATATTTGTATATATTAATTAGTTCATTTAAAACAATAAAACAAATGCTGAATGTTAGTTGTATATCGCATATAAGAAAATGTTTATTCACAAGCCTTTCATCATACGTTAAAACTAACTGATGCACATTTTAATCTGAACTCTAGATGTCGCTGTTTTTCTATTTTCTCCAAAACGTCGGTAGGTCAGCTCTGGACCATTCCTAAATATGCAGACTTCTTCGGTATAAGTTTTTCTTTTTAAATTCCTTCTTCATATAAATGTGCATACAAATGTTTCTCTCTTAATTTAGTTCCTTCAAAGCCTTTATTAATGAGTTCCCAGGCCCCGTATAACCTGGGTGAGTGGCTGGAAAATCTAATATCCCCCACACGAGGGTGCCAGTTACCAGCTACAAGAAAACATTTGAGAGGGTGTAGAAACTAAATAACACGGGCGTGAACTTTGGCATTTTAATCACTTCTCTTTGAGGCATTTCTGTTTATGCAGCTCAAAGTCAAGTACAGTTTGACCTAATGTTTAAGCCATCACCATATAGGGTAGACGATCAAAATACCAACCGCTGTAAACAAATAAAATGTAACCAAACTTTTGAGATACCATTTAACAAAGAAGTGTGATGTGGTTAATGTGGAAGGGTGCAGCTGTTGTTAGTTAGCTGTTATTGCATGATTATAACAGTTTGGATATGGGATGTTTCTAGGCTGTAGCTATTCTGCCACATAGACAAAACCTCATATATGCATATTTTGTGCAAAAATCTGAAAGACCAGATTTATCCCGTGACCTTTTTCCCAGTTTCAGTGCCAATGTAGTTACTGTGTTTTACCCTTAAGGCAGCAGTACTGGTACAGTCTTCAGAATACTAATGTTGTTTGGAGTGACTGTAGAGCCCTCATCTGCTCATTGCTGTCCCTACGTGCTACACTTCACTTGCTTGTTAAATGTTCTGTTTGACAGATGAGCACCTGCAGGATAATGAAGGGGAGTATGTGCATTGGCTTGTGTGAGTATTTCCATGCTTGGAGATGGCCGGTCTTTGTGGGTAGAGGGCCTGTTTTCTTCTGTGGAATTAAACTGCTGGTTTTACTGGATGCACAGGAGCATACCATATTTATAGCATTACATTATGATGCAACAAAATGTAGTTAAAATGGGATGATTACATGTTGTTAAAACCATTCTGGAATTCTGGACATAGATGTGGTAGCTTTATAATCCTTGTTTAGGGGGAACATTCCAGGCGATGCAGTTTATTTGGGAGAGGAGCTGTGCCAGTACCTGCCCCCATTCCCAGTTAAGGGCACTGGTTTCCATAGATTCATCTTTATCCTGTTCAAGCAGGATGGCCCCATCAACTTCCAAGAGGATCGCAAACCCTCGCCTTGGTAAGTCCCAGGACAAACACAATACATTGCAAACTCAGAAACATCTCATAAATACTTATTGGTTCTAGAAGAGACAGGAGAAAATGAGTGATAATTACAGAAAGATGGGGCAGTGGTTGAATGGGCGGCATTGTTACCTCCCACCCTCTGGAGGATACGGGGGTTTGAATCCACCCTGCTTTGTGTTGAGGCTCCATGTTCTCCCTGTACTGCAGGGTTCCTATCTGGTTTATTCCGGCGATCCCTTATTATGTATGTACCCCAGCCGCGTGCCTTAAACTGCCTGGGAAAGACTCCCGGCCCCCTTGTCACCCTGAACTAGTGGCTGGATGATGGATGGATTCTTATTCAAAAAGTATGAATTGTCATTCTGACTTCTTTAAATTATTTTTTTAAAGCCATAATTTGAATCAGCGAACCTTCAAGACGCTGGAGTTTTATAGGGTGCATCAGGACAGCATGACTCCTGCTGGTCTGGCCTTTTTCCAATCCCAGTGGGACAACTCGGTCAGCCAAACCTTCCATGGCCTTCTGAGTGAGTCCTTTACATTTAATTGTGTAATTGTGCTATAAAAAAAAAAAAATCACTGAGTTTTTGGATTGAAGAAAAACTGCATTAAATCTATTGCAAGTTGTGGGTATTGCAAGCCCTTTATGGCAGTGTTTCCAACCAAGTCCTCGGCGACCCATGGACTATCCACATTTTTGCTCACTCCCAGCTCCAAGTAACAAAATCATGGACAGTCTGCGTGTCCCTGACGATCAGGTTTTTGGAAACACTGCTTGAGGGTGATTAAGGAGCACCAGCTTCCAATGCTCTTTGTTCTTCCGCAGACATGAAAGAGCCCGTGTTTGAATTTGTGCGCCCCCCGGTGTACCATCCGCCTCAGAAGTTGTATCCACATCGTCAGCCCTTGCGATACCTGGACAGATACTGGGGGGGGCACGTTCCCACTTACGGCATTTACTGATCCGATAAGTGACAAGGCTTATCTTCTCTGCTGCATTTACATATACTGTGTAATTATTTGCAATAAATACAGTTGATTACTAACCAAATCAGTTTTGTGATACTAAAGCATTTAAAATTATGACTGGGAGGGTTATGGAACCACAAAGTCTGTTATCACCAAACAGAGTAATTTGAGTATATTACTTGATGTTGGTCTTTTTTTATTGATGTTTTTAATATGATAGCCATCTTTGTTGGCATTCTTTCACCAAGGCACATGCCGGCTACTGTAGAAAATAACCAAGGCAAAGACCTTATATACGTATAGCAATCATACAGTATGTCAGAGTGACCCAACTCAAGGATCACAAGATCATCTTTCCTGGTTCAGCCACATTCAGATGAGATAATGGTGAATGACTCCTAGCACTAATACATAGTGCAGCATGATAAATCTCTGTCAAGCACCTGTTAAATAACAGAAAGTGAAATATGCATCAATTGCCAGACATCCATCTCATTTCCAAGAAATGCTAGAGTAAGTGCTTTCAGTGTGGGCATTCAGCGACTTTCTCTTTAGCCACGACCAGTGAAAGCAAACAGTTTTCTCTAATGGCTGGGTCTGGCATGTGATTGCGCAGTCTCAAAGGAATATGGTTTCCTACTGCCTTTTGTTAAGGAGTTTTGTTGTTTGGAAGTAGGAAGGAAATAGGGTGGATTTCAGGAAAGTACCATGGAAAGTTCTGTGCTGGGTTTCATCTGTATGTGAAATCAGAATGTAAGTGGCAGGTGGAAATTAAGTGACTGAGCCACTCGAAACAGAGACAAGGGCTTCACTTACTGGACCTGAAACGTTAGGTGTGACTGAGACCTCAAGAGGGAGCCGTAACTGATGTCAGCTAATAACTGACACAAAGAAAGATGTTGTGCAATGTAATTCGCACTGTCTCAGTAAAATATCACTTTGCATAACATGGCAGTTGTGTAAAAGGAGAAAATTCATGTCAAACAGTTAATTTTCGATAAACTGAATCATTAACAGCACTTCAAGTGCTTTTTATAAATACAAAAGAATCATACTTTCTTATTACTTCTGGTGAATTTCAAGTTTTTTAAAAAACCAACAAAGAGTAAAAGAGGCAAATTGGTCAACTATTAATCAGTTTCTCAATAGTATTGCACATAACACTGGTACTCATAACTTAATTTTCTATAATTACTTCACTTGGAATGATGAACTGGACATGTAGCTATGTGTAAACTGAGTGGAGTCCTCAAGAGTGGGCCACCCTTAGCATCTCTGCTACATCCAAGATCTTCTCCCTGGGCTTTCCTACTCTCTGGCCTCTTCTGACCTCCTCTTTGTCAATCTTCTCCCAGTCTGAGAAAGACACCCACTTCACACCTGTGCAAACAGACGCACAGTGACAACAGCTAAATAAACAAGCTGGAATTCATATTCCTTTCATATGGTTTCCTACTGCCTTTTGTTGAGGAGTTTTGTTGTTTGGAAGTAGGAATGAAATAGGGGGGATTTCAGGAAAGTACCATGGACATTTCTGTGCTGGGTTTCATCTGTATGTGAAATCAGAATGTAAGTTGCAGCTGGTTTAAGAGATCCCAGATGTTTGAAAGTGAGACGTGTCAAAGCTGACCTGAGATTTTTATAGTGGGAATGATTTGGAAACCCTACACCAGAAGAGCCAAGTAACTAATGAGATAAATATTTGAAAGAAGAATGTCACAGTCCTATATGCCTACAGAGACTGAAAATTGTCCTGCTAAACAAGTACATAACGATTTTTCTGTCATCATTTAACTGCAGAATCCTGATATTTTTAGGCAGAAATCACCAATCAGACTCAGTACAAGGGATTTAAATGACATAATAAAATTACCTGTTGTAATTGCACTCTGTAGGATATTATATTTTGGCTGATCAGTAACATAAATCAGAATGTAGTAACTAGAAGCACTCCAGCAGTGCCTTCCGAATATCTGCATTGATGTCTATATTTATTAACAGTTTATGGCCTCAAGCTAATATTGGGTAATTTTCCACACTGGGTGTGGAGGCAGGTGGAAATGAAGTGACCGAGCCACTCGAAAGAGAGACAATGGCTTCAGAGGAGGTCAGAAGACCTCCTCTTTGTCAGTCTTGTCCCAGTCTGAGAAAGACACCGACTTCACACCTCTGCAAACAGACGCACAGTGACGACAGCCAAATACACAAGTGTCCTGACAAGTATGGGAGCATCCAAACCACAAACAGCTACCTTAATGGTATAAGAGAAATTCCATTGGGGGGCGGGGGGCAAACCAAACAGGTACGATTATTTTGCTACTCACATTGTCTTATCTCTGCCAGAAATACAAGTAACACTATTCAGAAGCAGAACGGGTTGTGTGAGTGCCGCCACTGTATTGCATGCTACATCAGGCCACATAATGTGACTTGTCCCTTTAGGCTACATTTTGGTCCTCTTGGAGCAGGACACGTTTCTTCGCTTGGCAACAGTCCTGTATTTCTATTCCTGTCTCACACTGCGAGTGTGTCACTCTTATCATGGTTGTCCTGTACAGCTTTAACATAACCACTGCCGACTCCATCATATGGCCCTCGCCGTATCGTGTAGCATCCTGTAGCTAATCGGATTATTAGCACAGGTGTCGTGTTGCACTGTGGTTCAAATTTACTGAATATTGCCTGAAGACAATGTGAATCACAGGTGATAAAAATATCTGCAATAAAAAAACTAAACAAATGCTTGAGAAATGTACCTCGGCTCTCCAGCGAGGAGAGGATCGCCCTTGACCCCGGCTTCACAGAAGACATGTCAATCACTCCAGCCTCTATGTCCTGTAGTAGTGACCGGGCTGTGTCGAAGCTGTCGTTCATCGTGGTGGCGATCACGCCGGTAGGTCCACGCTTCACCCACCCACTGCAATACAGACCTGTGAGAGGTGTTGGGTTAAGATACTTTCTGTTGGGCGACTTCTCATTCACTCAAATGTAATTGTTTATTTATTAACAACCCAGCTGCTCAACTCAACCATTTATACAACTCTGTGTGTATGTGTGTGTGTGTGTGTGTGTGTATGTATATAT
>JAODKC010000095.1:13005650-13020104 GCA_026777985.1 Mormyrops attenuatus | reverse complement strand
GTCACAGGACACATGTATACATCTCTAGAAAAAATTAGGAGTCATAGCAAAGTTTCACTCATTTCTCAATTTAAGGGTATGCTTTTGTGTAAAAAATATATTTTGTTGCAAATTCCAGCCTGGCTCTTCCATGCTTATCACTGATGAAGGGCTTCATTCTTGCTTTAATGGTCTTCAGCCCTGCAAGCCTGTTATGAATTGTTCTAGCAATGTATTCACACCTGCACTTAATGTTTCCCATTCCTTTCGAAGGTCACTTGATGTCATCCTCCGAATTATGAGGCACTGTCGGATAAATAGATGTCTGCCATTAAAAACTCGCACGCTCTACCTGGCTGATTTTTGATCACTGCTAGTGTCTCCTGCTTCACTTTGTTTTTGTGTACTGCTGTCTTAGAAATTCTGAGCCTGGAAGCAGCCTGCCATGCAGTGTAGCCTTCTGCCAGCAGAACCAGGATTAAAAACAGCAGAACAGATGTTTATGCACTGATGAACAGGATACGGTCCTGTTCTTAGTGCAGTAATACTATGCAATGATCACTAGAGAAGGACATTTTCAAGCCTGTACCAGTTCAGTAAGGGTGAATAAAATGCCAGCAAAAGCCATACTGAGACGTGTTGGTACTTTTTCCTCTTATATTTTCCATTGGTTGGTATTCAGGCTTTGTATTCTTAATACTTAGTCCGCAGTTCAATGATCGATTTTGTAATCGTGTCGTTGGATCTGTGTCCGCATGTTTGGGTGGTGGTCCCAGTCTTTAAGAAAGGGGACTAAAAACAGAGGGATCACACTCCTCAGCCTCCCTGGTAAGGTCCATGGCAGGGGGACTGGAGAGGAGGGTCCGCCCCTTGGCTTTGGAACGCTGGACCAGCTCTTTACCCTCACAAGGATACTGGAGGGTTCATGCCTAACTAGTCTACATGTGTTTTGTGAACTTGAAGAAGGCATGCGATCATCTTCCTCGGGAGGTTCTGTGGGGGGTGCTCCAGGAGTATGGGGTACGGGGTCCGGTGCTGTAGGCCATCAGATCCCATTGCCAGCAGTAAGTCGGACTCGTTTCCAGTGGGTGTAGTACTCCGCCAGGATCGTTTGGTGCCACATCAAAGTGCCTCGTAATGAAACATTGTCCTCAATTCAACCATTTCAGACTCTATGATACCTTCACATTATTCAATAGTCTCCAGAATGTGTGAATAGCATTGAAGTCATACTTTTCTTATTTACTTTTATATTAAAAAAACAAGTGCGATGCAGTGCATGGTTACCTAGAAAACTGTTCCACTGTTGATTTAATTGGGGAGCCCTTGGCACAGTCGGTAGCACTGTCATCTCACACGTCTCAACAGGGTTAAGAATATGAATCCCGCTCTATCTCTGCATGTATGAAGTTTGCATGACCTCTGCATCACAAACCTTATTTTTTTCCAGCAGAATAATTTTTCTTTCTTAAAAACCATGTTTCTTCCAGTACTATATGAAAGCAAAGGCTAAATTGTCAAACACAAAGAAATGCCATAATCACCGAAGGGTCCTTTCACAATGTCAGAATTGGATGCTGTGTTAAGAAGCTTTTCCTCTTTATGCATAAACAAAGGCAGCACTAGAGTTCTGCGTATCACAAATCAAATGGTGTAAGTACTGGTGAGTGACATTCTGGTTAATGACATTCACTGCAAAGCCAAAGGGTGGAGGCAAAAATTTTAAATAAAATAAAATGAAATGATTGAAAGAAAAACATGCAGTGCCCAGAAGCAAATAACTAAAACAATAATAAGATATAGTTCTTTATAGGACCTAATAAACCTTTTTAAACCAATAAATCAATTTGGTGTTATGTAAATTACTTCAAACTAGGGGTGGAGCCGAACCCGAATACGGTATTCGGAAAGGCACAAATAATGTGTTTTTTACGAATACTTATTTCGAACAAATACTTTAAAAACTATAAAAACTATGACAATAAAGAGAAAATGTATGTATGGAAGATACGTGCAGGTATGTGAAATGCTGCTTGTCAATGGGCGTTTGTTATGAAACCAATAAAACTGCAACATTTTTCCAAAATAAAGCAAGCATCCCTTTGCTTTGTGCTTTTTCTTTACTTAGAAGTACTGGTTCAGGCTACATTTTGGTACCAGCACTGTTTTAAAAGTATCGTTTTAGCATCAGTGACGGAAAAAATCCACAAACCTACACTGTCTGAAAAAAAGTACCAATTTGTATCTTTGAGGGTACAATTAATTGTCACTGGGACTGTACCCTCAAGGTTCTGCCAACTGCACCCTAGCTGTAGGCAAATGTACCTTTTACAGTACAGAAATGGACTCGGGAGAACATTGGGGGTACTTTATTGTTGTTTGTGCCTTGGGGTACAAAACTGTACCAGGCCTGCACCCTTTTTTCCTGACAGCGAAGTGTTTACACCTGGTAACTCTCCCCTTGCCCAATCTCACCTTTTAGCACACTCGCAACTCCCTCAAAGTCAGCAGCCACCATATCTGGCATGGTACCTGGAAGGTTGACCATCTCCCTGAGCTCCTGAAACAAACAACACTTGGGTTTATCGTAATGACACAATACAACCATCCAGGCACTCTGCATGTGACTGGCAGACAGACTTTCTGTACAAAGACATTTTTGCAGACCCACAAGTAATCCCCTATGATGAATAAGTATGTCCTATTCCAATTCCCACCTCAGCATCAAAAAGTACCGCTACCAAATGTTGTCTCCTTGCAAAATAAAGAAAGATCAGATGCAGCACAATTAACATTCGGAAATACAGGTTTCTGGGTCATTCAGCTCAATGAAGGAAATGATCATGAAACAAAAGACACATGGGATTACCGGATTCTGCCAATAAGCTTAACACACTACCCATCGATTAAATGAACAGTAACTGACAGACTGACCCATTTTTTTAATTAAATAATTATTTTTAATGGACAGCATGAATTATTCACCATTGTTATTTTACTGCAAGAATGGCGTGTTTTTCCTTCCATGCACTGCTTATTTGACAAAAAAGCATGCTGGTGCATAGCCAGAGCATTCAATTTGGATGTAATCTGACCACAGGACTGCACGGCATTCTGCAAAGCTCAGGCAATGTAATCCATGGGTTGAACTCAGACGTGGTTTCTTTAACCTGAGAGAGTTTTTCCCCATTATCATCACATTAATCTGGCGTGCAATGTTACCCAGGATAATCACAAAGAAAGAAGCTTTTCACTTACAACAACATGGCAGTAAGGGGTGAGGGGTGGAAAGGGCAAAGGTGTCAAAGGTCGATGGTAATAGCACCAGGAATGGAACTTAGAATTTTTGCTACTAGCCTTTTAAAAATGTACTACCCTAGATAAATTTAGATAAAACTGCAATGGTAGTGCCTATTTTAAGATCAAATCACTAAATAAAATGTTTTTAAATCTTTAAACTTCACCGCAAGCAACACGCAATAGACAATCCATTAGTAGCCTTAAATAAGGTGTATATTCATTTCTTCAATCATTTTATATTGCCAATTGTCCTACTCTGCAACTGATTAACTACAACAGCAGTAAAGTTGACATTTTAGTTCAATAATGTATTGTGAGTCTCTCATAGCTATGTGTACTTTTCTCTTAAGTGCATGGGAGAATCGAGGCTGAGGATCAGGATCTGTAGTTAGTGATTAAATACCAAAATGATTTATAAAACTATGTAGGCTATGGAGGCTTTTAAAATACTATATCCATAAAAAAAAACTGAATTTGGATCATGATGTCTGTCAGAATTCACCTGGTGTTGATCCCTGGTCTGTACTAATTGTTCACTTTTGAAAATGATGAATTATGGCTGTCAAGTGATTTCTTTTTTAAATCGCAATTAATCGCACACTTTGGGGATTAATGGCATGATTAATCGCATATACAATCATGTTGCAATACCACTCAAAAAAGATTTTATAATTTGAATATTGATTATAAACATTTATTTCAAACAGAAGTGTCAAAATAAAAAAATGCATAAATCAGCTTATCCATGAGACACTAACTGAATGTTTTGAATTTAGCTGTTTTTTTTCGGGGATTCTGTACAACTTCACCAACAAGAACTAAATACAACCAAGGAAGGAACACTATAATCTCTATTAAAAATTTTGGTTCATACTTTTCTCCCTTTTGTATAGCAAAATACTGCATGTGGTAAAGCAATCAAAGAAATAACAATCTTATAGCACTATAAGCACTATGCCTGCTGTGTTGTATGGAATTCTCAAACTGAGAGAACTGTAGTGAAAACATTTGAGCAAACAAACCATTTAGGTGCTCCTTTGGATTTACTTGGGACTTTAGTCATCGCTACATGAATATCCGTGTGGGTACCTTGCTGCTCTCTTGCATGTAAATACCTTTATCTGAATCCAATCTGATTTAACCCAAATCTCACAGATCTTCCACGAACGGAAAAAGTACCTTGTGAGATCCGGTTTGTCAAAACACTGGCAAGACATTACACAGACCTGCATGACATTTTTTTACATCAGTCTCAAGAACGAGTGTCAGGTAACTGCATGACAGATTAAGAATAATAAAAAAAAAAAGGTGGACTTTTTGTTCTTTTGTTTTGCAACCGTACCAACAGGTCCCCATTTGAGTTCGCCGACTGGGGGAGGGACCTGTGATTTCACTACATGGCTACGGGCCAGTTCCTGGCCAGTCACGTGAATTTTTCCATTGCTAAACCTTATAATTTTCTCGTTCCAGCCCATCCCCCTGTCACAGGAGCTCAACTCACTGTGGCACCTAGAAGGCACATTGTCATCATGAAACTTCCATTCTTGGATTAAGTTCAGAACAAATTAGAATAAAAGGAAAACAAACCACCCACGTCAGACAAATACTTCCATCTTATGAGTTAAACCTGCCTAAATGAGATGGTTCGCAATCAAACAGCAAAAAAACAAAACAAACTTGCATTGCATTGGGCAGCTGTATGCCTCCACACCTCTACCTATAAGTAAAGTAGGTAGGTTATGGAGGCTTTTTAAATACTGTGTATATGGTAAAAAGTGAATTTGGATCAAGATGTTTGTCAGAATTTGACTTGTGTTGACCTCTGATCTATACGAAGAATGGACTGATCTTTAAGGTAATAGACTGACCTTTATGGTACAGGCCACTTGGAGGGGTCCTCGCCGGCCCACAATAAAGACTCTTTGCACTCTACTTCCTGCCAGGGCTTCGAGGGAGGGCTGTGTGATATCTGTCTTCTGCAGAGAGGCCAGACGACAACATACTCAAACAGGCTCAGACAAGCGTAACGAACCAAATTCCCCTCTGGCAGCTGTAAACCAGATGATAGCAAGGGCGCTCTTCAGAATCAGGACCAGAATCAGCTTTATTGGCCAAGTATGCTCACAAACACACAAAGGGAATTTGTCCCCAGTTGTCAACGGTAACAGTCAAGATATAGGTTACGTACACTTTAGTTTATATATATATTTAACGTAACTGTGTGGTTGGTAACTACAAAAAAGTGTAAGCATGTCAGTGCAAGGAAAGGCATACATGAACCATATAAAGAAAGATACAATCAGTGCAATGTGGTAGTTATTTTCAACAGTGAGGTGATGCATGGCAGTGCAGGGGTGGGAGTGGAGGCTGAGATGAGGCAACTGGGTCAGCTATTCATGAGAACAATTTAATGTGGGAAGAAGCTGTTCTTGTGCCGGTTTGTTTTGGCACAGAGTGATGTGCAGTGCCTGTCAGAAACGAGGAGTTTAATGAGGTTGTCGTCCAGGTATTAGGGGCCTGTGACATCCCTGCCCATTTCCTCACGTGGGAGTGTGGGCAGCTTAATTTAGCAAACAAGATCCTGAAAAACCACCCGATGTCATTTTGATTATTGTAAACAATGGAAAATCTTAAGCAACTTCCATATAAGGACGGAACTGGAGAACAAACCATTTAGTAATTGTCTGTAGTCTGTGTGAAAGAAGCAGGAGTGGTATTCTTTTATGTTAAAGTCTCGGTGAACCGGAACATTCCATTCGAATAAATAACACAACGAGAGGCCATGATTTTCAAATAATGTTTTGTAATCTGCAAAAGTGAACACATCCAATATAATGTGTAGCAGTACAAATTGTATAAACGCAAATGAAATATTGTCACTTATTAAAACTGCAAAAAACACTAAAGGGAGGCCAACAAAAATGTGCAAAAATATTTTCCAGTTCAAGATGACTGGAAAACCCCTAAGATGTTGTTCTCCCTACACAGAAATATCATCTATAAACATGCCATTAACCTTGATGTTTATCTATTCCACCACCCTACTGGAAGCTAGTGGTCTGACCTTCAGAATGTCCAAAGGAGAAAGCAGGATCCTGGCAACATCCAGTGCCACATTCCCTTGGCCCAGAACCACTGCAGTCTCACTGCTCAGGTCTGGTCTTAGCTGGAGACAAGCAGAACAGTAACATTTAATACAGAAGAGAAAGCTAAACTGATCAAAAAAGAAACAAAGTTTAAACAACCAAGTTCAAACAAAGATTACCGAAACCTCACAATGCTTCATTGTTCATGGTTCTTATTCAGGAATGGAAGCACAGGAAAAGGAAGTATAAGGCACAATAGATAACTACTACTCAGTCTGTAAATAAACAAGGGGCAGGTAGTTATACATTTAGTCTGATGAAACGGACAGCTACAGCACATGAGCTCACTTCCTTGTTGCCAGGAAGTCCGTTGTACCAGCCAACAAAGTCTTTGGCAGAGTAGACTCCTTGTAGATCTTCACCCGAAATCCCCAGGCGACGATTCCCCTCTGCTCCATAGCTCTGCGCTCACACACACACAAAAACATCACCTCTGGGGGGGGAAGTTCACAAAAACGAACCATCGAGGCATGCCGACGACATTGGGCCCATCTGCGTGTGGAAACAATGAACAAACCTTACCAGGACCACAGCGTGATATGCCTGCCGCATCTCCGCCACGCTCACGTCTTTCCCAACGCCGACATTACCAAAGAAGTTGCAGCGCTCATGCAGGGCAGTCTGGGTGAAGGTGTTTATGACATTCTGAAAAGGAGAGTAGTGGTGAATTCACCAGACTGGTGAATTAGGCTTAATCATCCATGTCTGCATTTTGCTGGAGTAAAAACTATATGAACGTCTGCATAAGTACTCCTCTTTTGTACTACATTATTAATCGAAAAACCGTAAAATGAATGATTAAGTAATTTTACACTGGGATGGAGAATGAATTTCACTTTCAAAATGACCTAAAATGAAAGGGCAGTGTTGTGTAGTGACCTTGACTTCCGGATGGTCAGGTGCAACCCCAAACCGCACCAGGCCGAAGGGGACAGGCAGGCGCTCAAATAAATCCACCTGTATATCCAAGTGGCTCTGCAGAGAAGGGACAAAAAGCACCATGTCAAGCACCAAGCCTTTCCTCAATGTTAACCCTATGACAGAGAAATTTCTCATGAAGTATATACAGATATTAGCACATCTTTAATTTTATATATCTTTCGCTAAAATAATAAAATATTCTTCCCCGAGAGCTTTAAGGGCTGTAATGAACAGTATAATCATTGGTTGAAGCCACCCCTTTTTACAAATTAAATTAAATAAAGCTATTTCTCATTTAGCGACTAACGTGGTCACTGAACATTCACATACATACAATGGTAATAAATAAAATTCATTATCAGACCAATGCACGCATTTACAATCAAATTTCATAAACCTGACAATGCACACTGGAGTGAGGTCTCCGAAGCAGAATGTACAAAAATGTTGTTAAAATGTCCACTTCGTAAAGGATAAAAGACATTGAGTATGGAAGGATGAAATAAAGTCATAAGTACAGTCACGGTTACACGTAGGCTACTGTGATTTTCAATTAGCAACCATTATGCTTAAGAAACAGGTCACTGCAATGGAGCTCAGTTGCTAAACAAGAAGTATTACTTTAATAGCAAGTGGAATGTCAGAAAGTCCCAAACCAGTGTGATTATGCAATTAACGACGTGGATTGCACAGAAGTGAGAACTGAGATGATCACACGATTTCATAACCTAACTTTATTTACTTACAATTTAAATAAGATCTTTGTCATGTACTTAGATAACATTAAAAAGTTATTTTAAATCATTACACAGCTTATCTTCAGACAGTAGACAAGAACTAGATTATTCTGGAAAACCCCACAAGGGAACATGCAGCTTGTATCAAACCATTTTTGGTGGTTTTAGAACTGAAATCTGTACCAGACTGACGATTTTGGTGCATTTGAATTAGAATTTAATGAATTTAGTGATTAACTGTTATTGTTGACACACCACAGCACACAACAACGAAACGTGTTCTCTGCATTTAACCCGTATGTGACAATGTGACATAGCAGGGGGCAGCTAATTCAGCGCCCAGTGCTTGGGGGCGGTACCTTGCTCAGGGTACCTCAGTGGTGCCTTGCTGGTCGGGGATGCGAACCTGCAATCTTTCAATTACAAGCGCACGTCCCTAACCATTAAGCCACCACTGCCCACTTGATATGTACTGTAAGCCTCATTTCCACAGTGAAACATACATCAACTGGCAACACATATTATATTGCATTATACATATATTGTGTTGTCACGTCCAACACAAAAATTATGGATTATTGCTGCTAAGTTTGAACAGGTGCATATAGCATGTGCTGTAACAGTAATTAAGCCTTTTTGATGTAAATTTAGAAGCTGTACGATGTTCTAAAAAATGTAATGCAGTTTCATGGTGAAATTTCAGGTTAATTTCAGGTTTACCCGCTACAAAAATAGATATATATTTTCCCATTACCTTACAGCCTGCACCAACTTAAAAAATGTGTGTATCTTAAAATAACAGCCCAAAGGGAATTCAGAGCCAGAAGTGGCTAAACAAGTCTGAGGTATGGTTCCAAATTACAAAAGATTATAACAAAAAAACCACCTCTTTGTCATGGTAAATCAAGTTTAGGGGTAACAGTTCATTACCAGACATTAAATCCTTGAAAGAATTGTAAATGAGCAAGGTTCCACAAACTATAACTAACGATGACATTTTATATAAACTTATGTTTTGATAAACACTGCAATAAGCATAAAATGCTGATGTAATGGATAACTGAATTAAAGGAATTAACTGAACAGTGCCTTTTTGGTCTATAACGCATGTACCTACACAATTATCACAAATGTGATGTCTCGTTACAAATATCACACAAGAATATGAACCTTCCAGACATTCCATGCCTTCATAAACTTTTCAACACCCAAAACTTTTGGTCAGGACGAGGATCTACTTTATTGGCAGAGTACATTGAAATTAGAATGTGAATTGGTCAATAAATAAGGTTCCTCTCAAAAACAAAACAAAACAAACCCGATACAGCTGGGGAAGAAGAGAACAAACAGGAATTTAACAAATAAGAAAACAACAGGAAATAATCAAATGTAAACAACATGCAATTCCTTAATCCAATTCTAAACAAACTCCACATCTTTCAGTGCCATTTGGGATATCGCATTCTAAGTACTGTATGCCTCATTTCCATAGTCAAATCTAAAATGATTTCTAATTTGATAATCCACCTGGCAGTAGAGGCTTTAAAGCTGGCAGTTGTTAATTGATGTTAGTATTAGTACTATAGCGCTGGGCGTACTCATCGGGCAGTGTGGCATGCTGGGCCAGTGCCAGCCTTGTAAATAATGTAAATAGTTGTGTATACTTTGTGTCTATTGTGCTGTGATGGTGTTGTATTGTAGTGTGATGTATAGGATTCAGTGTTATGTGTCGTATATAGAGTGTGTGTGTGTGTGTGTGTGCCCACCATATGCTGTTGGAGGAGTGTGTCACTGTGTGAGTAAATTGGTGCTTGAGGGTTGTGCTCAGGTTGTTGGGGGGCTGAAAATAAAAGAGCACCCCAGTTTAACTCAAAGCCACCTGATCTTATGATTGCCCGCTGTCGCGATGCCAGGGTCTCTGTTGTCTTGTCCAACACAAAAATGATGTATTATTGCTGCAATTTTGAAAAGGTACATATAGCATGTGCTGTAGCAGGCATGAGGCCTTTTTTGATCTAAATTTAGAAGCTGTACGATGTTCTGACAAATGTAATGCAGTTTCATAGTGACATTTAAGGTGAATTTCAGGTTTCCCCTTCACATATGCTACAGCCTTAAAACTGTGAGTTTTTATTTTTATTGTTTAAGTTGGGTGCAATTGCTTAATTCGGCTGACTGACTACGGGTGAAAATGGATTAATCATGCTCACGGATAACCTTGCCTTCTGTGACTTTAAATAGTCCACATAAAAAGGCTTGAGGGCCTCACTTTCTTGTTGCTTGTGAAAGCTAAGAGTCATAAAAGACTATAATTTGGAGGTGTGTGTTGAGTTCTTCTGTCATGTGGATTGAGGTCCTTGTATTGTTTAGATTTTTGGGAGAGGAGTTGTACTAATTGTTTTTTTCAGGTTTAAATCAGAGTAGCTAATTAGGTGTAGAAGACTTATTTTCTTAGTCATTTTTTTGTTCTGGTTGTGCAGTAGATAAGTGCATTTTTTCTTTGAGGTAAATTCTTTCATTTATACCGAATTGGTCTTTTCTTTCTCCTTTCGCTCAATGAAAAGTGCCAGTTAAATATCACTTGGCTCTGTATGGGTGTTCTCCCTGGACAGAATATTTATGTTTCATTTTCCCATATCTAAGTCTGGCCTCTTTCCCTCTAGACTACTTGTTAGACCTTTCTAAAATCAGAAAGAGTCATAATACATAAAAAACACCCTGATTAAACTTTTCCCCCCATTGATACATTTTTCTATTACATAAGAGCTTGCGGCAACTTAAAAAAAGAATGGAAAAATTCTTAAAACAACAGCTCAAACGAAAGTCAGAGCCAGATTTAACAAAGTGCCTAAACAAGTTTGAGTTAGGTTTTGTTTTAAATTACAATAAAATGATAACAGGAAATCACCTCTTTATGGTAAATCAGGTTTGGTCAGGACGAGACTTTATTGGCTGAGTACTTTGAAATTTGAATGTGAATTGGTCAATAAATAAGGTTCCTCTCAAAAACAAAACCAAAACGTGATACAGCTGGGGAAGAAGAGAACAAACAAGAATTTAACAAATAAGAAAACAACAGGAAATAATCAAATATAAACAACATGCAATTCCTTAATCCAATTCTAAACAAATTCCACATCTTTCAGGGCTGTTTGGGATATTGCTTTAAATTGCATGTCCTCGTCATGTTACACGGATGTCATCATCCATGAGATTAAATGCTGTTCTTTTGGTCAATGTATGTGATACTAAAAGCAAAGATAAAAGAGCATTCTAAGACCTGCGAGGTCAGATTATGGATAAATGGTACCAAAACTATTTCAAAGGCATCAAACATACTTTAGAACTCAGAAAAGTTGCTAAAAAAAAAGACAAGGTCTTGGAAACCAATGGCCTGTAAGGAATTCTGGAGAAAGGGCTGTTATGACAAGTTGTGGCTCTGTTTGCGAAAAACTCCCATCCCAGTCTACAGGGCTCATCCACTTGCCTGTGACAACTTCCAGAGGTGGTTCACAGGCCATTATTTGTTGATGAATGACATAATGCTTTATTATTAGGGTAAATTACGTTAAACATAAGGAAACTAACAATACCTAAGAGGACAATCATGGTGATGCAATAAACCTGGCGGAAACAAAGCCATTTCCTGCACAGCAGCATTCTCCGCTCTGCACCTGCCTGTTCTTAGTTTCGATTGTGTCACTCGGAAAATGACACACGCCACATTATGGGTTATTAACTTGTGAAATCAGTCGACTTCATGGACGATGGGAGCATCTGAGGCTATTTCCTAAAGGCCGGTGTTCTGCCATTTTTTGCTGCCTTGCTGGAATTTGCTACCATAGCAGACATCTTCAGTTATGTCGTCGGTTTTTGTTACTTTTCCAAAATATCCTACCTATAGTCTTGAATGAACATTTGTATAAGCATTTATGCTATCAAAATAACTGTCCTGTACTTTAAATGGGGATGCAATCAGAAACAGCTATTTATCATTTTCAGTGTGGCAGCAGTTAGTAGTTCTATGCTGCCAGAAATCCTACAGTACCTATAGGATTCAGTAGAGTAACAGGTCTTTTTTTATAAAGAAATGTAATGCCAGGGTCAGAATGTCATGTCAAACAGAAACATAAATTGTGTTACCTGTTACTGAAATCACATATTTTGACTTCAATTAAATCAAAGACCACAAAGTTGTCAAAACAAGCAAAACAAATACACGTGTGCCATCAAAATTTACACAGAATTTGGAATACAAGCAATAAATTAGTGATCACCTGAATTGTTTGTAATAAACATAAATATACACAAAATATGAATAACACTTAAGATAAACCATGTTAAACTGCAAAAGGTATTTCAGGCATTTTAAACTGTAAAATTGATTTATGCATGTGCTGAAGCTTTTGGGAGCAGTTTCTGTTGGGTAGGAAAAAAGGGCAGAACATCTGTTCATACCTCTCCACACGTGGACATGGGCATACACATATGATGCAATGGATATAAATGCATTTCATTTGCGGTCGAACGCTTGCGGCACCAAGATTTTGGCTGCATCTGAAACTGCACACTTCAAAACTATATTGTGCAGAAGTGATACACAAGACATAATAGTGTGTCTGAAGCCATAGTGCACATCGCTTAGTGCACCAGAAGTTCCTGGATGGCACCCTACATCTGGTCAAAATCTGAAGTGTGCAAATACTACACTATTCAAACCTACAACCCTAGACGCGACTTCAGAGATTTGTTCTGTACTTGTTATGCAGGACATCCAATAATTACAGCAGTTCAAAGGGAACATAATGGGTCCAGAAAGTGGACAAAGTTTTGTACTCGTACACTAAGGAATTGCACAAAGTGACTATTCAGAACTCGAGTTGAGGGGGGACGAGGAGGGATGTCAGAATCATCCCCCTTATAAAACGAACATCCCCCCGTTCCATCCCTTGTGCTATTTTATCAATGAATGCATAGGTCTATTGAGTAAAATACCGTGAGCGAGAGGGCACGCGCGAATAAGTAAATTTCTGCTGGTTGCTGTTGGACACTGCAACGTAATGCACCTGATATTGAATATAAACGAAAATCAAGAACAATACACTTCTCATTATGTTGAACTTAATAGCGTATGAGAATCATAAACGTGATTAAACACGTTATTGCTGGTAAACAGTTAACTGTCTATTTCTCAGAGTTCCTACATGATGCAGCAAAATCAAAACTATATTTGTGCAAACCCACCAGGTACCTGTCACAATCAGCAAAAACTTTTCAGGGAGCTCGGGAATGAGGCACAAATATAACGCCATAGGTCACAAGTGACATCACCGTGTTCCTGGATGAACAATGTGACCAGAAACAGCTGGGATTCACTATGCAACGGCCAAAATGTGCCACGATGCTTTTGCACTAATTCGTAATAGAGAATTTAAGTATTTAAAAGGTGCCCTGTAATTCAGCACATAGGAGAAAAAGAACGGAAACATCAGTTTAAAGCAGCCGCAGCACCCTGGTAAATGTGAATGTGATTAGTGACTCGTGATTTAATCATGGTTAAAGTGTCACTGCACTATCACGTTTTATATGCACAAATATAATGCAGAATGTGCGTTATGACAGAATTAGGTGGTGGCTTATCGTTTATTATTAAGGATAGTAGAATATATTAATTATGTTTTTGCTTAAACAACAATAAAAAGGGTACACAGTTGGTCTCCCCCCATGTGCACTGTCATCAGCACAAAATATGTCTGATAAATGATAAAATTCACCATCCCCCCCGATTTGTTTTTACAACTCCACTAATGACTATTGCTGTAGTGTGTACCAGTGTTGCCAACATAGCAATTTTGTTGCTAGATTTTGTAACTTGCCCTGGCAACCTTTTGTCCACAAATAGCAACTAACATCAAATTTAGCTACTTTTAAATTTTATTTAGCGACTTTTGATGAGTCACCCAAATAATAAAATGCATGCATTCTCTCTCTAAAGGACACAAAATTATTTTCTCTGTCACACAGTCACAACACATGGTCTGTCTGCCTGGTTATTAGGCTTGTTATTATGAATGACTGATAAGTAGCTAATCGCTTATTAGCAAGCGAGCTTATGTTACTACGACATCAAGTTATTTAATGTTTAGTACTTTAAACTCACCTGTTTTCTCAAAGAAATCTCACAGCAGTTACCTGCCCTCTTTTAGATTTTTAGAATCAGTTCCAGTTTGTCACCCATGCAATGCCTTTGCAGTGTTTGAAAAATATCCAAATACAGTGGTACCTTGACTTACAAGTTTAATTCGTTCCGTGACGGAGCTCGTAACTCAAATTACTCGTATGTCAAATTAATTTTCCCCATTGAAATTAAT
>JAODKC010000095.1:12960625-12981719 GCA_026777985.1 Mormyrops attenuatus | reverse complement strand
ATAGGGTGATTTTCTTATGGAGATCACGTGTTTCCGTCTCTCTAGTGGAGATGGAGGTCTGCAGCCAGGTACTCTTGTGGGATCACACAGCTGCCTGTCCCGCCTATCTACTAGCGTGATTGGTTGGGGGAATAACACCGGCGTGCTCGGCGATTGGAGACGCCGTTCCCTGAGTTCTGGTTACCCAGGCTTTGAAAGTCCTGCGGCAGCCTCTCTCAGGTTTGTTGTTTCTACCGCTGTGCTTCTTTTTCTTATACTGGTTGTCGCTCTTCTGATATATATGATTCAGCTGGCCCTGTTTATTTTTCTATTAATCTAATTCATATTACTTCATATTAGGTTATTGTTTTATTGCTGTTTGGTTTATTCATCCGAAATCTTTGTGCAGAACTTGACGATGGTAGAGATATTTGATTAGAGGCGGACACCAACCATTGTAGGTTTTTGTTTTACAGCCATAGAACAGATTTTTTGTTTTCAATCAAAGGTATAAGTTAGATTTAATAGCTGGGTTGTTTTGTTCTGTTCTGTTCTTTTTTTGGTGTCGTCTCATGCCCAACTTGCACTGTTCCCGTTTACCTCATTGAGATAATGAACCCTAAAACTACGTTTGGGTATTTTGCCATTATTCACCAGTTACAGTGGTTTTCCCGTGGCGAATCAACACTTAGACGTGACACACACAAACTACGAGAATAGTTGGAAGATAATGGCTGGATGAATACAAACGTATTTGGAGAAATATATACAACTTCAAATAATCTCCAACAATTTCACTCTACAAAACGATTTTCAACAAATCATTTAAACCCCGATGGAAATCAAGTGAAGTTCTTACAGTTGTTTCTGAAATTCTGGCATAATGTTCATTAATAGGGACAAAACTCTTAAGAAACAAACAATGCTTTGATTATTTTTTTCAAAGTCAAGGAAAACTTTTTAAAATGTAGAAGATAATTACAGTGTATATGTGAGCAACAACTATATATTCTTTTGTCATGTTTTAAAATTACAGCCATCATTGTTGTGACCATTAAAGCCCTCTAGTGGTGAGAGTAGTTCTAGGTTTTCAATTGCATTTTTTATTCTGAACACAAAGGAGGTTTAAACCTTAAAGTTTTATTTGGATCCCGCTTCATGCTATACGCCTGAATTTCATCACACATTACGCTTAGTGCTTTCTACCATAAACATTTAGAACTACTGTAATATTTATATATTCAAAAAGCAAAGACAAGAATAAATCAAAACTTCAATTCGGTACCACTCCTTACTCCGCAACCTTGTCTCACATTAATCAACAGGGAAACTGACAATGAAAGTGCAATAGTAGGGCTACTTATTGGTCACCATCACTTTTATGAAGTTTGTTACATTTCTAGCCTCTTGTCAAGTGGTGATTCAAGGTTTTACTATGATTTGGGAGATAAAAACACTTCTTGCTTTGAACATGTACATTAATTTAATAAACCACTAACCAATGCCGTACATTTAAAAAATTACATTCAATTTATGTTTTAAAAAGTGTTTCCTATTACTATTACTCTTATTTTTAACAGCCCCCAGTGTTCGGTAAATTAAAATCAGGATGCTCCCACCCACCCACCAAAAAAAAAAAAAAAAACGCTTAAAGAACTCAGCAAACACATTTCTGAAAGCGTTTAATCAAAATGTACAAGATGCATGTTACCATTTCGCCAATAAAACTGAATTCCTAATTTTGGTTGGGTGTTAATTACATAATACAGATTTTAAAAACCTACACAAACAAAATCCATTTTAACGCATGACAAGAAGGACAACTGGTGGGAAAATGTACCAGACTTACAAGTACTAAAAACACTAAATACTCCCCCTCTGCAGTATCCTCGCTCCAGCAGTTATCCAGTGACGTGTCAATTGTTTTGCCATGAAAGGTGCAGGATTTTATGGGCAATGTAGCATGTGAACTGCATAGCTTTATCACAGGATGTGTTTTGTGAAAATTTAACCATACTAAAATGTGCAATGAAATGTATATATTTTTCACTCCCCAAAATTTGTCACATATTAAATACTGCCAAATGAGCCCATACCCCACTGGCCTGCATTCAGTGCACTCAGTTATTCTAGTCTTTCACCACCAAACCATTTGCACTGAACCTCATTGGTCATATCAGGGTCACTGCCAGTTAGGTTGGTTTCCATTCCTTTTAGGCCGTCCCGGCAATATGGTGGTATTCTTGTGCTCTTTCATCCATACAAGATGCAGATGATCAATTAACAGTCTTGCAGTGGCAGCACCTCAGCACTGGATCCCGGGTCCTTTGAGCAGTGGACATGTCCCTCACCACTGGATGTCTGGAGGCAGTTGTTGAGACTGCCTCTGGCTATGCTGGGTGCGGAGAGCCTGCATGGCTCGCGGGGAGTCCTGGCCTTCCAGCCAGTCGTGGTACAGCCGCTGGATCTCGGGGTTCATCTCCGGCAGCCTGACGGGCAGGCTGCTGTAGGCCTCCTCCATCTGCTGCAGCAGGACCTTGTCCACGCGTCCGCCCTCCCCCTCACACTGCCCACGGCCATTCAGGCAGCCTGGCAATGGAGCAGCGGGAGTTTCGTTTAAAATATATAATTAAGCACAACAAACACGATCATTAGCAGCAGCATTTCTCCTCCACGTTGCAAATGTAATTGAATTACATTTAATAAAAGCAGCCTTTCTATCACATCTGGCCGGGAAAATGCATCATCAACCAACACACAACTATTAAATAAATAAGGCTGACAACATTAGACTAAACAGAAAACAATTTTATATAAGTCATATGCAGTGCAAATAGGAAGGGGGGGGGGCATGTACTGTAGATAGCAGTGTTAAATGTGAATGCCAGCCCACCTCCCCAGGACCCAAAAACTAGGTGGAAGTGGGTGTTTAATAATTTGCATTGATTTATTTAGCATTTTCTTTGACCCAATGAAACATACCCCAAAATACGCACTGCCTTCATCAATACGGAGCAATCAGCAAAAATTACCTCCTGGACAGGAGAGTACCTCTACCAGCTGATACGGGACCCTTCCTTTCCTCATGCGGTGCACCAAGGTCTGGATATTCCGGAAGCCATAGACAGCTGCAAACTGCAGCAGGGTTTCCCCATCGCGCTCCAGGGATACTTCAAGGAAGTCGCGGTTCCTGGAACAGAAACAAAATGTATGATCACATGGAGGGACGACAGCACATAGGAATGGTTAGAAATTCACAGCAAAAGCAGCTGTTCAAGACATCATCCATTACCGCCATAGTGTAGGAAAAGCAGGAACACAACAGAAAGGTTATGGCTCATGCAGTGTTGTAGTACTTGGTGGTCTCAAGATCCCTTTTTTCACTGACTCTGTCTTATCTCGGGAACTGAAAACATTTCAACTCGGTCCTGGACTAGAGTGTCTGTGATTCTGACTTAATTTTGCGGCAAGACACAAGTGATGTCTCATTTCTCCTACTCTTGCAGTAATGATACACATTAATAAAATACAATTAATAAAATAAGATAAGATAAAACAGGTCTGTTATTCACCTTCATTGTATTAAATATATATTGATTTTTATTATTCTTGAAAAGACGGACAAAGTACAACGCTACCTTGGAAAACTCTTTGGAACAGACGAGATGCCATTATTCGATGTTTACGTAATTGTGTTTTTCTCACATTCAAGCACACTGCTGTAGAGCAAACTCTGAACCGCTCAGTCCCCACAAGGTAAAAAAAAAAAAGGGTATTCATCATGTTGTGGGGACATTTGGTCCCCATAAGGTAAGGTATACCCACCCACACATGCGCACACAGCAAGCATAACCAACAAAAACTACAACTCTTACATACAGCATTTTACACATCCTTCAGCCTGATGAGTGGTTCACATGCAAATCTGATCAGGCTAACTGTGGTATAGTGCTTGGTCTTGATTCAGACTTGATACAGTAATGGGGACCAAAACCCCTAGGTTCACGGTTCATTCTAGCCAACCTCGACAATGTTGAACTATTACCTGAGTGTCTTATACACCACCTCCTCCACCTTTAGGCCAAAGAGCTCCTTGGCAGCATGCTTGAAGATGTGTTCCAGAAAGCCCTCTGAACTCCTGCCTTCATGCCGCATTAAGTTTTCCTCATGAAACTCCCCTAGCCTTCAAAACCAATGAGATTGAAATGGCACATCATCAGAGAGAAGAGACAGAAGCCTTCAGGTAGAGTCTGACAGTCTTCACTATGCATTGGCAGAGGTCATATAACAACTCACACGTGATCTAGAGGTACAGAGTCCACGTCTTCAGCCGAAACTCCCTTCTCCTCCATCATGCGGAGAACCTCACCTGAATTGAATCACGCAAAACCAACACAAATTGTTAGTATGGAACATGCAGCAAGTGAGGAGCCACTCTCAAAATACATGAAATCATATGTAATCTACGGGGAAGTCCAATGTCACAACTAAGGCTGGGTGAAATAGCAAAATATTTTATCATGATCATTTTTTCCCATATTGATCGATATGAATAACTATCACAATATATTTCAAGCAATTATTTCATATATTCCTTAGAATTCCCCTTTACCAAAATCAGAACATGTAAAAGACAACAAATTGAATGGACTGCAAACTGATATTTATTTCAATAACCTAGTCAATACAAAAATAAACTGTAATTAGGTGCAGTGTTATAGTTTTGATTTTTTTTTATTACTTTCAATTTTCATTTGAAATCCAGTGCAATTTTAGTTTCCAGTGCTCCACTAACTCCATCACCCTTGCTTTGCATTTATAGCTTATTCCGTCTTAAAAGACTACCATGTGACTGGTTGGAATTGTATTCATTTCTGTGATGCGAGTCATCAAGCAATGTCCATTATTGACAGTTTATCTAAATTCTTTTTTTTCTTATAATTTCAATTTTATGTGACGATAAGTTGATATATTGTTTATATCGCGTAAGCCATGTCACAATCACCATTTGTTTGATTAAAGAGGCATATGGCACTGAGCCCGACCTGAGGTGAGCACACAGTCAACATCCTGAGTCTCCAGCAGGTTGCTGTAGAACTCGTCTCTGACAGCCTCCAGCTTCTTGTCAAAGCAGGGGGCCACTACTATGTGGTACACCTTGTCCGGGGACAGCTTCTGAAATGGCACAACACAGGCTTGTAAGTGTGAAGAAATACAACTATATGATCAAAAATATGTGGATACTCCTATTAATTAGAGGAATTTCCAAATTAAGCCACAGACAATGCTCACACAGGCGTATAATAAAGCACACAGTCACAGTCTGCTACAACAAACTTCAGTAGCAGAATGAGTATTCTACAGAAAATGTTAGTGACTTTCCACTTGGTACCATCGTAGGATGACATCTTTCCAGCAAGTGAGTTTGTCACATTTCTGCCCTGTTATTGCTACCCTGGTCAACCACAATAATGTGATTGTGAAGGTTAAAATGTCTAGGAGCAAGTTCAGTTGTGAAGCCACAGACCACACAAACTCACAGAAATGATCACCTGCCAGATCACAGGTCACCCAACTTCAATACCCATGTTGAATGGCAACAAATTCTATGAGTAATGTTTCAACATCTAAAGGAAAGCCTTCCCTGTAGAGCAGAGGCATTATAGCAAAAATGCGCTGACCAACTTCATATTGATATCCTGAGTTCCATAATGAAATGCTGGCCAAGCTGGTATTCATATATTTTTGGCCACATAGTGCATCTTCTCCAACTGTAACTGAAAATGTGTACATTATATACATGTAGTGCATAAATGTAAATTATCAACATATAGTTTTGTTGTTAAAGGGACGGCAATCATGGTTAATGGTTCAACCAGCACACTGTGAAACAGCGATATGGTAACATCAACATTAAACAGTGTCACTAGGTGACAAAAGACCAGACTTGGCAGCAATCAGCTATAATTAGCGAACTGATTTTTAAATACAGCCGAGCATGTTAGAGAATACTTGTAGAGCCGACAGATAATTGCATTGTTTGTAGTTGTTATTCACCTATGGATGTGTGACAACTGATTTAGCTGGGGAAGTATTTTGGCTCGCTTCCTTACATGCTCTGTACTCTCCCTGAGCTTAAATAGGTTTATAAGACGTTGCATCATGAATAAACACACCATACATTCAACTGAATGAACTGTTTGAGCTGCACACAGAGGAAATTCAATGTTCGAAGGGGAACTTCTTCAAAATTACATAACGGCTTGTATTGTTCTGTATGTTTTCAGTCACTGGAATTCACAACAAAGACTTGCAATAAATAAGGGAAATCCAAGTAAAAGACCTGCTGCTGTGTGAAGAAGTCTTTGACAAGAGACCCCATGATCTGCTGAGGTGACTTTGCTGTGCATATGAGTGGTGTAACCAGACTGCCCAAGACCCGCTCTGCATAGCGAATCCATCCTGCAGAGAAAAACACACACACAAAAAATACAGGCATGCAGTAAATGAGACCAGTGGTTTTGTGAGAAAGTGTGGAACCCTTATAAACTGGGGGCACAGATGTCCAGCAGCGTGACGGCATTATCTTCCAAAGGACAGACATGAACCTCCCCCACCAAGCATATCTCTGATCCTCAGGACCCCAGCACTATCTCTGAGCTGTGTACTACCTTCCAGCAGCTCTGTGGTTATGCTAATTTAGGGGCTGTCTGGCTTTCAGTGAGCAGTTCATCTAAACCAGGAGACACAAGGACAGTCTAGTAATAATTAAAAAAGACTAAATATAAAAAATGTGGACTTTGACAAAACAGCACTGCTTTCAAGCTGATTGTGCTCAAGTGTTTAGTGATAACTGGGTGTTCAGCTGTAATCCTTTAAGGGAATAACACAGTCTCAGGCTCCAATTGTATGACTAACAGCAAATTCAGTGAAGCTAATCAAAAATGGCACGTTGAACAAATTCAGTCTCAACAAGGAAACGGCTTAAATTCAGCATTTAATCAGGCCTGATAACATCTAAAGAAAGGTGGGTGAGCAAATCTGGGATGCTTTGAGGAAGTAGAGTGAATGTCAAGACACCTTTAGAATAAATCTTGAGTGTGTTGGCAGTCTGAAACCATTGGTTCTATGGGGATATTTAAAAGTGGCAGCTGACCTGGACAAGATGAGGTAAACATGGGAAGAGCATTGCTATCATGGTGCCTGCGACGGAACCTCTGAATAAAGTCCTTCTGGCTCTCCAAGATGCTGAAGCCAGCGGCCACCGTGGTGTCAAAGACATAGTGCACACCTGGGAGAAAAATGGGAAAATTGGTGGCTCACATTCACTTGCAGGAAAGCTTGCACTCCTACCCACGCAGAGAGAAGCTGAGCCATTGTAAAGCCTACATTATTCATAGTGATTATACTGTCCTTTAGGTTACAAATACAACACCAGCACACAGATATAGAATAACATTGCAAAAAAAGGGGAGTTGACAAATAATACCAACCCTGGCCTATAGTGTTGCTAATTTAATTCCCCCCTCAGACATATCTCTGAGTGTTACTTACCCAAGCTTTTCAAGAAGCCACAGAGCTTCTGCGCGGCCTGTGGGACGTCCAGATGGAATTTGACGGAAAAGAAGGGAAGAGACTGGGGGCACACAGACACCGCCAACACTTTGTGTTTGGTGGCATCGCATCTCTAATGTCAGAGAAGGGGGAAAAAAAAAACACAAAAAGCACATAAACCAAGAACCTGGCCAAACAGCTTGTTTGAGTAACTATATAAACACGGCCATTATTTCCAGGTGTATGAGTCCAAGCTGATGATGCCTCAGGTGACCATAAGGTAAACAGAACTCATGTGGGATGATGCTGCGTAATACTGCACCTTGTTGAGGCTCAGAACCTTGTAGATCTCCTTCAGGTTTTGCTGCGAGATGCGCTGGCTCTCCTCATCTGAGACGCAGCGGTCGCAGGACAGGCAGGCACTCAGCAACACCGGCTGCTTCTGGTCCTCTTCATTTGCCTATAGCAGAGCCGCGAAGAGGGAGAGACACAAATGGTCACCAACCAGAACAGACGATAACATCCGGATAAAAACCTGTAAGCTTTGTCCTGCATAATGTAACAACCCTGCAAAATCAAATACTGCACAAAAAAGTCTAACTTTATAGCAATACGAATGACAATAATTCTACCACATACCTCGCCGTTGACCTCGTTTTTTTCTGGAGGGGAATCTTGGTTTTCATTACTCTGCTTTTTGCTGCACTGCCATTAATAACGTTATCGTTACTTAACAAAATTATACAGAGCAACATGTAAAGATAAGTACTTGCATTTTTTTCCAATGTATCTACATGACTGACCAGGAGGAGTTAAATATCTGTTAATAATCTGTTTTCCCAAACATCACAAACTTAGTCTAATGGCTCGCTTTGATATAAAGCGCAGATATCTTTTAGCAGTCAGAGCAGGAAATGTAAGTCTCACCTGTTTCGTGCAATTCTCACACTTTTCCTTTCGCTTGCCAATTGCAACTTCTGACATGTTTCCTCACATAACCTATCAAAACAAGTCGGCTATAATAGGTGCATGGTAGTCGTTTTAAGAACAACGTTTCAGTTTGGTATGAACCAAAGGGGACATGCCCCCCCCCCAAATTAATTTGGCTTCATTCATCCTCCCAATAAACAGGTCGCTGTATATAGATTATTAAATAATGTGCCCCTCTCCCCCATATCAAACTCTCCTACGCCACTGGTATGAACCAAAGCCGGATGTCTTTTAACTCAACCCCAAGGATGTCTCCATTTTTCGGCTAGACAGTTATCCTGGATGATAAACTGAAGGTCATTAAAACGTCTGTCGTGACGATTTAAAAGGGGAAATCCACTTCAGTTAACGGAGGTGTAGGACAAATAAACAATACAAAACAATAACAGGAAGAGGACGAAAAACTACCCATACCTTCTCTTCTGAATTAAACGTAGTCATAGGATTATGAGAACAATAATTATTAGTTACAAACGGATACAAGTGGTTAGGCGACTCTATTCGTTCACGGCCCTTAGTTAAGTAATAACCCATAAATACTTATTTGGTCGACGCCTTGGGTGAGTATGAACTGGCACCAACTCAATAAAACACCGCTACTTATATTGAAAAAGTATTACTGAGGTTAAAATACCACTCCGTGAACAATGCTCTGCATTTCCAGGACCAAAATTTTGGTTTCTCAGTAGCTTATTTTATTATAGGCCGAAAAGAAAATGCACTGTATGGCTTTGCCTCAGGTGACCCCTATGACAGCGCTGTGCCGCATTGCGAGTAGAATAACACACGAAATAACCAGTGTTTTGATGAAACGAATAAAACACGACACTCACCAGGTTTAGTGGACGAAACACTTGTTTTACAACAGGAAAAAACAAAAAGGTCACTGCTCTATTTGTCTGAAGGTGTGCGCGTGAGAAAGCATCGGTTAGCTAGCTGCGGACACGACTGCTGACCGGTAATACGATTTTCCGCTTTGGTTTTCCGAAGGCTGTCTCTAAACCCGGGGCAACGAAAAACTTATCCTACAGTGGGCCTACAGCACTCATCTAGGTCTGAGACGGACTCTGGACAGCAGTGCGCTACGGCACGACCAAGTCTCCGGTAACAGCAAGTCACACCACCCGACTCCATTGTGCCCCGTTTCCCATAACAGAGCGCATGCGCAGGCATAGCATTTCGGTCAGACCGGCGTTCTTTTGGGGGCTTTTTGTTTTTAACTCTTTGTGTTCTTTTAGATCGCGAAAAGAACAGTGCACGATTAAATGCAACCCGAGGTTTAAGCAGTGTGTTAAGTAACGTGAAGGGAAAATAAAACGACAACAACATAATGCGTGCATGACATTCAAAGCATTGAACGTTGCCTTGTTACAGCGTTTCAGATTTTAAAGCTATCTGCGGGCACGCGCCGAGGAGGATGGGCTAACGATCGCCATCAGCCAATCAGAACGCGAGTACTCGAGAAAGGAAGTAGAACCCGCCTAGTATGTTTTCACGCTTCCCTATTTTCCAAAGTCTCATAAAGAAATATTCTGACATCTGAATATTGTCCTGGATCTTTAAAAGGCAAGTTAAATAGTCAAAAATGTCGGTATTAACTATGTACGGACCTTCCGAGTATGGCTGGAAAAAGGCGATTATGTATGTACTGGTCTGTATGTAGATCTTACTCAGAAATTGCAAGTGTAGGATTAATAAGTCCAATTTTATTAGTTAGCTGGAACGTAAGGAGGTAGCTTCACGTGGCCTTTACCAAGTATTACTTTGCAAATATTTGTCATAATCTACAGTTCCATATTCGGTTTATTAGACTCATCAGCAAGCTATCATTTCCGTTATAAAAGTCGCGGAGAAGACAGAAAGATATCGCCAGAGATAACTTTCATCAGGGGAAATCGAAAGGGTACATCACACCCTATATTTACTCTGCTTTCCACGCCTAAATCATTAGGTACTGAATACATCGTACAGGTTGTATGCGTTCGAGATTATTTCATGTTCATATAACTCAGCAATGAGTACATATATTTTCTGTGTTTCCTCTAGATGGGGTATATGACAGTGAAAACGCACACAGCCTCTCTGTTACATCTTACAAGGTCCCCCGGAATTCGCTCGTGGGCTTTGCTTGTTGGTACGTTGGTTCATTGCTGCAACGTGCCGCTCCCTTGACTCTGCCTTTAGTCGATACATCCATTCATTTAACAGGAAGGTGGTGCAGATATATCCAGTTCTTTTTTTCTTGTACTGCCAGGTATAGCCTCGGTGGGTTTGGCAGCAGCCTACTACAGCTCAGGTGAAAGCATGTTTATCAAACAAACGTACAGTCTCGAAAGTCTGCGTATTTGCAATGTGCTATAGAATGCTTTAATAACAAACCAAAAGTGTGATGTGCTATTTCACTTGCTTCTTTGACTTTCAGATAGCATATTATGGAAGCTGTTCTATGTGGTAGGCTGTTTCTTTGTGGCTCTTCAGAACATGGAAGATTGGGAGGTAGGAGACTGCATCACACGTGAACACATCTGATAATCAGTAACCAAATGTAATTAACGTGATAGCTGGATTATTGCAATAGAATTTGACAAACAGATGTGGTACCGTCTTTTCCCCCTCTGGATTCATGTGTTGATTTTCATATGGTTTTAGGAAGCTTTGTTCGACAAATCCAGTGGGCAGATAGAGCTGAAGACGTTTAGTTTGTATGCCAGAATATTGACTCTTTGGAAGAAAGGTCGGGAGAGAGGTAAACACCACTTCCATCTGAGTGTCTACCTACTGTACCTGACGAGGCACAGCTCTGACCTGTTAATCAAGTGCTTGTTGTCGTCTGCCCAAGAACAGAGTAAAACATGAAGGTTTTTTTATCTCCTCCTTCCTCCATTCTTCATTCAGTGGTGCTGCCCTTGCGATACCTGCGGGATGTCACCATTGAGGAGGAGAAGGTTCGCTACCTAGGCAAAGGTTACCTTGTGGTGTTACGCCTGGCTACTGGCATCTCACACCCACTTACGCAGAGTGCCACTCTGGGTGGACGCAGGTACGGACCAACTGGAGGTGTTTTTGGGTGATTATAATTTGGGCTTTGCCTGGGTGTACCCAAGTACTGTCAAGAATGTGCCTGTCTCTGTGCATATGTGTACACAGGCGTACTCGGTATTCAAACTGCACTAAGCTATAAATGCCAAATTAATTCTGTTGGAGGTAACAACGTAGTGATTGATAAGAATAATTTAATTCATCTTAATCAATTAACTTTTTTTCAATTCTTTACATACCTGGTTTGATAGAGATACACACCTGTGTAGGTACATTTGCATTTAGTTACTTAGCAGACTAAAGTGACATACAATGGAGAAAGCAGGCACTAGGCTTTATGTTAGCATGTCATTAACCAGTCTTAAGACAGGAATAAAAAAAGGGCAAAATTCTAAATAAATTGAACACAAACACCCCATTAACTGTTGCAAGTACATTATCAAGCTGTAAAAATCCACTTAGGAGGAAGCTGTGATATCAAGCTAAAAGGTTTTCCTATATATTATTTCTGAAGTGATGTAGATGCCGTGGCCATGCTGCTGAAACGGTTTTTGGGACTTGGAGAGCCTAAACGATTTCAACATGAAGATGATGATGGAGCAATGGATGATGCTGACGATTATAGCAGTGACTCAGAAAATGATGAGGACCACTGATCTGCCTGTAATGCTCCACAGGTACATTGTGAGAAATTTTGATGTCCAGTACGAAGATCGAAACCCATGAACTTTATTTACTCCATTGTACAAACTCCTTACAGTTCTTCAGTATATGCAGCACATAGTTAAAATGTTTTAATTGTTGCTGAAATGTATGGTTCAGTTGCATATACTCCATGCTGGAAATTAAGATGCATGACTTAATACAACTATCAATTATAGTGATAGTTGACCAGATGGTTTCTGATCATTATGTTACACGTTCATGAGTCAACTGCACGTGTCTCCAATATGTGGCATTGCCTTCTACTGCTAAAGCAACCCATTGGCCTTGGACCAGTTGCATGGGTCTAACTTCAGTACCTCAGGATGAGCAACTTTCCATTATGCACTAAAAGTCCAAAAGTACAAGAATTTAATACATGCAGGCATCAAAAAACGTGTTCACCGCTGCTTGCACGACGACACGGCTGGGACTTGTTACACCACGGACCTCCAATTCCTACTCTAACTGAACGTAATACATCTTTTTGGAAAACGAATGAAATCACAGTTTTGTGTTTTTTTTTTCTTTCTAATGCAATGCTCAATGCTTTCTAATGTCAGAAATAAAAAAGCGAACAGTAGTGTTTTGGTAAAATTTAATATGTAAGAAGGGTATGTTTTCATCTCTGCGATCAGTTAGACATGCAGTCAAGTGCAGTTAGAACCTTAACAACAGCGCGGTTAATGTTTTGGCTGTAAATATTGGTTATAATTTCAGACTGCTGGAAACAGAACCGTTGGTTAAAAAGCTATAGCCTGAAGTGTTAGCCTTTTATTCAAATCAGTATTTTACACAAGAATTTCACAGTTAAAGTACCAGAAGCCTTGGGTTTTCCACCACGAGTACTGCAGCTAAACTGCTAGGCTAACAACTGCCCATATGCATGGTACATGTTATATGTATGTTCACATATAATAACTAAAGCATGAACCACAGGGCCTGATGACCTCAGTATTAATGTCCTTAAAATCACATGGGGTGAGGCGATAGTATTCTGTGCCTCTACTGAAGTTAATGCTCAGTGGTCCTGGCATTCTCCATCTCTGGCCTCCTGGCCAGCTGGGGGCAGGCGAGTGTGATCCGGAAGCATCTCCTGGATAATGGCTTGCGTGTCCTGCAGCAGACTGCGGATGGGCTCCAGCAGTGCGCTGACATGCTGCTGAACCCACTCCTCTGCAGTGGCCTCTGGGAATAGCTGTGTCATCTCCATCCACAAGGCCTGGACCTTCTGCTCTACACTTGCCAGCCAGCTAATGGAAGGGAGGAGAATGAGTGTTTACATAATATCACCATAATTCCTTAAGATTATGTGTACATTCACAGGGACATGGGGAATTCATATTGCGGGAAACAGCAGTTTGGTATTTTGGCATTATATACTATGGCTCTGCAGATAACCAAATTGGACACGCTGGTGTTTTTGCCAGAAGTTGAGCGTAAGATATGGTAAAAAGACAAACTGAAATTTCGGCTCATAAGCATTGTTGTTACATGTTCAGTTTACTTGTAGCTGTTCAAAATAGGTAGCTTATTCGCATCACACACTTATAGCTAAAAATAGCTACATTTATTTCAGTGTTCACAGTTTTCCTTTAAAAGTAGTTAAAACTTCTGTACTGTGACTTAAGTGTGTATTTCATATTTTTAAATATGCTTAATTCTTTCCCATGGTTTACATCTGTTTTTGAATTCCTGTTTATTAGAACATAATAGTAAAGTGTTAAACAAAGTGTGGTGGGATAGATCAAAAATAAGGTAACAGCAAACCCAGGGTGCCAAACCCCTGATCCTGAAGTGCCGGTATCCAGCAGGTTTTCCATCATACTTGAAGAGTAACACTCTGCCTGAGATCAGGTGTGGTCCATCAGAGACCAGGTAGGATGGAAAACCTGCTGGATACTGGCACTTCTGGAGCAGGGCTGCCTACCCCTGCCATATGGCATATTTGTCATGAGCATTGCTGTGCCAAAACTTTTAATACCATAATAAATAGTCCTTTTATGAATGGCTAAATAACTGGAAGACTGCGGTCCACACCCAGACTGAGAAGAGAGAGGTAAGGAGCGTGCACTGATTACTGCACCCACCACACGACACACCAGTTCAGGGATGAGAACCTGAGTGCAGCCATGTGGAGGGTGATACCTCAGCACCACACTAGTCTGATTGATTTTTTTCCAGTGGCTGGAGTGCAACCAACCCCAAGTTATTCCCTGTAAGTTGGAGGACCTCCTTATAGGGCTGGATGTAGATTAACGTCATACCCAGAATGAAGCAACTGCAGGATAAGGGCCTTGCTTAAGGGTCCAACGGAGTAGAGTCACTCTGGGCATTCATGGGATTTGAACCAGCAACCTTCCAGTTGCTGGCACAGATCTCTAGCCTCAGAGCCACCACTCCATCCCATGGACCCAAACTGAAATAAAATTTAATCTGAGCCATGAGCTTGATCCCAACCCCTGCGGTTCAGCATAATGTTATCGGAAGCAGTGGACCTTGGCTGTGTGGCGCGAATGGAATGTGGTCCTTGGGGAATAGTTGAGGGCCCCTGGTTTAGACCGACACAAGCCAGAGTAAATGATGATAAGCTGAAGCTGACTTACAGCGTGGCCTGCTGTTGTATTTGCTGAACTATAAGCGGGTTAGCCAGTCTCCTCTGCTTGTGGTAGGGAGTGAACCAGCCCTTCACATACCTGCACCAGAATAAAAGAAATAAAAACAGTCCCTGTTACCGGCAAGCAGAACAGAAGCACATGGCTCTCTAATATCTGTCCTGGTGTGAGGGCCCCGTAGCCATTTACTGTAACTCGCTAAGGCACGTCTTAGGAGGCAGACTGGCGCAACCCACGTGTTATTGGCCGGGAAATGCAGCTCCTCTGACTGCAGCATTGCGGTGAGCTCCACCACCAGCCCCGCCAACGTGAATCCCGGGTACGTGGGCGTGCTGCCCGGGGGAGAGCTGCGACGAAGAGAGGAAAATGCCAGAGCCATGTTACTGCCCCCGACTGACCGGGTCACTGATACCACAGCAGATTAACACTGGAATGTGACGTTAAATATTTGCATGTCGTTTGAATGGCTTGATATGCTTATCTAGAGCAAAACTCTATCAGAACAAAAACAGGCAGTGCCGTTGTTTCAAATTCCATGCTGTACAATAAACTATGATATTATGCATCATATCGTAGTTTAGAAATCCCCCGTAGGTTAAGCTGGATGTCAAATTTACGCAGGTGGGGAAGAAACGCTTTACCTTGCTATGAGCGTCACTTCTGTGGTAGTGATGCCCAAGGTTTCCGTCGCACTGCTCTGGGCCTCCTTGCCAAAGCTGCCTGAAGCACACGTTCTTAGCTAATCTGTCCGTCAGACATCGTGAAAGGAATGAGAGCGGAACTAGCGACTGACCGTGGCACAGGGTTTGAAGGCAGGCAGCGAGAGAAGGGAGCCCCAGTGGCAGCAGCTCACACAAGACAGACAAGTGGTCATACCTGTGAAAGGGGAAGAGGCACTGAGCCTGAAGCTTCTATCCTGTTCCCCTAACAGTGCCTTTCTCTATATGCAGGCCAATTGCCCTGTTCCATTCTAGTTTGCTGTTTAAGAAATATCATTGCTCTAAATATGCAAAGTCCAACTAGATATTTGGCCTGCAACAGCCCTCTTTACTCATGAACTGTGAGATCATGCCACAGCACCTCATCATTACATCATGGACCTGCACTGCTGACTGGTCAGGTGACTTTCTCACCTCTGCCAGCCGGTGATGGCGATGCCCTGCAGTTCTATCCTGCCGGGCAGTGCGGCCGCCACCTTCAGCCACTGCAGATGGTTATCCACGTGCCTCTGCGTGCAGGTCACGCAGGTGCTCACGTCGGTGGAGCCTTTGAACGAGCTCGCAGCCCACACCTGGGACAGACCCGCACTCCAGTATTTTTCCAAGAGACGGACTGAATCGTGCAGGGGGGAGAAACATAAAGCAAACAGGAACACCATCAGTCTGCAGAATCTGCAGATTAAATATCTGTATGACTTGTGATCTGTGGAGATTTGTCTGCCCACTGTCTGCTCTGTTACTACCTGTGTTTTCAACATCAAGAAAGGGGCTGTAGTCCCACAGCATCAACTGCACAACTCCAACAAGACCACTGTCTGTGAAGGAAAAAATGTTTAAAAAGATATGAAAATACAAATGTCAAAGCATCATATCGTTGCTGTGCAATGAAAATCGTACATGTCCACTTTTTGATGATTGTGACTTTTTACTGTAGATGGTATACACCCATCTCCTCTGTCTACTGATAGTATTTGATGTCTAACTGATCAATGAAAAGATGTTTTATGAAGTCAACTATTCCACTAGTATTTGTGTTCTAGTTAACATTTGTATTCTTACTGGTTGTTTGTATGGACTACCTTATATTGCTATTTTTAACAATTTAATGGTGATAACTAGATAGCTGGCTAACCAACATCATTGTTTATTTTGGATCTTGTTGACACTGACATATTTGCCTCACTGATAATTAACCACCATTGGTCCATTTCAAACATTAAACCGTCCACTGATGGCTGTGTAAAGAAAGATTTCCGTTTGTGGTGCCAAGGAAGTCTCGTGAAGTTGTTTTAGGTTTATTTTGTAAAGTAGTGTCTGAGAAAATGCATTTTTTTTTTCCATACTCCTGAATTAATGGGATTTTGGAGATACATGCTCTTCATTGGACAGTGATGATATGCATTCTAAAGCCACCCATGCATGTCACTGAATATCCTCCATGAAAAGCTACCCCTATGAATCATTACCTTTCAGGATATCGTGGCTCATACCCCTCAGCATGTCATCCCACATGATCAGCTTGAGCTGGGGCCAGGTTGCATGTATGTTCTTAGCCACGTCTGTCACATGACCAAGGAACAAGCCGTGTACGTCATGACCTGGAACGCTCAGCCACTGCTTTGACTCCTCCCCTTGGCCGAGGAGGTAGACCTGAGAAACATTACATTATTTTCTGTTTTATTCTAGTCTATAGCATAGTAAGGCTATCCATTTTCAAAGCAGTAACAGCACGGGAGAAATTCACACCCATAATACACAGTGTAATAATAATAAAAAAGAACAGAGCAAAGTATCCAACTGTACTAATTAACTGCATACTCTTAGTGGTTTTGTTATTTGTTAATGCATTGCTATAAAGTGTCTGCATTCACGAGATGCTAATACTCTGGCATTCAGTGTTACATTACAAAGACCATGATAGTTAGCTGGGTTCAGACCTTCAATAGGTTTCGGCAAAACATTTCTGCTGTCACAAAGGAAACAAAACTTAGCAAGCTCTGCATTTTAATGACTGTTCCTTTTGAAAGATAGCTAGTATATGTAAAAAAATAAATAAGAATCAATCTAAAGTTTCCCACCGCTGCTTTTGCGTGAGCTCTGCATGTGCACTCTGATTATCTTACAATTATTTTCATTCATGCTTTTGGACTCATTCATAATCAGTGTGACGTGCTTGTGGTAAATTTAACAAAGATGAGTGAGGAGGAGAAAAGCAAACAAGAACTGGTCACCAAAAGACATTTGTCTTCTGCTGCATGAATATATTTTGGACGGCATAGAAATGATACTGAGGCATGATATATTTGTATATGCTATGCTGTAATTGAAATATGTGCAAATGGGCAATAATCACCAACGCTTTAGATAACGAAGTTATAAATTTGTGTAGATGCAGATTTTCGGTACTATTTGAGCATTTACTTATGCCCACAGTTTGATAGGCAGATTAGTAGAATGCCTAAAATATTATTGAGAGGTGTACTGTGATGCCCAAAAGTTAGTAACCATATTAATTTGGCGTATCCTTGTTTTTTAAACTTGGTTAGCGGAGCACGCCACATGCTACGGTTTTGGTAAATCATGGAAGCGATAAGCACTAAAGTTGGGGTGAAGAAAGGGACAGCTCGGCAGTCATAACATCTTTTGAAAGAGGAGATATTGTAGATAAACAAGGTATAAAGACGTTGGTGGTGTGGCGCTACTTTTTGCATTGTGAAGTCCAACATGTTTAGTAACAAAAGAATACCTACTACTAATCAGCTTATCCAATTGTGGGCGTAAGTAAACGTCCGTATCGTACCAAAACCTGGTCCATCCATCCATTTTCTGAAACCACTTGTCCTTTACAGGGTCATGGGGGGTCCAGAGCCTATCCCGGAGACTATGGGAGCTAGGCGGCCAAAAAGCTGGCGTCTGGACAAATTTTTATGCCCGTTATCTAAAGCCCTGTAATGTTGGCAGAGATCTGTGTCTGTGGACACAACTTGCAACAACACCAGCAACTTATTTAACCTACTCTACCGGTAAATAATAAGTTCTGTTTGCTTTGGCTTATTTCATGGAAAATTTAATCTCCATTTTCGTTTTACTGAGAGCATGATATTAAGTGCAAATACTTCAAATGATCACGATGTGGTATCGTGCAGCCCTATATATATCACTATTTGTGCATTTCCTTGTAATTGCTCTGTACAACGACAAAGGCATTTCATTCTATTATATTACTCCACCTACAATTGTTTGGAATCGGAAAATGTTTTTTCCCGATTTCCTGTTACAGGTTCCCTACCTCATCTGCCCCGATATGCAGATATCTGCTGTCAGGATGCAATTCCAGCACCTGCCGCACCATCTCTAGCACCAGCTGCAAACTCTGTGGCTTGTTTGGATTCAGGGTCCCAAGGCAGTAACCAACCTCCCGTAGATCCCAGAACTGCTTGTGCTTTAAGACAAACTGCACAGAAGTAAGGTGACCTTAAAATTAATTTATAATATGAGCTCACACTTCATAAGTGAAAACAGATACATTGAAATATTCATTGACCAATTGCATCCACTCACGTTTAGAAGAAATGGTGGAGATCTCCAACAGATAAGATTATGGAGCAAAGCTAACGGAATGGGTGCTACATTCTCACCTCAAGGTGCCCAAAAGTCTGAACCAGGGGAATAACCTCCAACCCACTGGATCTGGCTGCATCCTGAATTGACTGGATCTCTGCACGACTGCATTGGAGAATAATGGAGTCTTAAGTTTTAAGACTGTAATAGATTGCAATATAAACTAGGTATTAAAACATGTAATATCACGCAATGTCTGCTCTTTTCCACATTTTGTGTTCTAGAAATCTGTCAGAATGTCCAAGAATGAAGCAAATTCATTCATTCAATTCATTGGCTAATGTACCTGGCAGTGACTGATAATATTAATATTCTGTCCAAGAAATATGTCAACACAGCTAAATGCGCAGAGTGTAGATGTACAACAGCTGTGAAAAGCACTTCAGAATTGCAAACGAATCTCACCAACTGCTGGCTCAATACAATATGACAGCTTGGGCTCATTTCATTAAACTAAACATTATTTCCACACAAGAGTGATTCAGCTGGTAGCAATGTTACGCGACACCTGCAGTTTGAATTTTGGCTCTTGCTCTGTCAGCTGCACATTGTCTTATCCTGTGTTTGGAAGTTGGCCCTTCACACACCCCAGCACCTTCAGCACTCACTGAACCTGTCTGGGTGTGTGTATGTAGTCCCTGTAATGAACTATTTCCCAAATGACTTTAGGCTTTGAGCAACAATTGCCCGGAAGGACGAGCAGTTGTTGTAAATGGATGGCCTGAATAATTTACTAATTTACATTTAATGTATATTTACTAACAAATAAACAACCATCCATCTTCTAACCATATACCCTGAACTGGGCCGGGTTCATCACAGGGCACACACATGCACATTTCATATATTGCTATCATTGTGGGGACTCTTTATTCATTTCTATAGGCAAAACCCTAACTCTAACTATGATAACCCTAATCCTTACCCAGCCCTAACCTTAACCATAAGAGACCAGGCAAAGTACAAGACTTTTGGCTTTTAGTTTTTTGATTGCAGCACAGATGTTTATACAACTGAGGTTTATATTGAAGGGACCTGAAAAATGTGTCTGCAACACAAATTAATTAGTACTGAATGCCTATTGAGCAGATAGGATAGCTGATAAGCCACACCTGTATGGGGAGTGACTAGTAGCGCGCAGGATCTCCAGCTTCCCCTCGTAGGGAAACATGTCCTCATACTCCAACAGTAACCCATGGGCACCGAGCTGAGCAAACAGGGGCATCAGCTAGAGAGACGGGAATGGAAACGGGACACAAAGGATGTGTGTTAAAATAACTCCATGCCGATTTAAATTTGACGGCAGCTCTGTGGGCCACATAGATGACATTTCTCCAGAACGTCATCTTTTCTGTCTACATTTTCAGGCTTCCCAGTGGAACTATTGTGTGGATTGTACCAAGTATTAAAAAGCGTCCGTATTAATTTCAGCATTTGACGTAACAAAAATTGTTTCTGGTAACGTTGATCATAATCACCCTAACCAAGTTAAGTGGATGGAAGATGGATGGACTGATGGATGATTATAACTGCACAACAACCAGAATTAGACATTAAATTTATGTAACCATCTTGTAGACACAATTTTGAAGTGCAATTTATTATGTAAATGTCTACCCTCCAATTCGTTGGTTCTTTCGTTTTCATCATGTGCACAAGTTCTTTCATGCATCTGCTTCCATGTCATGTCTCACGATATATGCAATATTTTGTTGTTTTTGTTAACACACATATATATATATATATATATATATATATATATATATATTGTGTGTGTGTGTGTATATATATATTATATATATGTAACCTCCTGAGACCCGGGCCATTCATTTGTGTCCTCTGTAGTGGACATTTTGTTTTTGCATCTATCTTTTC
>JAODKC010000095.1:12937033-12960525 GCA_026777985.1 Mormyrops attenuatus | reverse complement strand
TAAATTGTAAGATGCTTTATTTCCTCCAAAGACATAGAAAATCACAAATAACCTGAAATTTTCCTTGGGTCTCAGGAGGATATATACACACACACATACACACACACACACTCAGATCCTGCCAGAATGATAGAATGATGATTCTGTTCACAGAAGACAGAAAATTCTAAAGCGCTTCACTTTTCATATTACTGACATCATCAGTCGCATCCCCTTCAGGGCCGGATAACTTCTTTAATAATTAGCTGACGGTACCTTTCGCAGGTATGCAATTCTTGGAGGAGCCCCTTTGAGATCCAAGTGCACTAATTTCTTTCCACTGCTCCATGGTGGGACGCTCATGTTAGCTGTGGGGATCTGAAGTGCAAGGAAAGGCAGTAGTCAGAGTTATTCAGTTTGAAAGCCAAGGAAACAAGAAAAACTATCCGTAAGAGTAATGCAATGATGATTCACCAGTCTTACTAATTTGCAGCATCCTTGAATGATAACATTAAATCCTTCTATGACATCATGTTGAGCTGATTCTTCCTCCCACGGGCCTATAACGTCTTGTAGTAATATATCCATATAATGTGCTACCTCCAACTAATTTATTCTTTTCCTTTTTCTTCCATGCATTGTTTTTGTTAATATTATATCCAAAAATATATATATAAAAAATAAATACAGTGAAACCACACACCTTCTGTTTTGTAAAATCTGCTGCTTGGTTTTTCATGTTAAACCAAAATTAGAAGCAATTTACTTCTTCAGATCTTTTAAAGAATGACATGCAGCATTGATTCTATTAAAGTCATTTCTTACAAACATTAATTGCATCAGATAGTTAAAAAAAACAAAGGTTGCTACATCTTAATTGCTGTGTGTACCATTATGGTTGGAATGGGGAACAGAACCTGGTGACACAGGGATGGGCTTGGAAAAAACAAGCAGACGGACTTCCCTTATCACGACTTATGGAGGCTGGGCATAGAGCAGAATGAACACACAAGGGTCAAAACTAAGAAGTTTCGGTGAGGTCAAGAAACGAAACTAAATTTGGGTGTGTGCATTGTTGACCAACTGAAAAGTAATGAGACTGGTGTGACACTCTATTCAGGTTCACTGGATTGATTGTCATTCATAAACAAATAGCAAACTGGGCAAACAAACTCCCATTGAGGAATTTGATGAAAACATTATTTACTATAAAACACAGTCATTAAGATAATAGAATTTTACATGCAAGAAGAATGGAACCATTCTGCAGTTTTGTCATTAGAAGAAAGGGAAAGGCAGATTCTACAAAGACTATGGCAAGTTAAACGTTAAAATGCAATAACTGAAATATGAATCAGTCAAGCATTTCTGTAAAAAAAAATCTGGTCAATAAGCAATAATAAAGATATTATGCATCTTCTCATGACCCACTCTTTACCAAGTATTTTGTTCTACTGTTTATTTTCAGTTCAATAATTTTCCCTAGAATTGGGTAATAATTTTTCCACTTTTAGCATTTGATATACATTTTTTACCCTTGTATTATCGAGACTATTTTTGGCATTCTTACAAATATCCCTATACTGTATAACTGCACAACATTGCATAATGCAAAAAATAAATACAAACAAGGTTGAAAAGGCAGATTCAATGGTATCATTTGTGCAATATGGACACAAAACAGCTTTCTATAATTTGGGAAATCACCAGTGATCCAGATCATTGGCATGTATGGACAGCAGTAAGGTTGAAAAGCCAAGACCCACAGGATAATTTTGGAATTCACTACTCCAAAGCTCTGTGATATTCATTGCTGCCTTTTGCTCTAACACAAAACTTTGGAGTGTCAAGAGGGCATTTTATCATCTAGATTCTAGAATGTACGCTCAGTATCCCACAGAGTACTGCTGTGGATGGAACAGAGCCCAGCGTTAGTAATACTGCAGCGCCTCCTCTGTCTTCACAGATGTTTTCCATCACCAGCATTGATTATACGAAATAAATTGGTTATTGTTTGATAAACAATACCTTCTTCATTTTTACGACTGAGACGAATGTTAGATTTGAGAAGAAAACCAGATAATTCCAGAGGGTTCACGAACTTTTCCCTCAAAACCACAAATGCTATCTGATAGCTAAGGGAATGTTAAAAGTAGTATAAATTAACCACAAAAAAAACTACGGATCATTAACATTTTGGTTTTTATTTTCAGTAACAGTATAAATAATGCCGTTACACGTGACACGTAATTACAATCAGCTAACACTATGAAGAGCTTGTTTACATTCCATTAACACATTCATTACGCCCATTTGCTACCAAATATGAATGCATTTCTGTTACATTGACGACAAGTAATAACACGCTATGTCTGGCAAACAATCCAAAAGGTGTAGTGCGAAAAGAACCGTTTGTGATCCAGTTGACAAAGCCTTACCCAGCGTAGCAAAAGGCAGTCTCCTAAGCCTAATTTATTTCCTGTATCGCAAACGTATCGATTGCTTTTGTCTTACTGCATATTTCAGACCCAATGAGCCGAGTATGAGCGATCGATAAACCTTCCCTCTGCGTACCTTTGGCCCGGATGTACACAGACATAAGAAACGCTCACAGGTTATTGTTGTCGACTGTATTATCATTCAGGTTTAATTTGTTATTTTAATTAGGGAATAGTGTGTAAACGAGCTTTACAAATCCCCACAGGACGTTCTTGTAATCATACATATATGAGTGTTAAGTGATACAAAATTAAATAAAATTGTTTAGTGAATAATTTATATAATCCTTTAAATTTAACGAACACCCATTTAAAGCCAGTTAAGCTGTGCTACATTAGTAATACATATTAAATTAAATGTCGTGGTATAGCATTGTATAATAGTCGCAACTACAACTGAATTTTAAGAAATTAATTTTTGCAGCAATCATTTCTCAAATCCAACAGACAGAGCAAGAGCTACAGAGATCCGCGAGGACCGATAACCAGTAAGAAACGCGCGCCTGTCGCGGTTGCTGGACCCCTGACCGGATCAGGTACCGGGCAGTTGCCATAAGGATCTCATCCTGGTCGGTGCATGTTCAGTATCCGCTTGAAAACATGGCTATACAGCGACGATTTCATGGAAAGTCTACAGACGCTAACGGTATTTACAAAAAGATTAGGTAAGTCTCATTTTGTACTGCCAAAGTTACTTTATGTTTGACTTGCTGTTAAAAATGACGCCCTTCACATGCATACGTGTACGGGGTTTGACAGGTGTCATCAATAATGTAGCGATCTCTGCTTTGCTTGGAAATTACAACTTATCATCTCTATTTTACATAAGGTAATTCTAGATAATTTTGGCTATTACCTTAAAGTTACAGCCATTTGCATTTTTTTTATTAGGGAATCAAGTTCCTGGAAGTTGTTGCACATTTTACATACACAACCACATTAAAACTGCACGTATACTTGTAAATTGTCTACATATTTTATTATCAGGAATATAATATTCCGTAGAGTGCAAAGTTAAAATAGTAAAGTTGAAATCGAGCAATTGTATTAATGCAAGTGTAAAAGTGCTACACCAACATGCTCTTAAAATGAAAACATATCACTGACTTTTCGGTTTTGCTGTAAGTGTACAACACTGACACTCCACAAGAATTGCCTTAGTTGCTGAAAACTTGCTTTTCCCCCATCACTTTGTAACGAAATATCAGTTAAAAACACTTTATGCTGAGAAAGTAAGGACATGAAATTCCTTTAAATTGCAATTTTAAGCCTTGATCAAAGATTTTGTGCGTACAGCAGGAAGGTACCTGGAGTGCACGTATACAAACCTATAGTGTAGAACAAAGAAAAAAGTGTAAAGACTATACAAAATAAAACCAAAGTTGAAGAGTATTTTGATACGATAAGACTGAATGTTACCAATAACCCACCTTTCATTTATAAAATATTTCTCATTTAACTGAATGCAGACAAAATGCACCCAAACATGTTCCCTTCTGGACCGGAACAAGGGTCTTCCTGCTTGTGTTGATGGCTCTTGCTGCATGCTCTGCGGGCTGGCTGTTCCTTCTCTGGGGGGATGATATCACAGAGACTCTAGTCTGGCAAAGTGAGATAGTTCAGCCACCGAGAGTGTTTAAGGTTCCCTGCTCTGAGGATTACAACAAATACAAGCGATATCCAGGTGAGCTGAAGCCACCTTGTGGCACCAGAGTTTGTAATTCCTGTCGCTTCTCCCATTTCATTTTTATTGTCTCTGTATGATGACAGTTATGGTCATCGGAAATAATTTTAAAGGTTGCGTAAATAATTCACCCTTCAAATTTTTATTTGTCTTTTAGTCTATATTGAGCTCCCAAAGTTTCACATTTTTTATGAGCTTTCAATGCTGGAGGATCTGTAACACTTTGATAAATGATGCACAGGTTCAGTAATAGTTTTGCTTTAAAGGCCCTTCTGTTGAAGCTGAAGCTGCTGATGAATGGTAATGTTGGCCTTTATTGCGACGTAGATGTAGTCCAGATTGCGGATTTGTCCCTTTTCAATAATCAGCAGAAGTACAAATAGAGAATTTTCCAGAGCTGTTGTGCTGTTACTCAGCTGGTATGAGGCTTCATCTGAAGCTCCATGCCTTTTCTCCAGGTTGTACTCCTCAGACTTGTGGGCGAGCCGTAACAGACCGTGTGGTCACTTTGGAAGAGGCGCATGTGCTGAGGAGGTAAGCAGGACTGTATCGGCACTGCAGAAACACCCCAGAAGACCTTGGATAGGAAGAAGCAAGCTGTGACTCATGATAAAAAGGAGGATGAAATACTATAGTCATTTATGTTTAGGTAGCAAATGGTCTTTTGTATTATGGGAAACAAATTTACTTGTGCTGGGGAATTATATCAGAATTACTACCAGTTCCTTAACCTTTTAAAATTGCCTGAAAGCAAGTCAAATTTAATCTTGTTTTGGCTGTGGTCTTGGCAGTATTGTTCAATGAAGTATTGAAAAGCAAATAAAAACAGATTAGTCTTTGATTGGTACACTGCCATTCTGGGGGGTAGAAAAGGAAGCCAGCTGGCTTAATTCTCCCCTCAAAGAAGGGAAAAAATGTGAAGTATGTTCTGGAAAATTCAACAAGTGATGGCGGATGTCATGAATACAGGGAATTCCTCTATTCTGCCTCATTAATAAATGAGGGCATTTATGGCTATGCGCAGTGAAGCAGGTTTCTATAAGAAGTCTGTCAAGGTACGACCACTGGCGCCGCTTTTGCTCTTTGTCCTTCTTGTTAAAGGATGTATGGAGAAGCTGTCACTGCATCCCTGTCATCAAGCTAATTACATAGCCCACTCCCTCATAGTCGCTCACATGTGCTCACACACTGTCACATTAATATGGTTTTACCCTAGTTTGCCAAATTTCCCGTGTTGTCCTTCAGATTGGCAGAGAGAGGACTGTCAGTGGGCGGTTCAGATGGAGGTGTGAGTACTTTTCTGACAAATAATCAAGAATAGTTTGTGTGTGTGTGTGTGTGTACATATGTGTGTGCGTATGTATATATATATGAATGTATGTGGCCAGGTTTGTTATGAAAGTAAATATCAATATGTTCCAGTTTGTTATATGTACTTGGTACACTGAGATACTCGCATGGTCCCTACTGGCTGTTAACAGTACATTAACTAAGAATAACAGTATGTATTTGCATCAGACAATAACACCGACCAATGACCACCCTGTATTGCAAGCAAGCGGCATGAATGCTGATGTCTTGCAAAACGGAGGAGGGACAAAAGTACATGTATCTGGTGGATGAAAAACCTTGACACTTCCTGCCTCATCTGTCAGTCATATCTCAGTTTAACCAAATTTGTAATACATTGAATTGTTCAAATGTTTCGTTCAAGGCTTTGTGGCAATTCATTGCAAAAGAATGTCCAGGTTCTCATCATTTATGTTAATATGCCTGGAGACATAACCGAATCGATGAGGCTTGCTGTTTTGCCAGTGTACACTAGAGGGCAGAGTGCTACAACTCTGTGACGCTGTTGAGGATAAGTGGCTGGATGGATTAGATGGATGGATGTTTCTTAATAGATGCTACTGCACAAAATGGTTCATAAACGGCCCCAATACATTAGGCTTGCCTACAGTTAAGGAAATGATAAATTCATTACAGGATGTGGGTTCTGTGAAGAACATATCAACTTTCAAGGAAAACATTGAACATTTCAATTGTGTTTCCTTGCTTGACCTTGCTTCCTGTGGAGAGTATGTCAGTCTAGGCAGTCTGTAGTGTATTTATGAAAGATATACAAAGTTACCAAGTATACTGTTATGAATTTTTGCTTTTGCATTAATTTAGCAGCTGCTTTGTCCAAAGTGACATACAAATTAGGATCAGAGAATAGGGTAAGGCCATGGAGAACCTGGGGTTAAGGGCCTTGCTCACGTACCCAATAGCGGCTTCATTGTGCCAATCGCAGGATTTGAACTGATGACTTTCTGATGACTGACACAATCCTGACCTACAGAGCCGCACATGGTCTGGCTGTAATTCAGCGGTATGTGTGGTGTTCCTTTAGTTAATGGCTCTTGGACTGCCTCAGAAAGCCTGCCAGGTCCTATACTACCTCGTCTCTTGTCTGAACAAGATGCAGTTTTGTAGCACTTAAAATAGCCTATGAATATATTTGACCACCTGAAGTTGTGGGATGCATTGAAAAGTAATTGCTTTCTGAATACATTTTATGTAGTGGTACTTGCAGTTGTTTAAAAATAATGAGCAAGGTGTACTGCCAGTCACGGGAAGGTAAAGACACGACAAAGGTGAATCTGTCTACTTGTCAGAAAATCTTAGCTCAAAGCTTTCCAGGTGAGAGCGGTACCTCAGCGCTTCAGAAAATGCACTAACGGCTGCAGGACCTTTTAATTGATTTATTTGTCTATCTGTTTATTCGTAAGTGTACAGACATCGCAGGTACAGAATTCTGGTATATGTATCAATGGGCAGGGGGTAATTACATAAGCGGTGAATAGACAAGTTAAGCTTTGAAGAGACATATACTTTGTGTCAGAAAAATGGCACAGACCAGTAGAACAGCACAGGACTGACCATTACTCGGTTAAATATAAGCAAGGTTTTAAAAAGTGGATTTGAAACACATTTGTATTTGCAGGAGATTTGTTTTAGTAAACGTTTTGCAATCCATTATTTGACATTATTACTAATAATTATTACTAATAATAATCCTACTACTGCTAACATTTGTCTTCCTCAGGCATCCATCCTGGACTTGCATTCTGGGGCCTTGTCAATGGGGAAGCAGTTTGTCAATATCTACAGGTGAGAAACCCTCAAGACCTCAGATGCAGCCTTTTATTTGATGATTCTTCTGCATTTCCTTTACTTTGCTCTTGGAGAAACTCTGTGAGCCCCCTTCGTTTGGTCTTCATGCAGGTTTCCTTTTTACATTAAGGTGAACAACTGTGGGATACTTTATTGCATAATAAAACCAGTTTATTGTAGGTATCAAATAAGTAATTTTGTCAAACGCTCCCTCTTTTCTCTTCCAATGCCCTGTAGGAGGTGTTTAACTCTCTGCTCACGTCCTGTGCTGCTCCTATAAAGCTTCTTTCTAATTCTCTGATCAGGTCTCAGGGCTCAGAGGTGCAATGACAAATTGGCAGGTGTTCTTATGAGCAGGAACGGGGCGGCCGACTCAGAATCTGGTGGTGGGCCTGCTCAGCCTTATGTATACTGAATTCACCACGTCTCCTGCTTCAATTGTGAATTCTCATTTCGTATTAATATATGAATTCCTGGGTGTATTTACTTATGAGTATTAATCAATACCTTCTGATAATGCTGAGAGGCAGGGTCTCTCTTTTTCCTGAAATGACAAAACCACTTTAATCTCATGTCTTCTCAATTGCTGAAGGTATTTCGGGGACCAGATCAAAGAAATATTTTCTGAGGAGGATTTTCACCTCTATCGGTAAGAGGTTTCCTCATTAAATTTATTTTCAAACATTGATTCCTTTCTCATTCAGCCATCTTATTCACAGTCCCTGTCTTTACAGGTTGTCTTGTAAGTTGAGCACGTATTGTTTATTTGTGATTTTAAAAACAAAGGTTTGATACAGTATTTCATATCAGGGATGTACGTGGAAGGATTCAGCAAGTGATAGCAGAGACGTTTGGTCTGGACGCCTCACTGATGTACCTAACAAAGCCCACCTTCTTCTCCCGGATCAACAGCAGCACCGCCAAAACCACGCATGATGAATATTGGCACCCTCACATTGACAAGGTGATTTAAACACAGGCATCCAGACGCACAGAGATCCATTATGATTAGTACAGCAGCACTGTTCCATCTTTAGTTCTAAATGCATCTACAGCTATTTTATAATACTTACCCTGTCATAATGCATATATACATTTGTTTTCATTTCAGAATGGAGGCTGTGTGCATCTGCATTATAGTTCTTTTTAACAGAACACTATTGAATTTTTATTTTTTGTAACGTTAACACTAATAAATACGGGTAGTTAAATGGAGCAATTATTCTCTTTTATCCTTAGCTTTCCATAAGCTTTGGAAATGAATGGATGATGTGCTCTTGATCTTGACTGTATTGCTTCATTTCTGCACTGAAAAATGGCAGCAGAAGAGTTGGTGGTTTGGTGCAAATGTGGATTTGACCACGTTACTTGTGTTCAAGCTCAAAGTGTCAATCATGCGCAGCGTACTGATATAGTTACTGATGCTCACAGTGGCACCAGTACTCGGTCACTAATCTCCAAAGGAAGACTGAAGTCAATTCTCACTCTGAGTTTTCTTGTCCGTAACCCTGATCCATTCATGTGAAATTTATCAAGCTGTAGTTAAGGTGCCCGCAAGCCAAGAGGCTACTGCCTGAAATAAAAACAGTCAACATAAACATTTTTTTAAAACGAGATAATGACACTAAGCACACATTGTGGTTATGTACTAAATATTATTATGAACAAGGAAAGAAATGGAGTGTTGTGACAGATGACCTGGCCCCCACAATCCCCTGACCTAAATCCCTGGTTTGGGTAGCCAACTTGTGCCCAGAACCTGTGGAAGCTCCTTCAGGGCTGTTAGAGAAGCATTCCAGGTGGCTACATCTGGGAGCTGGTTGAAAGAATGCCAAGGGTATACAATGCTGTTATGGAAGCAGAAGGGGGCTGTTTTGAAGGGTCTAAAATTTGAGAGAATTTTGAGATGTTGAACACTTCTCTTGGTCTTTGCAATATGTCATTGCCTTGAGGTCTTTTAGTATCAGCTGAATAACATAGCTAAAAAAGAGACAAATGCATTAAAGGCGGGTTTGTCCAGACCTTTGCCTGGTACTGTACCTTATCATTGTAATAGTGCTGGACAATGGACTGATAGTGACCTCTTCACACAGGAGACGTACGGTTCCTTTGACTACACGTCATTACTGTACCTGTCAGACTACCGCACGGACTTCGGCGGCGGGCGTTTCATCTTCATGGATGCGGATGGAAACCGGACCGTGGAGCCTCGAGTTGGTGAGAGGTGTGGGGGTTTGGGGACAGATGCTGTACGTTAAAGATCATCCTGTGTGTACAGGAAGGTGGGCAGATGCTGTCCGGCTTCCTTTATGACTCCTTCTCCGCCTTCTTGCCTAAAACTCCATCCACACACACTGCGCGGCCACACCAAGAAGTAGGGCAGCTTTGAGGCTGAATGAAAAAAGCGGTGTCAGATGGCTGTGGATGCCTGATATGGTCCGATTGGTGTCCCCGGAGCTCCATAGTCCTCTGCAGCCTTAGACGCTCGCTCTGCAGGTCCTGGCAGACAGCCCAGTGATGTTTCTCACCCTCTGGTTGTTACTTTTCCTATTAGCTTTTTTTTGGTTCCCTGTATATCAGCTGTTCAAATATAGCTCAAGTTCTCCTTCATCGTTCTTGATCCTAAGACAAAATTATTTGTGCGCAGTATGATTTATTTCTTTTTTATTTCTTTTTTTCTTTGGGGGGGTCTGAACTGAGAGAGGCTGTCACAGAAATGAACTGCATTTTTTTTTTTCCTCGTCTCTGCTCTGGGCAGTATATTTTAACTATAAGCTATGAATGAGCAAGATCAAACCTAGACACAACCTATACTGTAAATTGAGAAGGTGAGGGTGTGGCGATGGGAAGGAGACTGAAGTCATTCAGGGGCACCTACGGTCTTTATGCTGTTAATAAAATGTTGTTCATTGTCGAGGATAAAATGCCTTCGCTTCTCAAGATCATAAAGGCAATTCATTACAGCAATGACCAGCCAGCCGCCACGATGTTTATTAGCCTTATAAACTCCTTAGTCCAGTTCTGAAGATTTCTTGCCTGCAAGTTTTTATCGGGTTGTTTTATTTAAACTCTTTATTTTGTGTTGCCTGCCCTGCGTTTCTCACGGTGTGCCATTCCTACATGCAAGTGAATCTGTATACAGAGCTTAACAGTAGGTTTTATAGATAAAGTACATCAATTTAGACTTGTAAAAAGAAATGAACATTAGAATATTATGGTGCAGAGCTGAGCAAACTGACCTTTATACCAGCATATCTGCCTCTGCTGAACGACATCCTCTGACTCCATTGCTCTGTTTCTCATAACATCTTTGTCTCAATTATCAGCGGGGTAATGGGTGACAGCGGATTTAACTGCTGTAAATAGAAGTAATAAGTAAGCCGGCGAACCACTATGCTGACTTCCACTTCCTGGTAAGTGGTCTGAAAATTGCTACACTGTAATTTGTTGCAATATATTGTTCAGGTCTGCAGCGCTGGCTCTGATGTGCGCCGGGGACAGGCACATACTGACCAGTGAACCGATAACAGCATGAGTCATTATGCAAGAACGGGACGATCTTTCTGACCTGGTACTAGACAGATATATGGAGCCGTGTTTAGCTTTTCATAGACTCAGCTGTCATGATGAACTGGACATGTTTGTTCCTGCTGGGTGGCTCGTTATCAGGACGCTTGCCAAATTTGCTAATAATTGTAAAGTACTTGAGAACAAATGGTTACCCATGAATATGTAAGTGTACACCCTGTATGGAGTACCTCGCCCTGTTTTATAATCCAGGGATGTTGGCAACTAGCACAACGGAAACAGATTTAATTGCTATAAGATTCCCTAAGGACCCTGGGGTAATGCTATGTGTGCAGCAGTTAGCATTATTTATTTGCAGGTTTGTTGTTATTATCATGAGCTGTTATTGCACCCCCTGCCCAGCGGGACGGTCCCCAGGAAAGCTAGGGTCCTTGGATAATACTTACTGCTTTCCTTGGGTAGTATTTTAGTACCATTTGGCTCATGCTGAGAGCTGTGTGAGCTGCAGCTTCTCCAGCTTTCAACCATCTTTTTTCTGTCATTGTGTATATATATTTTTTTTTTTTGGAAAAACAATTCATACTCGTAGGTAGGGGTGTAACAATACACTCAGCTCACGATTTGGTTCCATTCCCGAAAATGGGCCGCGATTCAATACACTTGATATTTTGAACAAAATCTGAAAGAAGAAAACTATGATTACAACAATGTGTTTTCCTTGCTACTACAGTGCTTAATAAAATCACAAAGTGCTTAATAAAACACAAAACACTCATAATATTTAGACTTGATGTACTTTCTTAGCCAAGGAGGTCAGCAAATTTGTAGAAACATAAGCTTGACCACATTTTCAGGTAGCAGCTACAATCTTTGGGCATTCACAGTATGTCCTGCAGTTGAAGGACGTGTATACTTGGAAGGGGGGGTTGCTAGAGTTGAAAGATATGTTTTGGCCAGTGGGGAAACCAGTGCATGCTTTGAACTTTGAAGCATTTTCACTTCACCATTTCAGTGTAATAGTCTTCTGTACATCCCAATTTCTTGCTCTACTCCACTCAGGGGCTGTGCCACTGAATCAGTGAAATAATCTTCAGGGAGATCTTCCAGCATGGTGAACTGGATTTGTCTCAGTGGTGGTACTGTACATGGTTCAACATACTGGATTTTTTTAGCCGCAACACGTGCCAAAGTGTACGTCAGGTGGTCTTCGTCTTATCAAATATGTTCCTGCCGTTTTCTTTTTTTTTTATCAGGAGAACAAAGTACTGCCAGTGAGCAGACTTAAAATATGATGCGGCATCCTTCATTTCAACTTTGCCTGACTCCATTTTTAGTTGATCGTGTGCTTAACCACACCCTCAAATTTCAGCTGATTTGTTAATGTATGTTGTTGATTGTGCCTCATGCTGTTAAAACAGCATTTAAGAATAAGGGAGAATGAGTGACGCTCATACAGTATTAAATGAAACTGATTTCACATTATTGCATTATTTCATAATTTCATATTCATAAGTTATTGCAATCTTTATTACAATAAATATTTTTGAAATGCAAAATATTGTTACACTTCTACTTAAGGTTTATTGTATAAAAGAATAAAAGTAGAGAAATTAAGTGATAATGGTCTTGTTAAGGTCTTGGAAAACTTTTAACAGTTGAAACGGGAGGCCGTGACAACACTGTAGAAATGAGTGTGTAAATCAACCTCTAAAGTCACACTAATTTCAAGGTCGTTCCAGTCAGTATGTGACATTGAGTAAGTTGCCTGGTCGGTCTCACTGAAGTAATTGCATAGTATAATTGTGGTGAATGCTGCATAATTGCAGCTGCACTGTGACAATCAGCATCCAAGAACTTCAGAAAGAACAGCAAAAACGGGGGCACAAAGGAGATAAAGTGATAGAAAGAGGCCTGGCGAGAAAGGAGTGGGAGAAAGGATGGAAGGAAAGACGAGGAGAAGGACTACGGAAGTGTTAAGAATCGGTAGCAAGGTCTTGTGGAGGAGAATGAGAGCAGAATGAAAGGAATGAGCAAACCCTGATGTAAGGTCACTATAAACTGTAAAGCATGGAAGGCGTCTGGATTCAGAACATCTGGACATTTGCCTTAATTGATGGTGAGCTATCCACATAAAGCCTTTTATATTTTTTGCTTGGGGTTTTACTTGATGAACAGCTTAAGTAGTAGCACATCCTTTAGTGGTTTGTGATGCAGAAAAAAGTGTTCAGATAATGCATGATATGCCTTTTGTGCTGAAGGTTCCAACATTGTAGAAACATCATTGCAAACAGCTGTCTTTCAGTAAATGGTTAATCAGTAGGGATGTCTTCCCTCTGAGATAAGACAAGCATGTACATGGTCTATGATATGATGGGTAAAGAACTTCATATGCTTCAACTCAGCAATGATTTGGTATGATAAGATTCAAAGAAGATACAATTCAATTAAGCTCTGATTGGATCCATCTGAGATTGAAATTGATAAGATGTTAAGATGAAAAAATATTACAGTAATATGCAGGAATATTGGCGTGACACCCCTAGTTGTCAACAAATTATAAATTAATTTAATTTAACCTTGTACTTTGAATATAACTTCATACAATATTCACACATTTTTTTGCTGTATTAAACTTTAAATGTCTAATTAAAGTGAAGTGAAGATTACAGATAAAATGTTCATTTTATAGAAGTACAAATGCGTATTTTATACTGCTGCCAAGCAAGTCCATTAATCTGGCCCTTGGGCAGAGAGTTGTTCTCCTTTTTATAATGTTAGGTTGTCACTCATATTGCTAAGTTGTGGGCAATAGTCTCATTAACAAGACCTGAGCAGGTATGCGGCATCACGTCAGCCTATGCAGGAGACTTGTGTACATCATAATTCTACATGTAATGTCTGAATGCTCGTTATTGCATCATAAATATGATTCTGGTAAAGTCCTTTTCTGTCACTGCTTTTTTAATTTTGCAGAAGCAATTTATTTTGAGTGGTAAACCTTTCTCTGCCAGGTGACAGTCAGGCATACTTCTGTCGTCATTAGCCACCCACTCTGATTTCCCCCCAGTCCCTTCATAACCATTATGTTCTCCTCAGTATTCAGGGTTTGCTGCCTAAGGTTGGAACAATGTGTCACATTCTTCAGTTTTTGACCAATGAAGCGTCTCGATTCAGCGATTTTGTCAGAACTGAATTTTTAATTCAAAATGCTTTGTAAACTGTTTCAAGTTGAATGCATATATAAAATCTTTAAGTTTCTATTTCTCAAGGTTACTGCAGTCCTCTAAAGTACAGTGATTTTAAATTTATATAGTTTGTTTTTTGGGATTTTATAATGAAGTTATAATTACTAATTGCTTAATGATTCAGCATTCTGTGAGGCTCCTAAATGCTTAAATATTTCATAAGACATTATAATCTGCGTATGCTGACCCATTTGCTCCTTAGGCATCCATAAATGTGCGTGTGTGTGTGTGAATGTGTGTGAGTGACTGAGAATGCCCTGTCCTGCATTGGCATTCCGTATGTGTTGTGCCGCCATAGGTAGGTCTTCAGTCTTAAACTTCTTACATAAAAATTGTAAGAATTTTTCAGCTAGTCTCAAATGAACTGCTACACACTAACACTATAGTAGCATATACTGTAGATGAGCTGGCACATCCTCCATATACCAAAATTAATTAAGTCACTTAACAGTTATTGGTGATAATTCCCCTTATTGTTACACTGGTATTATAATACCATGATATTTAGTTGGTGCATCGCTGCTCTAAATTTTCTTTTACATTTTCTAGTTTATCTCTAAAAGTTGTCATTCTTGTGCACGTAGAAGACAAAGTAAACTATGACCCAGTAAGGGATGCCTTTAACAAGTTGTTTTCGTGACCATTGTAAGTTAATTTCACAGATGACATCTTGCGGTTACTGAGGTAGCTTCAAAGCCATTTCAACGTATTTCAAAGCCAACAAGAGCCTCTAAAAAAGCCCATATTTTTAGGACATGTAATTTGTGTCTTGCATTTGTCAGTTGTCATGTTTCAAAATGACTTTTACAGGCTAGAAATTTATTGGTAATTGGATATAAAGTTTGCACATTTAATCAAAATTAAGACACCCAGCCTGAGATGCAAACTAGCCGTAGACATGCCCTGCATTATGTGCACTTCCACCAGGGGGTGCTGTCATCAGTTTTGGTGAAGGGAGTGACAGTACATTTGCTACAGCTGCCAGTATAGATACCTAACTGACTTTTTTATGTGCATAAACTCAAGGGAACACAGTAATATTTTAAATGAAAATCTATTTAATGGACATTCAGACAACATCGCTTCAAATGCATGATCTAGATAGATCTTCCCAGTGATTTAATTTTACAACACTTTTCAAGCTATATTTTTAGCCTTGACAGTTGTATCCTGTTGAAAACTTGTCCTTTCAAATGTACGCTTTGTACTCTGTGCAGTGTATCTGGATGCAGTTCAGGTAACTGAACTTTTGGATGAAGAACTGGATTTAAATTTCAGTGTGTCCCCCCCTTTGCATTATGATGCGTGATATTTTTTTATATACTGCAGATATGGATCTAATGCAACTTAATAGGTTTTGTTCTAGAATGCATTCTTTCAGGATGTTACAGTATAGTTATATAAAAGCCTGCTTTTAAAATTCTAACATTTCATTGGACAATACTGTCTCAAGCCTTTTCACTTTAACTGTTGAGTAATTGTTCTGGTTCATCATAATCATAGTCCCATGCCCAGTAAATATGAATAATATACAGTTGGCTTAAAAATGTGTATACAAAATAGTAAATATTCATAACAAAAGGGCAAGTTGGTCTCTTTGGGGAACTAAAGTGGATGTTTGGTGTGTATAGACTTAGTTATAAGAGGGTGCAAATGTGACACAGCCTAATGTACAGAATCAGTTTTGAATTAGAAAAGTAATTTTGTATGGCTCTCTGCTCACTGGTGGCATTGCATTGTTTGTACAGTCATCATATGTTTCTGTTCATGCTGTTTGCTTCTTATGTCAGGATAATTGTGCCAGTGATGAAGTGCCACATGTAAATGGTATGATAGTCATTGTTTCAGGACAGCTCACAACATGACTTTGGCCAACAAAATGGTTTTGGTCAGTATTGTTTATTCTTTAGACAGCAAAACATCGTGCTCTGCACATCAGTGTCCTTTCTCTGTACCTCCCAGAAGTGCTTATTCAGTCAGACAGGCGTGTTTATTTAAACGCCAAAGATAAAAATATGAGACGGTTTTAAATATGCTAAATCTGTGTCATCTCTGCATCTAAATGTCAAGACACTCATTTGATCAGTCACTTTTCCCTAGTCCCACATTTTTTGCTCCATCCTCGATTTGTGTCTCTCCTTTGGTCATCCATCCATTTTCTGTTCTCTGTACAGGTCGCGTGTCCTTCTTCTCTTCTGGATCAGAAAACCTCCACCGAGTGGAAAAGGTTGAATGGGGGACACGCTTTGCAATCACCGTGTCTTTCACATGTAATCCTGCCCATGCAATTGATGACCCAACCTTGCCATAGGCGTTCTCTTGGTCATTGCACCCTCTATTGGCCTGGAGGACTCCTGGAAGACAGATAAAGACTAGTGTGGAGAGGAGAGAAAAAACCCAGGGCAATAGCAATGTATTTATTTTTGGAACAAATATAAGATTCTGTTTTGGTTTATATACCTACATTTTCCAAAAAATAACACTAATACCTAAGAGTGTTAGATCTTCTGTAGTTTGCCATTATTTTCCCCTTGAGAAACATTAGTTTTGTTTAATTACAGTTGATGTTTTTTTGTAATTTTTGTGCTGGTTCAGATCATTTTTACTTTTTTTTTTTTTAAATAAAATAACCGTTTCCCTTATTCAGTATTTGTGTACAGTTACTTTACCAGCTTTGTTGTTTTTAAAGTGGTGGTCATCTTCACATTTTTAAAAGAAAAAGTATAAAAGAATGAAACATGAAATGGTACACAGGCATTAAAGTTAATTTGGAGGGACTGGAGAGCTCTGTAGGGGCGAGACCCTCAATGGGTACAGCGATCAGCTCAGACACACAACAGCAAAATGGTGAGTCTACATGCAAGTAAAAAAAAAAAATCCTTTCTACTCAGCTTTCATACAATTGACCAGTGAGAGCTTTGAACTTTTTCGGTCTAATTGGAGATATTTTCAATCTTTATTTCTAAAGTGTCTGGACCATAGTTGATGCTAGAGGTGCAGCTGTTTGTGTTTGTGACTATGCCTTGTACCCTAACGAGGCTATTCTATGGAGAGGAGCTGCACTGAAATCACTCCACATTGATATATTCTCAGCTAGGGCAACATACTTCACTGAAGATGCATTCTTGTAGATTAAATGATTAAAATTCCTCTCCCAGACTGATTGGTTACCAATGCAATATTAAATAGAGCAGAAATAATGGAATTATGCATTATTGTTACGGAATCATCATGCAACTAGTATTATAACTTAAGTCTTCTTGAAGACTGTCCACGTGTTAAGCCATGTGTATGCGTTACAGATTCATGTGGCTGGTTTCTCCAGGTGAATGGAAGGTTACAGCTGCCGGATGTCAGTCATATACCAGGCATCAAAGAGAATCACTGTCTTCCTGTGTTTCTTGCTTCTTGAGAATTCTTCCTGTTATCTCAAAAGGAAATCCAGGAATCTTATTGACCTGATTGGACATCGTCTTCCTTCCACAGCCCCAATGAATTATTGAACTGCTGACTTCTCACTGTATGAGGGGCTTTCAGGACTACCTGTGTACTCAAATGCCAGGGTCTTTATGTTTTTGTTTGACACGCGGAAAATCGTGATCAGTAAACGATATAGGAAGACCTGAAGGCGTAGAAACCTCAGGGGATTCCTAATGATCCCATGCCTCATAATGGCATTAACTTTAATAACTTGTAATATGCCTAATTCTTCAACAGGAAGTTTTCCTGTTGCAAGGTGACATCTGCCTACCGTTCATGAATATGCAGACACAGCTGTCCAAGGGACTCTGCCGCACATAACAGAATGCTGCATCTGTGGGGCCCTCAGAGCCAACTTGAGCCTCCGAGAAACGTCAAGGTGCCTTGGGAAGCAGCCGGGGCTGTCACCTGATACATATCAAATGATTGGGATTGGATTCCCAATTCCCAGCATTTGGAATGGGGTCAAGAGCCAATATGAGGGGAGAGACAGCTGTTTACGGGGTGAAGAATCTATCTAAGCCGCTACTTTGGTATGATAACCCTTTTTATTATTTGTGAGTACGCCAGCAGTGCAAATATCACATTAATTCCACTGGCTCAGTGGGTTTTCCTTATCGAGAGAAGAGTCAGATAGCGATGCTGGCCCATTGGTGACCTGAGGTTCAGTCAGGTGTCAGCAGTCACTTTCCAACCTGCAGAGCCTTGGTGGAGCCCTGTATTAACTCCCAGAGACATAATGAGGTATTAAAACGAAATGAAGTTTAGCAAGAGCTGAAATGAGACCAGGTGACAGAAATGCAAACCAAGGCTGAACCTGCAGGCTGGTCCCAGGGCGACAATGCGCCTTTCGTGCCGTATTTATGCCACCGTAATTAAAACTGCTGCCACTAACAGCTTTTCAGTTTTAACCATTTCACAGTGCAAAGGGGGGGGGGGGGGATGCATGCAACACCAAATGTGATTTTTCAGGAAATTAAAAGAGAAGAAAGACGTGTCCCAAACAAATTTTGTTTAAATTCCATGTAGATGGAAATGCCATCTATACCAGAAAGGATTGCCAGTATATTAATGCCAGTTTGAGGGGGGGGCATATGTTTTATGTAAAAATTATGTGAAAGGAATTATTCATAGTTTAATGTCACACAGTACACACTATGAATCATAGGTCAGATACTGTAGCTTCTGCCTTTGTTTATTTGCAGCCCTGTCTCTTGTTGTTATTAATAAACCATGGGGCTGATGTCAGCTCAAAGCCACTTCTGTGCAGTATTGAGGTTTGAATATCCGCATGGTTTACCTAGTTCCTGAGCACCGCAAACCTCTGCGTAGGATTTTTTTTTTCTTTGTGCCACTGTTTTAACTGAGAAACAAAAACCTAGTTAAACGAACAAAAAAAATTAATACGGAATCATCTCAAACGCTCATAAGCCATTGAAATAACGTATGACGCTTAAGTTATCATGAATCTGCTTACGCACAACCTGGAACTGTGCTATACTGGTTTCCATAGGCACACTGTATAGGATGTTTATGGCTGGTTAATCCTGTCATGAAGATCTGTGCAAAAAACCTGCGATTTTAAAGGCAAGGTGATGTTTATCTGCAGCAGTGTGCAGTTCAATCTTGGGTCACAAATGTATTGGTCATTCATTGTCACACCTCAGCATTTCTTACCTTCATGCCTGGTCTTGACCATAACTGGGGGAGAAAGGCCTTGTCCTGCTGGCTTTATAGAATATGCCCTCCAACATTAGTTTGCTTGTTGGGCTTGTTGTAACATGCGGGGCCGGTGCAGATATTTCGGGGATGGGGCAAGACTGGCGGGCAAGGACCTCAACTTTAATCATTTGGTAATTGTGTGAAGTTTGGTTTATGTGAGAAAGAGAGAGAGAGCGAGAAAGCGAGAAAGAGAGAGAGACAGAGCGAGAAAGAGAGCGAGAGAGAGACCGGGAGTCCAGCTCTCAGGAGTTTGCGGTTTGTTTATTTCTGGTTAGAGAGCAAAATAATTATTTTGCATGATGTTCACTTGTTATATCCCAAGGGAGTCAATAAATGTTCCTTTTCCATCCTCCAAGTCTTCATGTCCAGACCTGCTTGCTGATGGCTATTTTTTAACACTTCATGATTTGGCTTTTAAAAAATCATTATGAGAAATAAATATGTGCATATTATAACGTGACAGAGAAGGTTAATCTCTTTAATGTGACACAGCATAACATCAAAACAATGTTGCTGAAAGTAAATAATAAATTAAAATGAATCCGTCTCTGTCAGAGGCGTGAATGCCTGTATCAGGAATATTAATAAACATGCATTATGTTCCTGGTCCATTACTATGAGACACTATTAATTACCAGTACTGGTAATTATCAGTAATTTTGTAGAACGCTGAATAACTTGGCCTACTTTGATTTAGACAGTCTGGTCGATTATATGGATCGTAACCCTTATATTAATGAAACTTCATCTCATTTCAAAATGTGTGCCCGCATGACACCAAAATGCAAATGAATGATCAGTGAGCACACCATCACATAGCTGCCATTTATTTATGGAATTTTTCTTTGTGTTATAACAGGTGTGTCCAACCAGGGTCCACAGACTTTTCGTAAAATTTGATAAAACACAGATATCGACACTATCAGCTGATTATGTAATATGTGCGTTTAGTCCCTGACGCCGTCATTGGAGCGAAATATATTAAAGTTTTAAAACGGTCTCATGGCTGTTGCTTCGTCAAGCTCACTGCACGAGTAAGTCCACAAAGACACGGACGCAGAGACAGAATCGAGGCGGGAACTAAACCCACCCACTATAAATGTAAAAAAAAAGATCATTTTCACAGAGATGTGTTTTTTTGAGGGGGGCGGGGGTACCTTCTCAGCAGAAACAGTAATATACTCGCTACATCCCAAATAAGCTTTAGACGTCCAGGTGAAACTCACAAACCAAAATGAAAAATGTTATTGTTCAGAAAACAGATACTATGTTATCATTATTCTGTATTATTATTAATAAAATTATTTGAATGACTAGTTCTACTACAACAACAACAACAGCAACAACAACAATAATAATAATAATAATAATAATAATAATAATAATAATAATAATAAAACTGTGATACAATCCCTGCTGATATTAAGTTACACTGTTACGGCTGATGCTCCTTCAGTTTGGAGCCACGATTATCCTTGTGTCGTGCAACAAGTGAATTAAGGATAGCATGCATATACACCTAGTACCGCTTTTTCGGCGACAGTAAGAATCATACTATTAATTAAGGAAACCCAGAAAAAAAGATGAGGTAGAGCGATCTTCAGCGTTACAGCGAACGTGTTCTGTTTGATGCAGTCTCCCCACGGACATGTCAGGAAGCAGAACCCGCCAATGCCTCCAAGGTGGGTGTTTTTCCCATTAACACGTTTTCATTAGTTGCAGATTCGCTGGTGCTGAACATTTGAAAAACCCGAGAAGTGGTTTTGACACTAAAGCATAGATTTGTACCTTCTTTTCTGGCCCCTTCCCGGCTCGATCCGGAGTACGGAGATGAAAAGATTTTCTCTTAAAGTAAGCTTTCTCTTCTTGTGTATAAAAAAATCTAGTCATTATACGTTTTTACTACTTTATGCTGTTTGTTATGTGAGTAATGGCTCGGTAGTCTTTTCTTTCAGCTTTGTGAAAGTCTTTTCATTCAGTTTTGCCAGAAAATGTGTATATATAATCAGACTAATACTGTATATAGTTATTTGTCTGTCGTTTATTGTGCATTTGTCTAATCATCCAGTGCTCGTTATCAGTCATGGAGTTTCACTCTACAGACTCGGAAAAAATTCAGTGATACAGACTCCGTCCATGATATATTTATTGCCCGTTTTCAAATCAAGCATGAGACAAATTTATATGTGTGGGCCGAAATTGTGACAGTCAGTACATAGGCCTACTAATTAATTGATTTATGACTTTGTCTCCTTCTCCATATTAAATACATCAACTTCCTTTCCAGCAGTTTTTCATCACTATGAATTTACAACTGAATGCAGGCAGTGGGAAGATTAATTGAAATACTGCTGTGGAAAAAATTAAGAGACCGCAGCAAAATTTTTAGTTTCACTCTTTTATCACTTTATGGGTTTGCTTCTGTGTAAAATGTACATTTTTTGTAAACTCCAACCTGGTTCTTCCCTGTTTCTCATTGATGAAGGGCTTCTTTCTTGCCTTATGGGACTTCAGTCCTGCTTTGAGAAGCCTGATCCAAACTGTCCTAGCTGTGCACTTCACACTTGCACTTAATGTTTCCAACTCCTTTTGAAGGTCATCCTCCGATTCATGAGACATGTCAGAAAAATTAATGGTCATCAGTCATTAGAAAGTCGCTTCTGCCCTTTACCAGGCTGGTTTCTGGTCATTCCCAGTGTCTCCTACTTCACCTTGTTCTTGTGTACTGCTGTCTTAGAAATTTTGAACGTGGAAGCCACCTGCTGCTCAGCGCAGCCTTCTGCCAGCAGAGCCAGGATTAAACCAGGATTTAAAAACGCAGATTTGTTTAAAAATATATAGTGGTCTCAATTTTTTCCAAGGCTGTATGTCTTAATGGATTAAATGTGTATTTTTTTGTTTTGCTGGATAAACTCTGAAATGCAACACATTTTAACTCCCAGGGATACAGCCTATTGCAGCATCTCTCATAATTACTTCTTAGCGTTCCACCTGAGGCCTGAAGAGTGCTCTCAGCGTGCGAGGACCTTTGGCCACCCATTACTGAGCATTTGCCGCCAGTCACTCACGTCCATCTGGTAACAGAGATATGGCCACAGAATTGTATTTATCATCTAATGGGTGGCTTAACGCTGTTGACATTTCATTTTATTAAGCCATTTTAAACTGCCCCATTTTATGTTTCACCATGTGCACATCGATTGGCACGCATATGCCTGGTATATTGATGTTGAAATCAAGCTACCAAAACATGCAGGTTCTCCATGTTCCTTGATGCGGTAATTGTGACCCAACTTGAAAGCTTCCTTCCTGCCATCGGTGTGACACTTCTCCCTAAATGACACAGCAGTCATACATGTTGGTACGGTGACGTTCGCTTGATGCAGAAACAAATGACACACAGAAGACATGGATCGATTGCAAAGCGGGAAATTAGAAAAACAGTCAATCGGGGGAAAAAAGGAATCAGTCACTGAATGAGTTACCATATTAATATATATTCCGTTTGCATTAAATGCTGCCCAAGAATGTGATAAAGGCTAATTGTTCAGAAAGGGTAGTCTGTATATGTCTCATTTGCATTTTACACTAATACCTGTTTTTTTAAAATTCCACAATTAAGTATTGGAACTAAAGTCAAAGAGGACAGTTGGAATGGATTCTGGCTGCTGCTCTGTGTTGTAGAACCTGTGCAACTTCTGTCTAATTCCAGTCATACAAGCGAGGTCATTGGGTTTTAAATATTACTGTGATTTGTTTTCCATCTAAAAACACCCATCCATTTAAGTTGTAAGGTGCCTGGAGCCTTTTCTAGGAAACATAGGCCACAAGGCAGGGGACACCCTAGACAGGATGTCATTGCAAGTTCATTACACATTCACTATAGGCAATTTAAAAATAAGCAATTGCCTAACAGTATGTTTTCGGAATGCAGAAGGAGAATGGAGAAGCCCCAGGAAAACTCCAGGCACAGTAACATCCCAGAGTTTCATTCTAACATCTGCTTTATTTATTATATCAAACTTCATTCCATTACATTTCTGATAATGACAATGCCAATTATAAGACAGGCATTATTCTTTTTTTTTATTTGATTTCAACCCAGTTTTAAAGAGCACAACAGAACATAGATAAATGTAAGGTAATCCACGCAGGGAGTAGAAATATAAAGTACAGATATTTTATGGGTTCCACGGAAAT
>JAODKC010000095.1:12923585-12936619 GCA_026777985.1 Mormyrops attenuatus | reverse complement strand
ACAACTCTGAGCTATTAGTTAGGTTCTCCCCAAATGAGCTTGATGGGCCGAATGGCCTCCTCTCGTTTGTAAATTTCCTATGTTCTTATGTTCTTAACAGCATTCCAACTTATTACCAAACAATTAATGCATGCTTCCTGACCACTGGATAATGAATTAATGAAGTGACTCATTGTTTTAATTAAGCTGAATGTCATTATTTTTTTTTTGGAACACACTGAACCGAACCAAATTAAGGAAAACATCCTGTTTTTCATTCACTCCAGCAAATCTGAGAGCTTCTCTTACAGAGGCTGCGGCATATGTTTACAGATATCAATAGGCTTTCTAATAAGTATTTTGTTACTCATCGTAAGTAGGCAACAGAGACGATAAATGCCTTTCTTTGTGCAATGTGAATATCTCAGTTTTCCGAAAACTCCAATATTCCTTACACTCATTGGATGTTCAGCCTTAGCTGTATTTACTTTCCTTTAATGCCCTAACTTCATTCCACTGACTGTCAGGTCACGACTGAGAGTGAGTGGACCCGACTGTAATATGAGTTTGTTTTAGAAGGAACTCTTCCAATTACATAACAGTGAAGTTATAATGTTTGGTGTAATTTCCTAAAAATCCCTATAAGCCAGGAGCAACGATAACAGATAAGGGAAAAGTAAACATACTGAACCCATTATGAGCCCTAAGCCTATCTACTGTACACCATGCTTCTGAATTACCTCATCAGAACTCCCATTTGGCCGTCCTTACGATTACAAGTTCGGCAAACCAGCCACTATGTATGACAGACGCGACATTAACTGGCACCAGCAGTGCATCTGGGACAGAGCAGTCTGTCAGCATCACGCACATCGGGAGAGGAAAGCGAAAAGAAACTGCTCCTCAGACAGCCCCTGCAGCTACACGTTCAGGGATAAAATAAATCAATCAACAATATCAGAACATCGGTATATTTAGCAGTGGATTAAATATTCGCCAAACATTCACAGGAATTCCCCTGTATTAAAAACACGACGAAAAAGCAAACCCTGCATTCAGAAATTCATGTAAATTTCTGAAATTAAAAACGCACCTTGGCTATTCAATCACTACCTTTAATAAATTGTGTAAATGTGAAATAAACCAGCTGCTGTTGTGCATTCATGTGCTCGTTGGGCTTTGGACACTCCGTGACATTTCGAAACATTGGTCCCAAATGGAAAAACAAGGAATTTCTTAACAAATGGTTATTACTGAAGACATAAAACAATTTGAAGCTCCGTTCCAATGTTTGGCACACGTACACAAAATCACCAGTGCATACAGAGCCCACTAACAGTTGTGAAACCTGTAAATAATGATATAAGCCAACGTGACCATTATTTTTATCTGCAGGTGGAACACAGGGCATCCTAATGTTCTAAAGCCAGAGAACCACGCAACCACATTTCACCTTGTGGTTGAAGAACATGACCAGACCTACACATATCATGCACTTTGGCACTTGTAAAACCTGTACACAGTTTGTGTACAAATTAACTTACATGCCCCCAAATCCATTATTTTCTATGCCGGTGGAACATAGAACATCCTAATGCTCCAAACCAAAGAACCCAGCAATTAACTTTCAGGTAGTGGTCTTAGAACATGTCTAAAACTATACTTATTATGCACCTTGGTACTTGAGAAACCTGTTCGCAATTTTTGTACTCAGCCAGGAATAAAGAAATGAAACCTCCAGACTTTTAGTTGCTTTCTTTTGCCTCAGTGTTACACATCACTTTTATAAAACCAGATAATTAACAATATCCTCATAACAGATAGTGGCAGTCTCACAACCAATTCGCTTTCACTGTGTGCCATTGTTGACACACCACAGCACAACAACATAATGTGTCCTCTGCATTTAATACACATGTGACATAGCAGGGGGCAGCTAATGCAGTGCCTGGGGAGCTGTACCTTGCTGAGAATACCTCAGCGGTACTTTACCAGTCAGGGATTTGAACCAATCTTTTGATTACAAGGGCACTCCCCTAACCATCAGGCCACCACTGCCCCATACAGTACATGTGTGAGTCCCATCCAGTCCAGTATGTATGTATCCATCCAGTATGTCTGGGTACCCTCCAGTAATATCTGTTTTCTCTTTACATTGTATACTTTGAATTTGCTTTTATATGACATTTATATAACATTATTTTGCATCACCATATGCAGTGTACCGAATAAAACTGTTGCGATAATAAAGCCATACTTGATTTGTTTGCTTTAACATGATCGGAGTACCATGACTAACATTGCACCAAGATGGCGGGTGAGGCGACTGCACAATAAATAAACCCTACTATAAATCTAGACTTTAAGTATACACTTTTGGCAGATAAACCATCGTATGATCAACAACTCGGTGGTCAAAATTTTTCCTCCAAATACGAAGTCAAAAGAGCAGAAAAGGTGAAAAAGGAGGGAATTTTATTTTACTTAGGGGATAATTTCTGATCATCAGGCAGGGTGTGTTACATTTTGATAGCCAGACTGGAAAACCTGATTGTCCTGGGACATCGGGCTAGCTATTTTGCAAGCTCACCCCACTGTGGTGCCAGTTCATTACATGGCACACACATAATCATGCACCCTAAGGGTACAGTTTTGATCCTGATTCATGACTAATAATCTGACCAGGTTCAGACAATTTCTGTCTGATAATAATTTAAACTTTGATTTTTCCTTCAGAGTGACTAGATCTGAAGGTACATACCATCATGAAGGCGTACTTTACATCGGTGGCATGTGCCCTCCAGGCTTCCTGCTGGCACCGAACTCTACATGACGCTTGGGAAGATCATTGCTGACCACCAAAATGCTAACTTTGCTATTATTGACCATACACTCCATACTTAATTTAAACCAGCAATTCTGAACTTTGGCTCAGATTTTTCCCCATAAAAAAACATCTTAATAAGGCTTGATTAGACTGTTGAAAAACACAATTCTAAATGTCACGTCTGATAAAGGTTATAAGGTCTTTTAAAGCTAAAGAACTCGCTCTTTCAAACAAAATTATAAAAAGTTTGAAATCATAAGTTGATAAACAAAAATACAAAAATAAACTACATTATCACTTATCTAAAGATATTATTTTCAATACCTTGGCTTAAACTAAATATTATATATGCATGATATGCATTGAACATTAAATTCTATTTTTGTGTGTTTTCTGTAACTGTTATGTTATTTAAAATGACTTATGAAGCCTGACAAAATGAACAGAATATTTTTATCTTAATCCGCAATGATTCCATCATTGAACAATTTGTAATTATACATATTGATGTATAATTAAAAATATAAATATTTCAAAAATAGTACTTATAATACTTTTTTTCTTTAAATACACTATAAGGCACCCTTGTGCCTTGACACTAAGGCTGTGTCCGAATTCATCTTTCGAAGGACGCGGTCTACGAAGGTATACTTTTTGTAGGTTGTGTTCTTCGGAGGTCAAACAGAAAATGTCGTCAAATGGGACAGTCTGGCCTACGGATAATTTCCTATTTGCGTCACAAGCAGTTCCCGCCTTTACCCTCAAGTCACAAAGCGTCATACCTATCGCCTAGCCGGGACACATCCGCTTTACCTCTGCACAATGAATCTTGGGATATGCTGTGCTACAAATAATCCATTGGGTGGATCCTTTGTGACCACATTTGAAGGAGCCTTTCAAGGGCCTTGTTACACTACTGTGACACACTCAGTCTTTGAATGTAGCCTTAGAAGGATGCAGCCCCTGAATTCTTACCTAGCATTTATAAGGCTTTGAAATATATTAATATCTGGCCAGTCATCTTCCAACTGCTTATTCTGGTGAATATATTACCAGTTTAGTTTTATTCTGTTTTCTCACGTGAGCTGGATCTCCTAGTAAAAACAGGCATAGGAAGCCTTCAAATCTGTTCTAACTATCAAAATAAACAGAAACACTGTTTGAACATTATCACGTCCTCTTCCAAGCATTATGGCGTTTATCAATGCACAGGATATTTTCACAATATGACAAAAATAAGTCCAACTCCAATCTGATTAAGCAAAAATTCAGGCTTGATTTGATCAGAAGTCTACAGTTGTCTACTTCAATCTATGTCAAGATTTCTCGATTTTATGCTCTGCATAGAATTTGAGTAGGTTTGGCTATTGTACGCATCCTTGTATAACTCCTTCATCAATCTCAATCCAGTTATTTCATATTCCATGCGATTGTGGCTTCTTGTCCAGTGCAGAGATTCTTCATAGAGGACAAGATGCTCTGGTACACCAAATTCCCTAAGAACATCCCATAGTTTTACATGATCAAAACAACTAAGGGCTCTGTTGCAATCAATAAGACACACATTGACCTCTTTCTGGTATTTCATGGTTTTCTCAATTATTCATCATGTATTGGCAATGATGTCTGTTATTCCTCAGCCTTTCTTAAATCCAGCATCTATATCAGTCAATTCTTTTCTTGGTTGGGCTATAATATGTGCTGAATGATCTTATAATAATCTTGCTGACATGTGATATGAGGGAAATTGAATGATAGTCTTTAAACCAATCACTTTTGTAGGCTATTGAGTCCATTTCCAGATTTGTTGCCATAACTGGGTCAGTGCCTCGATTGATTTTTCAGCCGCTTGTGATATTTCTAAAGGGGTTCCATCTACCCCATGGCTTTCATTTCATCTTCTTGGTGACGAATGTCATGTAGGTCCATCACAAAACTGTTTTTGATGTTTCCCTTGACTGCAGTGGGTATATTCTCAAGTCATTTCCTGAAAGTTGAACAGCCCTTGTTGTTGCCTTGAGTATTAGCTAAAATTATAAACTGTCCATTTTGTATGTCCCTATAAATAAATAACCGACCAAATAAATGATCTGGTTCATTTGTGATCCTGTGCAAATCAGTAGTTAATTAGCCTCATCGAATGTAATCCAATTCAGCTGAACAATTAAATGCTGTGTTTTATCCAAAAACCAGGACCAAAGGGCTGGTGTAAGGAAAGCAAATGGGGCTGAATAATACAAAATTAGGGAAACAAACAGGTCCGCGAGGGTCTGAATGGGAAGACTAACACAGGAAGGGCACAGGCAACAGGAGGTCCGACGTTAATGACCAAACTGGGGAACGCAAGACTGGGAAACGCATATAAACGGGACTAACGAGGGACTGATACGATTCAGGTGTTGACGTTTACCATATTAGGATATGAGATTACGAACAGGACACAGCTGGGAAGAAAACAGAAGGGTTCTGGAGGACCAGCAGTGACCCCTGCTAGTAATACTGGGGGGTGGAGCGGACAGGTCATGACACATAGTGTAGGCACTGTCAAGTAATAATTAAATCATTTATCACATGCAATTGCTGTGCAGGCAAGTGTGACTCTGGTTTTTTCCCTACACAAGGATTGGATATAGTATGAACTTGACATGGCTGGCCCCCATCTCAATAAGGAGAGAAATGAGGCCAAGAGGGCCATCTCTCCTGGGGAGGGAGTGAGGCAGGGCCTGGAGGGAGTGAGGCAGGGGTTAGGGCATCAGGATGGTATGTTTTGTGCCTTGTGATATATATATGTTATGTTTTATGATATTTTGCTATTTTGGACTCGTTTTTCTGTCTCATATCTCCTGCCTACTAAAGATCTCTCCTCCATATTACAATTTTATTTAAACAGTATATTATTAAGAGCTACAAAGAAAAACATTATTTTAAAGTAATGCGAAAAAATATATTCTCCTGTGATTGTACATACACTCCTCCAAATAATTTGTCCAAATTCAGTGCTTCAATCAAGCATAATTAAAAGAACCAGACTCAACATAGCAAAAACACTAGTTTTCAATACATCATGTAAAGAATAAGAACAGGTTTTAATGAAAACTAACCTACTTCCATTAAAATATAAACATTAAGGTTGCTAAATTTTCCCCCTGGTATCAAAAGAGTTTATCTTATCTTAAATCACTGTTCACTTTAGCAACAACAAAACATTTCATATATAACTAAACTGAAAATGTTAAGTACTTACAGTACAGAAGGATGATACATACTAGGTACATATTTGCATTTCATTAATTACAATAAAGTAAAACTGAGGATATTTAATTAATAGCACAGCTGGAGACCACAGACGAACACTGTGCACTTCTGAAGCACATCTGATGTTTAGAATATAGAATAGAATAGAATAGAATATATCTTTATTGTCATTGTAGATAAAACGAAATTTGAATGCCCAACTTCCAGTGCAACTCTTGCAAACAATTACAGGATCAGTTTTATTGTAGTACAGTTTTGTTGCATATAGGCCTGCATATACATGAAGGAAACACACTATATGGCACAAGATTATACTATTTTATATGCCGAATTAATTAGTATAATACAATTTCTCAGTTTAATTAAATTCACCTTTCTATCCTCAGCAGGTTTACTGAGGCAACTGGCTATACCACTTACAACGTAAACCAATGAATGAGACAAAAAATGCGATATAAAAGTAGATCTTATGGATTAAGCACAATACTGATGTCAATTAAACGCATGCATTTTCGGGCGCGCACACATACAGTATGCACGCACACACAGACGCGCGCGCGCACACACACACACACACTTATTCACAGTTTTCTCCCGCGCTAGGCAGTGACTCAGATAATATAGGATATATTAGTTTTCTTCCTCGTTGCTTCTACGCTACTTCTTGTAAAACATTCAAAAACCATCACAATTCTAAGATAATTTCGCGTGACTTAAAACTATTTCGTGGTGTTAAACCGCAAAAAAAAAGCATTATTGTTAATCTTAGGTGTATTAAAGTTTACGTTGAAGTTTCAGCAAATTTATATTCGACAAAAGTTCACAGTATTAGTTTACAGTATTCGTTCTTCGTACATCTGGTATTCTGGAAATCAGTACTGAATCATATTTTTAACGTCAACAATAAAACAATGTTATACTGAAAATGAAGACGATGAACTTACCTAACAGGATTTTTCAGTGGACCGATCACAGGTATTCCTTAAGCGGTGCCATAACCAGCGTCTCGGAGTTGAATTCAAATTGATTGCTGGAAGATGCAGATTTTCCCCACGAGTACAAACTCGGGGGACGGTTCCTGAATGAAGACGTGTATCGGTAAAACGTCCGGTGACGATTCTTTAGATACTCCCGGTAGTTCTTAGTGAGCAGAGTATAGAGGAAGGGGTTGATGCAGCTGTTGCTATAAGTAAGACAGGCCACCAAGTAATTAATGCAGGTGTGAGTGTGAGAAGCCAGTCTTAGGGGTTTGTGGTATAAAGGTAAAAGCTGCCAGATCCAAAATGGTAAAAAGCATGCCCAGAAGACCAGCACTATTGTAAAGATCATAATAAGGACTTTCTGTTTTGGAGAACGTTTATTCCCCTTACTGACAGAGTTCCTCTGAGACTCTACGTAGGTACGGGCTAATCTGGTGTAAAGGTACCCGATGACTATTCCAGGTGCCATGATACTGGTGCTGAAAAGGACAGTTAGGTAAATCTTGTACGCTTCTGGGCCCCACGTGGGCGCACACATCCGCTTCACTCCACCTGGCGCATGTTTGGTGGTCTGGTTGACCATGATCATCATGGGGAATGTAAGAATTAAAGACAAAATCCACACGCCACTTGCTATAGCTTTGCGGTAGTTCTTGGAGCGCTTAACAGTATCCAGGGGTTTGGTCACGGCCAGGTAGCGCTCGGTGCACATGACCGTTAGTGTGAAGATGCTCGCATGCATGGTTAGGAGGTCTAGGCTCAGCAGAATGCGACAGCCCACATCTCCGAAGTACCAGTCCTTGAGGAAGTAGGTGCATACCACAAAGGGGATTGTGGAAAGATAAAGCAGGTCTGCCAGTGCAAGGTTAATGATAGAAATGTACATGGGAGTCGCGAAGCGGATAGAATGACACATCACCATAAGTGTGTATACGTTTCCCGACACTCCAACAATATACACCAGCGACAGCAAAGTCCCAAAAGTCGAGGTGATGACCAGTTCGTCCATGGAACCGGGGCCGATGTTGGGAGGAGGGCTGATGCTAAAGTTCCCAGACTTGCTGTAATTCATTGTTCTGTTGTATTTATTTAGCGCCGCTATATTTGCGTCGCTTGTTTACACGGTGGCGATGTCCCGGACACGCAACAGCAAGCTGTGTTAAAGCAGGATACAACTGATAGCACCGTGCGTTCCGCAGCACCTGACGTCACCCACAGAACTCTTCATCTCTTGCTTCACGTACAAAAATAACACTGTTTCAGGATAAACATTTGCACATTTTTTTTTTCTTCAGAAAGTACTTACTGAATCTTGGTGATGCTTCCGCTCCTTATACCGTCACGTGTAGAGGCGAACAAAAATATATAGCTGTCAAATGAAGTGATCGGTGTGCGAGTGTGTTGATATATGACTGCATCGGGGAGAGAAGACAAGGAGTGAACAGAAGAGAGAGAGAAATTTAAGGGAGACGACCGGGGTTTTCTCCGAAATTCGTCTAAAGATAAATTCGTTCGCATCCATTATAACTGTATATAGCCTTAAAAATACATGCAATTTTAACGGACTTACTGAGTAGCATGCTCTGTATCTCTACTTCGAAGAATGCAGCACAACTTAACTTTCAATGTCATTTACTGATAATGTCTATTTCACAGCGAACTGTGAATTTCTTCCTGTGTGGAGCGATGTATTCCCCAGCGAGTTTGATAGTTTGGTCACCGAGAACGTCAGTTTTGCCTGAAATCATATAGCATGAAGGTAACTGCATCTTTCATTATTAAAAAATGACAGCCTTGTCTGAGCTCAAGTTTACCTCGGCGCGGGATTTACACATTATCCACACAGGCTACTGTCGTTCTTTTTCAAAACGACTAAACTGCTGTCTGCTATAAATCGTACATCTAATGTCTGGTATATACTGTCATCATTTTTATACAAATAAATTAACGCAACAGTCCCGTTTCACATCTATTTGTATTTTGCTTTGCTTGCGTCAATAGTAGTAATTAACATTAGCACTGTAAGTAATATTGTTTAACGGCAAACTGCATGATCTCTCTCTGAACGTCATTGACAACTGTCAATTCACCAGTTCATATAGAATATTTATTTCATTAAATAGCCTGCCTTTTATTTTAATGTTAATTTAAAGATTTGGTTTCGCAAGAACAATAAAAGAGGTAATTCAACAAATCTTGTTGCTTAGACACTATTTCAATAAAGGACCTACACAATGATCAACTTTTTGATTTTATTGAAGAGCTCTTACATAAATCGGTCAGCTTTTTATTAATGGTTATTAATGGTTAAAGCCCATTGACTGACGCCATACACACCCCATGTAATTCCAGTATGACATAGATACAATACACCAAGGTCACTTTGCTCTGCTCAAATGTTGAGAATCAAGAGTGTAGCATGAAATTCTGGACTCCTTGATAAAACGTTACCTTGGTCCCCCCGCCAAAATGATTTTACATATTCAAGGGCCCCTGTCAAGTGCTGGGCCCCCTGAATCTGTCAGGGTATTCATGCCCCTCCGACGCCCATGTTAAGAATGGTTTAACTAGGCTTTAATATGGAACGTCCTGCACGCTTCGTAGATTTTCACTTTAATTACTCCAGTAATATGATACGCTGTCCTAAAGTTATTTAATTGACTATTAAGAGGGGTCGCACCAGGTCTCGCAAATATGTGCGGGACTGGAGGAGTAGCCCGGGGCTTCATCCAAATTAGTAGTGATGTATTTGGTGCATTGCTATCCTGTGTAGTAAAAAAATGTGGTATACACCGTTTCATATTCACTAGGACAATTCGAACTGCTTTCTCTGATTGTCGGTGTTTTTCTGCAATTTTACCTGGTCAGTCCAAGCTCAGCAAAGAATAGGTTTTACACATTTATGTAATTGTATCCTGTTTAAGAAGGCGAGACCAAAACACATCTGACGGTGTCTTTTATGTTCTTTCAGTTACTAACAAATGTCTAGAGACCAGTCTCCACTAGCCTCCATCTAGTATATGGCAACCTATGTTATGTTTTTAGCTATTGTGAGTTTGGAACTGATGAAATTAATATGAAACCAGATACCAAAGCATGCGAATGTATAATTATAGGCTCTGTTTCCCCCCTAATTATTCAGTTTTGGATTGTCCTTCTCCTGTTGTTTCAAGTCTCTATAATTTGTATAATGGCGAGGGCAACCATTACAGGTCTCAACAAATTTACGATTATCACCGTGGGACAGTAAAATGATCCTTTAATTAAATATTGTCGATGCTGTTATGTTTAAACAGCTTTTCAGTTTTTTTTCCTGAGCTTTCATATATTTGCAGAATAGAGACACCAGGCTTGACATGCTTATCACCTGGAAAACGATGCTTTCCTTGTTATGAACGTATCTGTGTACATAGAAAATTTATAGTTCAAAGGAATGAATCATAAAATGAACTGCACTTGAAAAAGGTGTATAAAATGCATGGGTAATCTGAGAGTGCAACTTGCCTGGTGTAGAATTAATGGACTGATCTGAGGTCATGTCCTGTGATATTCGATGCCTTGGATACGATACTCTGCAGCTTCCTCTTCAATTGTGTGTTTGTCTTTCAGTTTAAGTACTTTGGAGATTCTGTTTAATTCTGTACTTCTTCACCGATCTGAGGACGTACAGTCTGTACTGAGCTACATGTTCAACAATGGACTAGAGTCTGCGGTTCAGAGATGTACTCATGAACCGTTTTACATCTAACTTATAAAAATATTAAAATTTCTGTTTAAAATTTTAAGCAGGATATTATAGGGTCATTGACCCACAATAAAACAATGAAAATCAGAAATTAATTTTCTCGGGCTATTACAATAAGTAAAAAAATATTTGAACAACCGGTTAATTCAATTTAGTAAAACACTTGCTGGTGATGGACAAACGCATTCTACTTAAGTGACGTACAAAGAATTGATGCAGAAAGGTCATTAACGCATGCTATTTGAAATCCATGACTCAATTAAATCAAGTCTGACTGCCTTGCATTGCAATGACTCTTTTATTATTAGGGAATTCATTGTGCTTTAATGTCTTGAATGTGATTCCATTTTAAGGCACTGTGTGTTCCCAGTGACCAGCAGATGTCACTGTACAGCGATGGAGGAAGTGAGCAGAGCAGAGGCAGAATCCACAGGGAGATGGATTGCGTTCTCTGCGCTCTTCTCTCCGAAGGCCCCTCAGCAGCATGCACTCTCATTTTGACCGGTGTGCTAATGGCGAGGCTGGCAGCTCTGCGTTATACTGTGATTTATTTGTACTCCTGAGATAATTTCAGAACACCTGTTATACAGGGTGAAAACGAGGTTCAGTGAACGCTGCTGCGTACTAAATACACTGCTGAGCTATGTGTGAAACTGTACCTTCACAGAGTTAGGAACAGACGAAACAGCGCCTGTGGTGGAAGAACAGTTTAGGGTAATTAAGTTGTGGATCTCGCCGATTTATAAATAGTAAAAAGGTAACATTTTGATTATATTAGTATGGAAAGAAATTATATTAACAAAGATATTAATATTAATGTAATGTAACTAAAAGAATATAAAGTATATTAAAGAATATTAAACTTTTTACTTGATTTGTGCATGCATATATACAGTATAGCCTATGCACGTTTGTTTCTTTGATTAAACCAGACGTGCTAGCCTTCGCTGCCCACGCGCATCAATGAGCCTTGGGCACCCGATGCCCCTGGCTTTCCTTGGACAGCTCCTACATTTGAAACAGTATCGATAGAAGAAAATATTGTCATTATCATATAAAAAATTAGTTATTCATTTTTATGTTTGAATTGAACTATTACCCACTTCTCCATTTTAACTTTTTTTGCGCCAGAAAAGATCGGCGTTTCCCAAAAGCGTAATAATGCAGTCAGAGAGCGCTTCCTTTATTAATATTAATGAGCCTTCCCTGCTATCCTATATTTGGGAAATTCCCAACTAGCGCGGCCACTTCGTGCGTTTACATGCAGCACGAGAGCGCGAAACCCAGAAGGAGGAGTGTCTTTAAGGAGGATCTTGCCCCTAGAAATCGATTATATAAATCGATTCTAACAACTTCAATTGCCACCTTAATAACTGATTAATCACAATGCATCTTATACCCTTAATGGTTATAGAGTCCAGCTAATGATTTAATGGTTTCATTTGTTTCATTGATAGTTTTGAACAAAAAGGAAACTTGTGCAAAATGAGTATATGCTAGATTTTATTAGGACTGAACAGATCCTGAAAAATGTGCTACAGAAGTTTACATTTTGTTTGCTTTAAAATGGTGTTTCTCAAATCCATCCTTGAGGACCCCCAGATGGTCCACATTTTTGCTCTCTCCAACTCCCTGGAAGTTGGGAGAGAGTGAAAATGTGGACCGTTTGGGGGTCCCTGAGAACTCATTTGAGAAACACTGCTTCAGAGTGGTAATGGCAGCCGCCTAGACTTGTCTGGGGTTGCATTGTCTCATTTCCATATCTTATAAACACCACAGTAAAATATTAATGTTACAGATACAACATGCCACAACAAAGTAATTCCCAGCAGATGTTCATTATAGGAAAACTTTATGGAGACCACCAATGTATAAGACAGACATTCCACATTATCATGACGCCACAAATCAGTAATAATAGCCAGGTTTCAGTCAGCCTCCAGTTTTGCTCACCTCTGCTTCACTCCTTCTGCCATACAGGCAGATTAACCTAGTGGTTGTCGCCATACAGGCTGTGTTTAAGTATACAGCTATATTCTGATCTTCTATTGCAGAACTCTGGCAGAGAGTAAGACAAATGCATGCAATAGAAAATATTTCTACTGCAGTGTCACTACATGACCACAGAGGGGGCCAGTGGAACAGTCTTGCTCATTATGCCCTTTTTGCACCTGTCACACCCAGCCCCGATTGCCCTGCTGTGGACCACGCCTCCTCCCTAACCTCGTGTGGAATGCTCCCGATTACC
>JAODKC010000095.1:12900704-12923553 GCA_026777985.1 Mormyrops attenuatus | reverse complement strand
CCGAATAAACCCCGTTTCCCCGTAACCTGGGCTCACTCGCCTCCTTCCCCGCTCGCCGCTACCCGGACGCTGACAGCACCCCCTCTCCCCATATCCATATCTGGCTTCTAAAACAGGGCCATGACATTAATGTCGTATAGGATCAGCTTGCAGCATAAGTAAATGGTGAGATGCATGTTTTTTGTGCTGCTTTTGTTACAAAAAGTACATCCAGATCATTTGAAAAGTATGTGGATGAATTCTTAATTTACAGGGGATGAGACTGGCTTTATGTCCTTTCACTATACATTATTTTTTCTGAGCTCTTGGTTATGTTTGATAAGGGATGAGAATAAGTTTGAGGAATTGCTACTTGTATCCCATTAAATCCAGAAATGTCAAACAGTCCCACTCATGATCATGATCATGATCATCATCTTCCTCATCATCATCATCATCATCATCATCATCAGACAATCTCTCTTTCTAACCTGTGATCCATGCGCCTACTTTGATGATGTCTCCAGAGTGAAGTCCCACTTCTATAAATAGGGTAGGCCTAGGGCCTATGTTCTTGCTTGTCGCAGCCAAAGAAAGCCTGATGTTCTGCTGTTAGGGTAGGAGTTTGTATAGATTAAGCATGTTTTCTTTTGCACTGTTCCCTTTCGCCATTGAAGCAGTGGAAACTGCTGCTGCTACCAAACCGCTGCTAGAGTCCAAGGGAACTGCAGTGTTTTGTTATCCCACTGGGTGAACACTGCTGATCCTGGAGTGGCGCACAGAGTGGCTCAATAATATCTGGTATGATGTACCAGAGTCAGTCTACAGCAATCTGTCTGACAACCCACAGCATTTGCCTGCAGCTGGGTTGGAGCCAGAGTTCCTGATGTTTGGCAGCCATGCAGATAGCCAGCAGCTGAGACCACTTCAAAGGTAAATTGCTTATTTATGGTTGGAAGAGGCTAGATAGAGGCTGGTTTATGTAACTCATGACCCATGGCTGAGCTAAAGGAGTGATAATTAAGTAACAACTTTATTATGCAATTAATTTTTTAAGCCTTTTAAAATTTTAATTTGAATAATAATAATATTTCATGTAAAGTCTGACCAGTAGCTTTTAAACCGCCTTCCAATCTCTTCGTTATGTCACAGTACTGGTGTAGATACTGAGTGATCCATAGATGATTTGATTGTGATGAATTAAGTTTTTTTTTCCTGCAGTGATGTAAGAGCATAAACATATTATCAAGTGTATATACAAATATCAGAACAGGAGTGATTCTAGCATGATTTAGATTAAATTTTTAAATTAAAAAAATGAATTTTAAATTGTATTTTATTATAAAGAGCATTATATAATAAGTTACACTTTAGCCTTCGAGACATCTTTTTTTTTGGAAAGTCATTGAAACACTTTAAAAAAATTAGCTCTACAAAGGTAAAATGTGAATTTAGTATGCCATCTTGCAAAATTAATAAAGATAATATTAAATACAATTTATCCATTTACATACCCTGTATTAAGGAAATGAAGATGACCACAAAGGAGCATGTGACCCTGTCTGGACTGGGGAGATTGGGGGCCCATCCTGGAGCCAGGCCTGGGCGGAGGTCGTTGGGGAGCGCCTGGTGGCTGGGCCTCTACCCATGAGTCCCAGCTAGGCGTAGCCCAAAAGGATAACATGGGTCAGACCTTCTTTGGGCCCATCACTTGCAGGAGGGGCTGTGGGAGTCGGTCGCAATGTAGATTGGGTGGCAGTTGAAAGCAGGGGCCTTGGCAGACCGATCCTCAGCTACCAAATCTGGCTTTAGCGACACGGAATATAACCTCTCTGGTGGGGAAGGAGCCTGAGCCCATGCGGGAGGTCGAGATACAGACCAGATATGTTCACCTTAACGCACACCTTGGACTCTGGAACCAAATTCCTGGAGAGGGGCTGGATTCTGTTCCACTCTGGAGTTGCCCATGGTGAGAGGTGCCATGCAGGTGTGGGTCTACTCATAGCCCCCTGGCTCAGTGCTAGTATGTTGGAGTTAATCCCTGTGAACGAGAGTCGGCCTTCGAGTCAAGGGACGGGCTCTGACTGTTGTGCCTCTGACTGCTGTCTGTGTATATGCACCAAAGGCCAGTTCAGGGTATCTGGCCTTCTTATACCTCTTTCACACCAAGCCCTCGCCAGAGCCGGTACTGCTGCTCAGCCCCACCAAAAACCGTCTCGCCTTCACACTGCACTTGGTGCCGAAAGGATAGAATGATGACGTCACTGTGTGCGTGTTGCTGTGGGAGGGGTACCGTTCCAGAACTGAAGACAAAAACGGAGGACCGTGCGAGATGCAATGAATGCAAGACTTTTTTGATTATTACTGCTAATGCTTACATTATTTTTTAGCTTCATATGTTATCGTTCCTACGTTTAACCCTACACAGTTCATTCAAAATGTCTGAGCGTCCCACATTCACCTTTAAAAATGATACATGCAGCAATGAATTGCTGTAATAGCACAAATGCATTATTTATAACCTTTATATCACAACTGAAGTACAAATTATCATATGAAGGTTAATGTGTATAGTAATTTCTTGTCATATCAGCACAAAATGCACATAAAATAAGTATGGGACACTGAAGGAACTACTGTGCGATATGGACTATGCTGATATGGAGAATGAAGACGAGCTAAAAGTTAAAAATTTTTTTGTTTTATTTTACAAATAATCGAGAAATAAATAAATCTTTCATAAATACATATAAACAGTGATGCTCCTGTCCATCTGCATTCTCTTCACCTGCGTTAAAACAAGCACATGAACAACACGACAGGTACATTTCACGTAATTACTGACATTTCAAGCAAGACAGTGTGTGAGTGTTATTTTCATTGCTGTAACAAAGCAGATAGCTGTACGTTATGTATCACTGGCTGGTACACTGAAGTCAAATTCTAATGGTAACTTATTAGTTAGCTAAGTTGTTGTTCCAAAAAACGGGTTGGCTGTAAAAAAATGTTTAAAAATGAAGCAACCCTAGTCACAACGCACTTCCAACTCACAAAACACAACTGAGTGTTTAACGATATGCTATTCTGTTTGGCGGATCATTGGATGACACGCTACATACACCACATGTAATTAAAGTTCATAGTCACATTTGAAGTAAACGCAATAATAACAACTTACCCAATTCCTCCAAAGTGGTGGCGGAGATCAGTGCTCTCCGCCAAATGCAGTTACTGAAGCAAAAAAGGTGTGGGAAGAGTTTGGTGAGGCAATGGAGAAGGACTTTTAGTTGGCCTTGAAAAGATTTTGGCCAACTGTCAGTTGACTCAAGACGGGGAAGCAAGGGTTTACTCCTGCTGTGTACAGCAGGGGTGGAGAATTGTTGACCTCGAATTAGGATATAGTCAAGTAGTTGAAGTAGTATTTCAAGGACCTCCTGAATCTCACTAATACGCCTTACTTGGAGGAAGTAGAGCTAGAAGACTCAGAGGAGGACTTACCCATTTCTAGGGCTGAGGTCATTGAAGTAGTCAACTCTTCAGTAATAAGGCTCCAGGGGTGGATTTGCCTGGAATTCCTGGGAGATCTTGATGTTGTTGGCCTGTTTTGGCTCACACGCCTCTTCAGTATTGCAGGAAGTGGGGACAGTGCTGATGGATCAGGGGACTGGGGTGGTGATCCTAATTTTTAAGAAAGGCAAACAGAGGGTTTTTTTTCCAATTTCAGGGGGATCATACACCTCAGCCTCCCTGGGATGGTCTATGCTACGGTACTGGAGAGGAGGGTCCATCTGTTGGTCAAACCTTGGATCCAAGAGTGCAGATTCTGTCCTTGTTGTGAAACACTGGATCAGCTCTTCACGGTCACAAGGATACTGGAGGATTCATGGAAGTTTGCCCAACCAATGTTCATGTGTTTTTTGGATTTGGAAAAAGTGTCCCAAGGAGGGTTCTGTTGGGGGTACTTTCAGCAAATGGGGTATGGTGTCTGTTGTTACAGGCCATTAGATCCCTGTATAAATGGAGTGAGAGTTTGGTTTGTGTTGGCAGCAATAAGTTAGACTCATTTTTGGTGGGTGCTGGACTATACCAGGGCTGCCCTTTGTCACTGATTCTGTTCATAACTTTTCCGGACAGAATTTCTAGGCATAGCCAAGGGGCGGATGGTGTCTGATTGCATCATTACTTTTTGTAGATGATGTGGTCCTGTTGGCTTTGTCAGATTTTGACCTGCAGCATGCACTGGGGCAGTCTGCAGCTGAGTGTGAAGTGGCCAGGATGAAGGTCAACACTTCCAAGTCTGAGGTCATGGTTCTTGATTGGAAAATTGGTGGATTGCCATCTCTTGGTGGGGGATGGGTTACTGCCTCAAGTACAGGAGTTTAAGTATCTTTGGGTCTTCACAAATGCGGGAAGAAGGCAGCGGGAGATCGACTGGTGGATCATGGCTCAAAGTAGACCCGCTGCTGATCCACATTGAAAAGAGCCAGTTGAGGTGGTTCAGCCATCTATTTAGGATGCCTCTTGAACGGCTCTGTGGGGAGGTGTTTTGGGCATGGCCAACTGGGAGGAGACCCCAGGGCAGACCCAGGACATGCTGGAGAGATTATATCTCTCAGCTGGCCTGGGAATGCCTTGATATTCCCCCGGTGTAGCTGGGGGAGGTGGCTGGTGAGAGGGAGGTCTGGGCATCCCTGCTTAGAGTGCTGCCCCCGCATCCTGACCCTGGATAAGTGGCAGATGATGGATGGATGGATGGATGGATAGCATTTTATACTTTTTCAGCTGAAACAGGTTGAAGCTTAGGGAGTTCGTCTTTTCGGACCATGGCTGTAAATAAAGACAATAAAATGAAATATTTCAGTGACCTAAACAACAAACTTTAAAGGCTATTACATACATTTGATTTTACTTTCCAGGGCATTCTTTTCATTCTTGTGTCCCTCACTTTTTTGAAACCGTTAAACAAAGTTTCTAGAAAGCAGTGAAAGATGTGAGAAACTGACTGAGAAGATACATAACTCAAGTGAAGAAGGGAGGTCAGCTGACAGTGTTTGTCATGCCTCTGTTCCATGTCTTCTGTGGGTTTATGCTTTCAGATGCATTTTTCTTTGATGTTTTAACATGGTTGTACTCCGTATTATGTACCTGTCACTCGTTCCATGAATTATATTAGGGCATAGCTGCTTGACAGAGTCCAGTAAATCCACAGAAGATTGGAACTTTGAGTCAAAAGTCGAGAAGCAATGAACTAGTTTTGGGCCTGGATCAGCTGAAAATCTTTTGGACACAGAACAGAACAGAAACAAGTCAGCTGATGGATCATACTGATACTGAATTTGTGTTATATGGTCGACAACAGCAGGAGAAACACAGAACCAGTTATGCAATGTGCTACTGAAACTGGGCCAGAAGCACTCCCACATCTGCTGCATCCATAGATATGTTTCAGATTTACATTTTTCACACCAATTTTGTGGAATGAGAAAAGAATTTTCTGTAAATCTGAAGCCTTAGCCTCTTCAGGCATCAGTGACCATGTGATTTTTGCAGGACTAGTAGTGTTTTGGTGGTCAGTGGAAATTTGTATGTGTATATGTTTGCATGTGTGTGTATGTGTTTTGTCAATTCCCTGTTTGGCCAGCAGGTGTCACTAGCTATCCTGTTCCTTCCTCGGTGTTATAGTCCTTAGTATGTTCCCCTGCTCCCCAGGCTGCCATGTAACTGAATGGGCTAAGCGTGTGGCTAAGGATCTGTGATACCATATCATTGTGGGTTCTGTTGGAATTCTTCATTTTGTTTTCACCTTGTTAATATGTTCTTGTATTTGTAGTATAGGTCATGGTTTTTTAATCTTTGTTTCCAGTTATCCCAAATTGTATTTAGTTTTATAGTAATGTCATATAACCCTTGTTCCTAGTCTTTCGTAGTTTTTGGATTCTATAGTGTTTGATGACCTTCACCGTTCCCTTAAGCCCTGAGTTCCTTGTGTGTAATTACTAATTGGCCCACACCTGTCCCTCATCTACCCATATTACTAGAGTATATTGCTGCGCTTGTCCTCTTCCTTTGGCAGTCATTGTTGATACAGGTTTGTTAGTGCTGTTTGTTAGTTCCCATGCATGGGTTGCTGTTAATGTTCTTTGTTATTGTTTCCCTGTGTTTTAGGTCAGCCCTTATTCTGTCTGGTTTATCCTTACAGCCTCTTGTTCTGTCCCTCACGGTCCTTTTGTTACTAGTTAAGTCTATGTATGTTCTGTAATAAAGTCCCGTTCAGTTTTTTAAGCTGAATATGAATTGTCACTCCCTCCCTGCTTCCCTTTGTGATATATGAGTTGTCAGTTCAATTCACAGCCCAGTTCTTTTTGTGTTTGTATGGGTTTCCTCCAGGTACTCTAATTTCCTTCTGCAGCTCCAAAAACATGCAGTTGGTTAAATTGGTGTCTCTAAATTTGCAGTAGTATGTGATTTGTGTCAGTGAGTGTGCACTTTGTGATGGACTGGTGTCCGATCCAGGGTGTCCTCTGCCTCATGCCCGGTGCTCCCTGGGACAGGCTCCAGGCCTGCTCTCACTATGGGAGATGCCTGGGTGAAACAATTTGTTGTACATGTAAGATTGCATTTACTTCTTTTAAATGACTGAAAAGGACAAAATCATAATGTGAGAAGTGCAAATCCTTAATGTAAGATGCCAGTGAGATGGATTTCCTTCCCTACTGGTCTTTAGTCATGCTAGTATGTGAGCAGTAAAGGGACTACATTTAATTTGCAAGGTAAGCTTATTAAAATTTTATTTGCTGCTGTGGCCTGTGAGGAAACATGACTGTGTTTGAAGTAGTGAGGTATGAATGCACACTTCTGAAGACATTTTAAGCGAAGCTGCGTGAAATGTGATTGTATGTCTCCAAGCAAGATTTGAATGGTCTGTGGGGCCAGTAGAAGTTTCTCCAATACAAATCTAATAATACTCATACCTAAAGATGTTCAAGGGCTTTTACTAGTCTTGTGTGCTGGTCTACTCAGTCTTGCCCTGCTCTCCAGAATCCAGATGCATCTCTCCAAGATGTAAAAGCTATGCCACTAAATATACAAGCATTGTGTGTATAGTACACTTTGCCTCAAGTTTCAAAGATTCAAGACCTAGTGAGTCATAAATTAGTGTGCCTGTATGATATTTGCATATTCAGGAAGGAATCTGAGCAAGGGTAGGGTGAAAAGCTAAGAAAACAGAAGAACTTGAAATGTGAAGTAAAGGATAATGAAGTCTTGTACTCATCAAGGATGAGGAGCAGGGCTAAAAAGATAATGACTGACCTCTCCCACCCTGGTCTCTCCCTCTTCCAGCGTCTCCCATCTCGGCAAAAACTGAGAGTGGGAGACCTGAGTAATGATGACTCAGCATCTGAAGAACTTCTTCCCCCAGGCCAATGTCCTCCTAAACAAGGTTCCATGAGAAGCACCCTGGCATCTATGGGACCTTTCATACTTGATTGCCCACTGTACTTTACATTCCTATTGACCCTAAACTTATTTGCACACAGCCTAAGCTATTTGTCACCCAAATGTTGTCGCGTCACCCTCATTTATATGCCTACATATTTATTTATTAATACCACGTTCTTATTCACTATCTCCCTCTGTTTATCACTATTCTGTTTGTTGCAGTGTTGTACTTCTAAGATGTTATTGACCTTAGAGTTGTAAGCAAAGCATATTAGATTGCGCTGTGAATCAATTAAGGAACATTAATTAATTAATCACTGTTTTTTTGATTAATCACAATTAATCGCACCTAACATGAAAACTTACAATCATACATATTTATATATTGAACTTCAAAATTTATGTACAATAAACACAAAAGGGAGTATATGGGTCATTATAAATTTGTTACTTTAACATATCAATTTTCACTTATCTTTAGTTTGAAGACAGACTCAAATTATGCACCTTCATTGTTTAAACTTTCAATTTTGTCTCTGGGGTAGTAAATCAGATTTGTTATAAAACCATTATTATACATATGATTAATTGTGGGTCTTAGTTGAAAGATTTAAAAACATTTTATCTAGTTTTGTGTTTGGCTACGTATTTGGTGACAGTGGATAAAAATCATCAAATCAGAGCAACAATTTTAATATGCCTAAAAGTTAAGATAATGTCCACACAAAAACAAATGCTGTATTTCATTGTAACACACACACACACACACACACACACACACACACACAGATATATAAGAAGTTCTGAAGTTTGTGAAAATGACCCTTATTTTAATATATCTTTCATGGTTAAACTTCAGCATGTGATGTGCAGATTATTCATTTCCAACAAAAATACTACTTGTAAGCAAGTACATGCTGCATTTCAATGCTTTTGTAAAGACACTGAAAAGACAGGTACCACATGCACATATAATCGCAGGTACTCAACAGGTAATTCGACACTATTTAATTCAAACCGCGTAATCCATCTATAATGAAAAATCTATTCGGCAAATGGCTCTGAAAACAAAAGCCTTACAACCACTGAAAGTGCCCTTAATAACATGAAGGATCTTAAGATTTTAAGGTATAAGCCGTCAATAAAATAAAACAAATACTGCAAGCTACGATACTTTTATCGTGTATGCTTCTGACTGGGAATTTTTAAATATGAAATAAACGAGGAAACATCAGCTTCACGGTGAGATACTAACTAAATGTTTTTGATTTCAGCTTTTTTGTGGTTCTGCGCAACATCATAAGCTAAATTCTAATGTTGTTTAAAACCAGCAATGAATATTATAGGTCAATATTAAAAACTCATAGCGATCTCCCACTTGGGTATCAAAATGTTGCATGCATTAATTCAATCAAAGAAATAATGTGCTATGACTTTAAAATTAATGCTAAATAATGTGATACAGCCCTAATATTCTATAGCATGCCTCAGTCCTAATAAATTAATCTGCAAAAGAAAAGTAATTGACTTCCATAAATAGTAATTTCTCTAAAAGCAACAGGACGATTCAGTTAAGTGTCATGACCTCCTTTAGCTATAAGTATATTCACAATAAATCAGCGTCTCATGGCATGATGTCACCACCCAGAAAGGGCGGTCGTTCGGGACCCCATTTTGCCTGTGTGTGCGAGGTTTGCATGTTCTCCCATGTTCATGTGAGTTTCCTTTGCCTTCTTTGCATCCCACCTTAAAAGACGTGTCGTTTAGGTAGGTTAATGTCTGTGAGCTCCCTGTAAAGTGAGCTTCTGTGTGGACCGGCCTACCATTGTTAGTGTTTAATGCCCCCTTGCCTTGGATTTCCCAGGAAAAACTCCAAAGTTGCATCAGCACTGAATTACAGAGGGGGTTTTAGGAAAATGAATGAATAAAATAACTGGTGTCATAGAACTGAGGGATGCTCATGAAAGATTATCCCCACATTCACAAAGCTTCCATTTCATGACATGGGCCCAGATCTTTGAAAATGTTAGAGGATTAGGAAAGTATTGGTTGTTATTTTTTCCTTACTCCCCCCACTGCGGTCTGCGAAGGACAGCCTCGGCCGGTCCTACAGGGTCACATTGAGTACACAATGAATGGTAAGCCCCCATCGTATTTTCCAAGACAAGCACAGCTCTTACAAAAAACACTTTAAAGAACTGACAATTCTTTACAATTGTATTTTTCATCATGTTTCCTTGCTTAAAGAAAAAAGGTGAAATGAAAACCAAGGTAATTTTAAACCCATCAAACTAATAATTCACCAAAAAACAGGTCTCAAAGATGCAACTTCATCAAGCCCTTAACATTTTTGCTCTTAATTCTCTGCCCTGACTCTATGGAGTGTGGAAAAAGAAACAGTAATCGCAAGTGGGATTTATCTGAAATTAGCACCAGCTCGCAGAAAGGACTTTGTTTTGTCTTTCAAATAAGGTCAGTAACGGTTGGGCTAAAATGAAGGAATCAGTGGGGATTTTGGGTTCTTTTACATGATTTAGAGCTAGGGATTTGGTTGATTCGTATGGCCTATTTGGGGACGAAATGAGAGGGGTGAAATGGGCCTTGGGAATATGGGAGCATATTAATAAGAGAAGGTGTTGGGGGAGTGGGCATCAGGAAGGCAGTTATGGATTAAATTGACAGGAATTAATAATGAAGATTATTTGGGGCCCTTTCAGTTTCTGGGGAGAAATGGGCCCCTCAGGACGTATCGAAATGTTGTTCCTCTGCTGGGGAAAATTAACTTGATAAGCAAGGTCAGCGATTTTGTATGAGATATTTACGTTTGCCTTGCACGGTGAGCCTGTGAAGGACCCTGCAGAGAATAATCCCTAAAGTAATTCTAACTTTTTTTAATATCACATTTGGAAGCAGGGTTATCATTGTTAACGAATACTAAAACTATAAGAACATTTTTGTAAACAAATAAAATAATACAAAAGTAAAATAAATAACTATAACTAAACAAAACTATAAACATTGCCTCTGAAACCGAAATGAAACAAAAACAAATTTCTAGTACCTTCCATTAGCATTTTAAAATACCTTTTAGCTAATACAATGATTTTTTAAAAAAAAAATCTTTATTCCTTGATGGAAATCATCCAAGGAAATGTAATCCAGTATATTGCATTTAGATTACCATTAATAATACCTGGAACGTGTTTCACTCATTTTGAAGACATTAGTACATAACATGCTCTGTCAATTCAAAAAATTAGACTATAAATAAAATAGCTACACGAGTTTCAGTCTGCCCTAGAAATAAATTTAGTCATTCTCTATGAAGTTTGAAGTTTAAAGCAACTGAAATGTAATACCATGTCATTTAATGGGCGTGTTTTAATGGGCGAGTGTTAACAAAGCAATTGAGTTTGTCACCTGCTTTTGGGACTCCATGGTGCATTTGTCACATGCTCTCTGGCAGTGCCCTGCAGTGACGTGGAGGATGTGAACGTGTGCTGGGATGGCTGACCTAGTGTTCAAGTGTTCAAGACTAATGTTATAATGGTTGTTTGATTTAGGGCCATATAGTTGTTGTTGTTGTTTATGGTTTCAACCCCTGATTTGTAACTTTTTTACTTCTTGATGCAGCAGCCAGTCTAACTCGAGAATGGGAGAGACATAAGCAGGATGTTCCAGTTTGCTTGCAACCCTGTTATAGCTGGGTGATTTCAATCTTCAAAGCTGGAAGCAATCAACCCCAAAATGGCTTGAATATTGGTTCACAGAGGACCTGCAATCACTTAAATTACAGGAAATTATATTTAGCTCACGTGGGAAATCTAAGCACCACACATCACCAGGCTTTTTAGAATTAATGTTGCCTATTGCTTTTTTTGGAGAAATTACCATTTAAGGAATGCTGGATTGAAAAATAATGTACATAATGTTTATGTACCCACCCATAAAATAAAACAAAGTTGGATTTTAGTGATGCCAATTTTATCTATGTTTGCAAATATTGATATTGGGTAAATTAAATCAAGGAAGAGATAAATTGAAATTTGTTATTACATTATATTTAATGGTGGCGACATAGTAGTGCCGTGGTTAACATTGTTGCATCATACCTCTGGGACCTGGATTCAATTCTTCACCAGGGTTCCATGTATGCGGAGTATGAATGTTCTTCCTGTGTCATAGTGGGGATTCCTCTGGGTGCTCCAGTTTCCCGCCACAGTCCAAAAACATGCTGAGGCCAATTGGAGTTACCAAATTGCCCGTAGGTGTACATGTGTGAGTAAGTGGTGTGTGAGTGTGCCCTGTAACCATCCTGGGTTGTTCCCTGTCTTGCACCTCTAGGCTCCTGAAAGTCCTCATATGAACCCGAATGGGACTAACTGGTGTCAAAAGATGGATGGATGATATTTTATTAACGAATTAAACAAACTGCGTCAGATTATTTGAATCTAAACATTAATCAACGATTATTTGTCACAACAGAAATAAAAAATGCAGAAATCAAACCAGTTTTTTTTTGCAAGAAGGCTATCTTAGACTACAGAAAAACATTTGCTATTTTTTAACCATGTGTGTCTGGTTGTTAAACTCTTCATATCTTGAGAAAAAATTTAATTCTCCTAGATCACATTTTATAGGTTATATAACTGAACAAGATTACTGGTCTGATGCTACTTATGTTTGGCATCAGGAAAATAAACAGTTTCTCTGCTCTGAATCATTTTATTCTATGTATAGTTATAGAGTATTTGTATGTGTTTTAGTCTGTGTTCATATTCAAAATTCATCTCTGTATGTATGTGAAACTTTTGTCTTTTTCTTATTTGCTGCCATCTTGGCCAGGTCTTCCTGGAAGAAGAGATATTGTATTTCAATGGAACCTTCCTGGTAAAATAAAGGATAAATAAATAAAATTAAAAGTGTTCAGCACTCTTTTTGATTTATTTTCTCTGTACCTCAGACAGTTGATTAGCTTGGTTTTTGAACATTTTTAACAGTGGCTCAGGAAACGATTACTGCTGTCTTGGGCTATGTTTTAACTAAGTTTTTTTTATTGGCTTCAAATGGAATTGCAGTGTATGTTTGAGAAGCACTGAAATTAGAAATCTGCACAATTTGTTCAAGTGGGTAATTCATTTCCTGCCCAATCCCTACCTTGTGAACTGTGAAATCTCCTGCTACCAACATACTCTTTGATCTTCTTTTTACATTTTTTTTTATTAGCAGTTTAAAAATGTAGTAATACGGCTGGCAAATTTGTGAAAAATGTGATTCCCTCTGTGGCCTACCCCATGGATTGTACAAAGGCAAGCAGACTAATTTCATCCCATTTAGTCCTCCGAATGCAATTCTCCACACTAAAAATCAGCCAGGATACAGACGTGAAAATAAAATAACTGCACAACTTCACGCAGCACAAAAACACGTTGCCGGACATTCATTGCAAGTAAGGCTGTCACTGTCCATGATATTAGTTGTCAGGATTGGTCCCTGTCCTGCCCCTTCAGAATGTCTGTTCGCTGATTGGCCAGCAGGTGTCACTGGCTATCTCATGTCCCTCCTAGGGCTCAATTTTGACAATCTAATGCAAAGCTTAAAGCGCAAGGCGCACCTAACATTTATGCGTATGTCCAAATCCATTTTGCTATTTGACAGTGGAAAAAACAAGACTTTGCACCAGCGTTAGGTTGTCCTAAGTCTCTTAATTATTATCATTAGCTTGGTAGGTAGAAAAGTTTAAATAAGCAATCATTTGGGCATCTCGAATGGGTTCAATTCATTTACATTATATCTTATTGGGAAACGCGACTTGCTCCTTGTTAGCCCATGTAGCTGTCCTTGTTTCCTTGGTCGTTCATTGTGGTAGTTACTGTGTGTTTGCTCCTGTGTTACTGTGTTTGCTCCTGTGTTACTGTGTGTTTGCTCCTGTGTTACTGTGTGTTTGCTCCTGTGTTACTGTGTTCTGCTCCTGTGTTACTGTGTGTTTGCTCCTGTGTTACTGTGTTCTGCTCCTTGCTCACTCCCCACATGGCTTAATTACCTGTGTCTTCTTAGTTATATTTTTAGTGTTAGTTTACTTTGTGGTTAGTTAGTTCTTGATCTTACCTGCTTAGTTTTTTTTACCCTTCATGGTCCTTTTTTTATGTTCTTCTAGATTTAATATAATTCTATTTTGGTGGGCACCATTGCGGATCATTCTCCCCTGTGTCATGCCTCACCGTAACAATTTGTATTTGAGTAATCTACCAATTAATTGGGTAATCATTTATATAGCAATCGGTGCGAAGCAGGAAGCAACCCTGGATGGGGCATCAACAAATCACAGGCTGCACACTCACTTACACATACGGTCAATTTAGGTACTCCAGTTCGTTTAAGTTAAATGTTTTTGCACTGTGGGTCATATCCGGATGGTTATGTAAACCCACGCATACACAGGGAGAACATGCAAACTCCACACACACAAAGTGGTGGTGTGTGGTAATATCAACACTGCATGTTATGCACATATAGTTTTCACATTGGAATAATCGTGATGGTCAGCTGGATTAGAGAAGTTATGGTAAAATATTAGCTAAAATATTACTGTCCTAGGAAACAAAATTTTGCAAGCTCTACAATTTTAATGATAGTTCCTTTTCAAGATTGCCTAGTATATGTTAGCAAAAAAGCCTGTGTAAACATTACGGCTGCTGCTGTTGCATGAGCTCTGCATGTGTTCTCCGAGCCAATCATAATCATTTTCAAAAACCATTCAGCTTTTGCTGTCAGACTTCAGGGGCTGCATCCTTTGAAGGCTGCGTCCTTAAATGGTCTGCACAATGAATCTTGCCATAAGTTGGGCTACTGATTCATCATGGCATCATGGTCCTTCATGGCCCAGGAAAATAACTACTTCTTTTCCAAGCTGCATTTGAAGGAGGCTTCGAAATGGGATAGCCGCGCTGTGCCGCTGTGATGTATTCGGGCTTCGAATGCAGCCTTAGGCTTTTCTCTGCTGCAGGGAAATGTACTCGACTCAAGACAAGAAATCACTACATTATTAAATGGATTGATAATAATATTTTATAAAATGTCACGGTGTAAATGACAACTTGTGCAATGTTTGCCTGAGTGGTGCTTGGCGGTTTTCAAACTATGTGATAGATCACTTGACGTAAAACATAAAATGATTCCTTTATTCTTATGATTGCCCTCGGATGAAGTGTCCTGCATTCTACAACTCAAAAGCAGCACAATATTATTGCAAACATACAGATTTACGGCTGGAATTGGAGGTGTCTTGAGGGTGCCATGTACTCGGTCGCCCTGGAGATGCAGTGGCAGTGAATGTGTGCGATCTTAATCATACGGTGGACACAGTCTTTGCATCTATCATAATGTGTATGTGTGGAGAAAACACAGGGGCCTTGGCTGTTACTTCTAGAGCTCTTTAGATTGTGACAGAGAGAGAGTGAGTGGAAGATAACGCCTGTCAGGGGATTTGAATAAGAAGCAGGCTATACTCTGGGGTCTACCCTCTCTGGTTTGTCCTTATGCTGACATTCATTCTCCATTCCTGATTCATTCACAATTTTCTTATTCAAAGTTATATGGACTAATAAATTGACCGTTAAGGTAGAAGAAAACAAGGATTTTCTATATATCCCATAATTGTAAAGGTGTGTGACTCTGAGTAATGGCATTCATTTTTGTTCTGTGTGCTGTTAACATTTGTGTGACCAGTTTGAGACAGTGATTTATCAGTGCTATAACCTCCACAGTGATCCTCCACAGAACAAAGCCATGCCTTTCGCCAAAATCTAGCCTATGTTTTTGCATGGCGCTGCTTTCTGGGTGCTAATTTCCTGCCTGTTCTATCTAGGTGCTTAAAAAGCTATGTAAGCCTTATATAATTAGGTAACCATGCTTATTTGCACCATGGGCCATAGAATAATCAGCACATGCCTCTGCCACTAATTCCGAATCAAGGAGAGCTCCGGTGGCACTTGTGCGCAGGCTGCTTTGATAAGATGGCGCGTACTCCCTACTCCCGGGGGAAAGATGATTCATTAAGCCTTTGTGCCCAAGGTGCCCCTTCGGCCAGATGAGTTAAGTATGAAACAAGAGATTCAGCTCACTGGTGAATTAATGATGTGATTGTTTATCTTCATGCTGATTAGTGACTGATGGAGGGGTGCTTCCTGTAAAACTGAGGCACTTGGGCTGATATTAAAAACCCTGCGAGACTGTAGTCACGTCACATGTTGAACCATAAAATCAGCATGGTGTTCTGACAAGAGTTTCAAAGTTTAAAACCTTTTTAAAATCCACTCTTTATGTAGTTTGCTGTGGTTTTCCCAGTTCCTGCTTACATCGAGTGTCTTCTAAACATTCATCACGATTTCATTTCGAAATGCAATTTGGAATATTTCTGGTAATATAATAACCATTGTTCCCTTTCCTTGTGTCACTGGGGGCGGGACACAAGTATTTACAGAATTTAAATACAGATTTAAATACAAAGGTATTTAATTGCATTGCAACAGAGTACTGTAGGTGATATTCTTTGCATCTTTTGCTTTGTTTTTAACTGCGAAACATATACATACACTGGGTATCTCTATATTAGCAATACAATAAATGACATAAATTATATACCACTGGAGTGTTATGAAGTGTTGGTGGCTTTGCTCTTTGAACTTTCACACCTCAACCACTTGGATGCACCAGGTGCTCAACTGCACGCCAGCTACTTATGTAAGTGCTGATTTTCATTACTTGAATATTATCTAGTTAAGAAATGTGCAAGATATACGGCCGGCTAACATCAACAGGCTTGTTCCAGGGAAAATTTAAATGAATTTTAGTTGCTTTTGAAATTAAACATTCATCAATTTCTGTACCCGGTTGTCATATTCAGTCATATTCAAGGTTGTGGGGAGTCTGGAGCGTATCCTGGAAGCTATGAGGGCAAGGCAGAGAACAACCCAGTATGGGGCACCAACCCGTTGCAGGACACACTCATACATGCAAACCTGTGGGGAATTTGATACCTCTGGTTTACCTTAGCATGTTTCCTGGATTGTGGGGGTGAGGGGATGGGGATCCAGAGAACTGAGGACACAGAGGAGAATGTGCAAGCAATGTACACCCAGCTCCCAGAGGTGTGAGGCAACAGTGGTGTCCCCTGCACCAGCCTGCGATTAAACACGCAAAAGACATTTTTCTCCTTCTGTGGCTGGAATATTTTTCAGGTAGAACTGGCCAGATTATTGGCACCCAATCCCTCATTTCAGAGTTTGTCGGGCAAAGGTATGTGGAAGGCGCCTCCAGCAACAACAACAGCTCAAACCATCCGTCAACGAAGCCCTTGGGCAATTTTTCTAAAAAATATCCTTGTTTTCCAGGAATAGGATTCTAAGTAAAGCAATTCAGCACATGGAACATATGAGCTTGGCTATACTCCTATGAGGAAAACACACTGCAACAACAACATTTATGTTTAAGGACAAGCAGCGAGGATGACCAGCAAAGTTCCAAGAGTAGGGATCCAGAAGAGGATAATTTTATTTGAAGGAGATATAGGTGGCCAGATGAAGTTTCCCCAGAGAGTGGAGCTCTAAGCTACCTAATGTTTTCTTATTTCCCTCCAGATTTTAAGAGAACAAAAAGAATATAAAATATTTTCCAATGTCAGGTGCATGATATATAAAAGCAGTTTTTTCAGCTTGAAGAAGTGAAGTATTCATAGTTTACATCTAGACTCATACATGAGTCACATCATTACATTACATTCTGTTCAAATGAAAACCATGTTTCAAAGTTTGAGAAAGGTTTGAAGAATTGGGATCTTTTGCTTCTCTGTCACCTCCAAAAAGTTTCAAGGATCCAAAGAACAATGTAAATGGGGGAAATGCAGCTCTTACAAGTCCAGTTGGACCACGTGTTGGATTTGATCTTACACTTTTAATGGGACTTACTAAGCCTTCCTTGTGGTGCTGAAAATAGGATGTAGGTAATAGAATAAGTTCATCTTGGTATTTAATGTGATGACTAGAGACCTGAAACCTATGGTTTCTGACATTTAGAAACTCATTTACATGTTTTTAATGATCTTTTGTCTGTGGTTTGCTCTAGTACTAAAACTTTTAAGGTATTATACATACATACATGTATTTTTTAAAAAACCTTGCTTTGTTAAATGTGTATATTTAGCTGTACAGGTGACACGTTAACATGGAAGATGTGGGGGTGGATGTCCTGGGTCCCTTCCCCCCACCAAGGCTGGGAACCGCTCCATCTCATGGCCGAGGGGTACATTATGTGGTTCCCGACCTGAGCACCACCACCACAGCAGTGAAGTTCCTTGAGGAGTTTTCTCGCCATTTCGAGGGCCCCAGAGGGGCTGTACAGCGACCAGGGGAGAAACTTCGAGGCGCAGGTATTTGGCGAGGTGTGCTGGCGGCTGGGGATCATGAAGACCCACACCATCCCCCTCTGTCCTCTGAGCGAGAAGTTGGTGAAGCAGTTTCATTGTACCCTAGCCAAGCAACTGGTGATCCTCATTGCGAAGCAACACCGTGACTGGGACACACATCTTTCCCTGGACTTACTGAACAGTAGTGCAGGAGAGTACAGGTTGCACCTCCGCTGTAGTGTTGGGGATACCCATCAGACAGCGCATCAGTATTCAGAACTGGTGCCAGCAGTGTAAACAGTGTAAATAGCTCTGTGTATGTATTGTGTTGTTACTGCCATATGGTGTGTGTGTATGAGCAGTTGGGATGGTCAACACGGTGGGCAGTGTGTGTTGTAAGAGTGGCAAATGCTCAGTAAAGTCATTTTGTGTGTCCTCCCAGATTTTGACTCCGCGATCACCATTCACCCGCGGCACAATATGAAGATTTAGAAAAATGGATTCAACCTCTATGATATGCAGAATGTTTAAAATTAACGCAGCACACAAAGACGAAGTTATCAAAATCTATTTGGTGCTTATTATGTGTAGCTTTGCTTGCTGACAACGGAGTCGCTCTTCAGGGTGACTGTGTTACAGGTATCTGGAGCGTAGCATAGCAGTGAGAGCAAGTGGAAGGAAAACAACTTTATGGAGACGTTTTTAGGCTATTAATGTCACTCTGTGTTAAATTATCTAAAAATAGTGTCTTAGGAAAAACTGACAATCAAATGTGGGAGTGGGTGGAATACATGGAGTTAGTTCCTGAACACTGTCACATCATCCCGCCAGTGGTATAATTATAACATTTTAATTGCCATTATTTCAGCCACTTTTCAGGCATTTTTTTCCATTCATCTAAAAGTTTGGTGTTGATAAACTAGTTTTTATTAATTCACTAATGTCACAGTGATTTTTAAATTGCACATTGTTTGCTCTGACCTGCAAAGACCACGAGTTATCTCCAGCTGACTTAGATGTCCTCTGGGCATTGTGGGTTCCTGTCATAATCCCAAGACTTGAGCAAAAGTGAATTTGTGCTCTGAATAGTCATTAGCGTGCGGTCCTCTTCATACTCTACCCTATGTCACATAGGACGTTAATGCAGGTCGTAAATGTGAAATATCAGGTTGGAACTGTTTTACTGTGAATCTTACTGGTTAATTGGACATATAATGACATATAAATCCATCCAAAACTGTTTGCCTTATCGATTATAATAATTAAGTTGATTGATTAATTTGTTTTTTTTTGTTACTAAGAAAACCCATTTTAAAACTTTTGTAACAAGTTTTTTGTGAACCTATTCTAAATTATATTAACTAAAGTATAATTCTATTGATTGATTTATTCATTTAATTATGTTGTTGAATAATAAGCAGTTATTTAAATGAATATACAGCAATGATGCCCTGAGCCAATATCAAAGATTGGAACTGAGATCAATCCAGGCATTTTTTAATTGACTGGTATCCGCTACCACAGCCCAGTCCTAAGCTCGATCTATTTAATTTTTTTGTGTCTGCCCAATTTACATCCATTGTACAGATTTTAAGGATCTGTTTGGGGCTGTTGTCATGCTTCAGTATCAATTTGGGACTGATTAAATGCCTCTCTGATGGTACTGTATGGTGCATTAATGTCTTTACTTCTTAGCATTGAGAAATGCAGCCTGAAACCTGCAAGGAACCTTCACTGTTGCCTGCAGACACTCATCCTTATACCTCTTTCCAGCCCATCGGCAAACAAACTTCCTTCTGTTACAGCCAAACATTTCAAATTTTGAATCGTGAGTCCAGAGCAACTTCTGCCGTTTTTCTACATCTCATTTCCTGTGTTTTTGTGTATAGGTCAGTTGCTTGGCCTTGTTTCCACGTCAGACGTATGGCTTTTTTGGCTCCAAGTCTTTGAGGAAGACCACTTCTGACCAGACTTCTCTGGATTATAGATAGATGTACTAGGGTCCTGCTGCCAGGTCTGAATTGGTGGTACCGATGGGCATCTTCTGATTATGAAATCTACATGATGTGTCTTTCATCTGCTACACTAAGTATCCTTGGCTAACCACTGCATTTTCGGTCCTCAACATTGCTTGTTTCTTTGTGCTTCCGCAGAAGAAGCTTTAAAATTCCAAAGTCCACTAATGTAGTACAGGTCATAGTGGGGCTTGGAACCTATCCAGAGCAGAACAGGGCACAAGGCATGGGTACACCTTGGACAGGATGCCAGTCCACATTGGCACAAACACATTATGGGTGGATTCACCAGCAATTCACCTAACTGTCTAAGTATAGGAAGAAAGGCAAAAGAAATCAACATCGATACAGGAAAAGACGGCAAACTCCACACACACACAGCAGGGGAGGGATTTGAACCCCTACCACCAAGAAGTGTGGTATCAATACTCCCGACCTTCTCCTTCAGCATTAATAACAAGTATATCTGTAAACAATGCAAGCTGCATTGTAGAAATGTGCCTGTGAACCCAGTGTACTTTTCCTTCTTTGAAGTTGCTTGACAGCTTTTCAGACCTGTCAGGCTGCCCTTTTTGATAAAAAAGAATCTTTGAGTGCTTTACTTTTACAATGTACAGCAGAGGATTGTTTGTGTTTTTCCAGCATTAGTAGTATCTACGGGAAGTGACTGTTGAAAATGTGAGATTTTCTCCTGTAGCACCATGATTGCATTTGGCTCCTGTGGAGATCAGGTGCCTCCAGAGGATCCAAATCAAGGCTGGAAAAAAACATCCTATTCATTATCACAAAGCACCACAAAATAACACCCAGAGACTCAAGTCTGCATAATCAGCTGCTGTATCACAATGCAGTGTTTCATGAAAATCCTCAATCCTTGAGTCTCACTGGAGTCATCCAAGTCTCAGGTCAAGATTAGCTTTTTAAAATCTAAATTCAAACCATTTTAGTGACATGGTTGTTAAGGTGTGATTATGATGTTTTGCTGACACTTTAATCCAAAGTCAATACATTTTCTTGTAATTGTTTTATATAGCTAGATATTCCATCCATCTTCCAACCTCTTATGCTGGTTGGAGGTGTGAGCAAACAGGGCTACCCATCAGCATGCTGCTCATTGGTTAGACATTTCATATAAGGAATTCCGGAGTCCCATAACAGAGCATTTTCTGGGTCTTCAGCTGTCAGTCTTCATATAAAGTGTGCAGTCTTAACAGCAACATTACCTTTCAATCTATTTGACACTTACCTGTTTTTTTCCTGAAAACGCCTGGGCCAAAAGTACATGTTAATTGTATTTTTTCCATATTTCTGGTATTTTCCTTAACATTTTTTTATTAATAACTATGTTTAAGTTCCATTAATACAGCAAATTACATCTAACTTAAATCTCTCATTCTCTTGAATGCTGCCTTATTGGCTTGAACTCAATTCTTTTAAGGTGCAGAGATCTGCATTCCAATGACCACTGAATATTTGAAATTGAATTCATCATATGCGCATGGCTCACCCTACACTAGGACTGAGGCATTGAACATAAATAATCAAGTGCTTTTTCATGAGACTACAAAGGCAGTCTGGAATCACAATGTGGGGACGCCAGCACAAGTCATCTATGGAATGGCCTGCAGGTCATCACCAACTACAAAGGACAGAAGTGTCAGATTATAAATTCTCATGTCACACTACATGATGGGCAGAATACGTTTTTTGCAAGGTTTGAGGCGGAGAAACAGAAACGTAAAGCTCTCCAAACTTTCTGAACAGGATGTAAGGAGGTCTTTCATCAAGATCCAAACAACAAATCATGTGCCACTAATGGCATTGATTCTTGTGTTCTGAAGTCTGTACCTGTTCTAAAGTCTGTTAGTGGTTTCCAACATTGCTTTGACCCTGTCCATTGTCCACCTACGCTTCCAGAGGACCATAATTTTGCCACTTCTGAAAACCTCAAAGGTGCCAGGTGTGACTGTCTATCTGCAAATAGCAGTGTTTTTAAAACAGGTCCTTGAAGACCCCCAGACAGTCTATGTATTTGTTCCCTCCCAGCTAAAGGTGGACTGTCTGGCATGGAGCTGGAAGGGAGCAAAAACATAGACCGTCTGGCGATCCTCAAGAAACAGTAGTCTATGGCATTAACCTCACTGGTCATTAAGCAGAAGATGGGATTGGTCATGAAGCACATCAACATCATTGTTCTGGACTCTCTGAACCCCATACAGTTTGCATGCCGGAGGACTAGGTCAGTGAATGATGCTGTATCTCTGGCCCTTCACACCACCCCTAAACATCTGGACAAGATGCACACCTATGCAAGGATATGTTTCATTGATTTCAGGTCAACCTGTAACACCATCATGGCAGGCAAATCAGATGGGCAAACTCAGGGAACTGAACCTCAGAAACTCCATCTGCAATGGAGTCCTTGACTTTTGGCAGACAGACTCCAACTTGTACAGTTTGGGAATAAAACCTCATCCAGTCTGATTTTCAACAAGTGTTGTACACCCTCTTCACTCGTGACTGCGTTGCCAAGTTCATAAATTACCGCATGATCAAATTTGCTGCTGATTCCCCATCACCAATATTTAGGGCTGGTGCATGCATCAGTAGGCTAGGCCTTTATCCCAGTATATTGCTTCAGGGGCACCAAATATATATCTGATAAATGCTTTGCGTTAACCTGTGTCTGTGTGTCTCATAGGAGAGTAAGATGGGATATATGAAAACTATGGAATTTGTGCGTAAACTTGTATAATGGCCAGTCATTATCATCACTTTAATGATTCCTTATACAGGAGGCAGAGTGGTGCCATAAAAATTACATTGAACATAAACAAAAAGGAGATTGTTGTGAATTTCAGGAAGCACAGCATTTACACCAGGGTGACCATGTTTTGCTCGCGCAGCACAGTGGGCCATAAAAGACCACACCACTACTATACACTCACCTAAAGGATTATTAGGAACACCATACTAATACGGTGTTTGACCCCCTTTCGCCTTCAGAACTGCC
>JAODKC010000095.1:12867672-12900604 GCA_026777985.1 Mormyrops attenuatus | reverse complement strand
GATTGGTTGCTTAGATAATTGCATTAATGAGAAATTGAACAGGTGTTCCTAATAATCCTTTAGGTGAGTGTATTTCATACAGCAAATCAAGGGGCCAGGCAGATGAAAAGAACAGGAAGAGAGCAAAGTGAAAGGATGCTGGTGAAATTGCACAACATTGACTGAAGATCTGTATCTGGACCTGTATCTGCATGATTTTATACACTGTGATGCTGGCATATGATTGGCTGATTAGATATTCGCTTCAACAAGCAGTTGAACAGGTGTACCTAATAAAGTGGCCAGTGACTGTATAATCAAAAAAGGAAAATACTAAATACAGCTGACCCTTCCACTTTGTGGGGGTTAGGGGCGCAGGCCCCCTGCAAACAGGAAAAACTGTTTACAAGTATATCTACAAGTACAAATAGATTTACAATTTATTGCCCCTCTTGGCAAGCAGTGCTGAGAGAAGTGAAAAGATATGAGGAACCTGAGCTACTAAGAGCACGTGAGAGGCTAAAGTAGACATGCTTCCTGTCCTCCAAACCAGTAACATATATGTTATGCATTTATGAATTGATAAACTTTTTTGTGTCATCTGCTGGCTTTTGTGCATCGTCTGCGGCTTATGCAAAAACTCCATTAAACTTCTTATGCCGAGCCCACAATATATATCAAAACCACGATGGGACTATTGATTTTAGATAGACAGCTTGAATTTATACCAGGAGTAACAAGGGAGCGGGATCCCTCTGCATTTAGTTATACTAGGAATACATAAATATGGTACACATACATAAGATTAAGAATTTGACCTTTAAAAATTGAGATACGCTACTGTTTATTCGATCGCCACTGCATTACTTTTCTTATGAATGGTATTACTGAGTATTTTGGTGGTGTTTTTTTTTTTATCTTTCAGGACGACAACCTTTTTAGTCTGTGAAGGACAATATTTTGTCCCACAGAACCTGATTAGATGTTTTGGCAGCTTTGCACTGCGGCAGATGGTCTCAGTTGGACTCGTATCCGTCAGCAATCTAGAATTTAGGCGGCAGTCCAATAATGTTTTAATTATTGTTGAACCACTTACATAGGAATTACTGTTACTGAAATGACTTGCATAATAGGACTACATGTTCTATCCCTGGACTGTGGCTGCACTAATTTGGACCTCAGACATATAATTAATTGTAGATTTAATCATTTTGAATGAGTGCCTTACATTATGATTACACTCTTAAGGTAAATTAATTTGTTTTAACATTATAGCATCAGACCTGCTTTCCTGGCACAGTGGTGCAGCCATTATCTACTCATAAGGCAAAATAAATAGCAGTAAGTGTGCAATAAAGAGCAAAATACACTGATCAGCTATAACATTAAAACCACCGACAGGTGAAGTCAATAACGTTGTTTATCTCATTACAATAGCACCTGTCAAGGGTGCCATTTTATATTAGGCAATTTAACAGTCAGTTCTTGAAGTTGATGTGTTTGAAGCAGTTAAAATGGGCAAGCGAAAGGATTTGGGAGACTTTGACAAGGGCCAAATTGTGATGGCTAGATGACTGGGTCAGAGCATCCAAAAAAGGTAAGGTCTTGGGGGTGTTCCTGGAAGTGCTTAATAGCTGCCAAAAGTGGTCCAGGGAAGGCCAACCTGAAAACCATGTGTGCTTATTGATGTGCTTGGGGTGCGAAGGCTAGCCCGTCTGGTCTGATCCTGCAGGAGAGCTACTGTAGCGCAAATCGCTGAAAAAGTTAATGCTGCCTGTGATAAAAAGGTGACACACATTGTATCACAGCTTGCTGTGTATGGGGATGTGTAGCGACAGACTGGTCAGAGTGCCCATGCTGACCCCTATCCACTTTGAAAAGCACCTACAATGCGCACGTGAGCATCAGAACTGGACCATAGAGCAATGGAAGACGGTCACCAGGTTTGATGAGTCATATTTTCTGCTACATCACGTGCATGGCCGGGAGCATGTGTGTTGTTTACCTGAAGAAAAGATGGCACCAAGATGCACTATGGGCAAAAGGCAATCCAGTGGAGGCAGTGTGAGGCTCTGGGCAATGTCCTGTTGGGAAACCTTGGGTCCTGGCATTCATGTGGATGTTACTTTGTTACTAGCTAAATGCTGTTCCAGACCAAGTACATCCCTTCATGGCAACTGTAATACCCAATGGCAGTAGCCTCTTTCAGCAGGATAATGAACCCTGCCACACTGCAAAAATTGCTCTGAAATGGTTTGAGGAACTGGACAATGTCAGTTTATTGCCAGAGACCTGTTTCTGGAGGATTTATTTTTCAACAGGGACGCAGATTGATACACAAGGGGTAATGACAGACATCTTCAATGGGAAGGAGGTCCATGCTATATTTTATGCAATGCAACAAGCTGTTTATAGATGGTCATTGTGCTTTTCTTAGCTAGGTTCGATTCCAATACCTTGCTTGTTCACTACCGGAACATGAGTAATTTTAGCCATTTCTATAGAGATTCCTTATATAGAAACACAGCTTGCCAAAGTATTATTGCCCTAACACACTGACAGAGAGAGAGAGGGATCGGGAAACATGGTCACTGGGCAGGAGATCGGGGATCACAAGCACACAGAAATCCACAGTAGGAGACTCAGGCACTCTGGAGAAAACGAGGAGATAGAATAAGATTTGGCAGTTGCAGGTGGCTCAATTCCTCGCACTGAGTGTGGTGCTTAGACTGGTTTTAGAGCACAGGGGAATCGTGGGAATCGCTACAGGAATGAGTAGCATCTGTCAGTATTCAGGTGTGAGCAACTGGCAAAAGGGTGTGGTAGAGGTACAGATGGTGGATCAGAACTGAGCCACACATACCACTAATCCTAAACAGGCAAACATATCTTAGACATTTTATGCTAAATTTCAGCCTAAATGCAAGACTAGAAAAACAAATGGAACAAAAGAGAGATGGCATTAAATAACCAAAAATGAAGCAGCAGTCCTTATTGCGTCTGATTTTTCTGCAGGTAGATGTGAGTACGGGTGGATGTGAGTGCGACAGGAGTGGGTGCTGTTTTACGGCAAGAAGATGGTGAGAATATAACTCATCCTGTTTATTTTTCTAAGAAATTCAACAAACATCAACTGCATTATGTTGCCATTGAAAAAGAAACTTGCCCGCATTTGTGGGCATTGCAGCATTTTGACGTGCATGTAGGATCCAGTTCTGCTTCCTGTGGTTGTGTATTCAGACCATAACCCATTGCGTTTTTTTTATAGCGCATGAACAATCACAACCAACTGCTGATGCGCTGGGCGCTTTCAGAGCAGGATTAAACTTGATAATTAAACACAAGCGAGGGACTCACAATATCATGGCAGATGCATTGTCTCGTGCACCCCCTGAAGGCTAAATTGTGAGCTAAGGGGGCTCAACTGTTAGGGGTGGGCATGTTATGTGAGGATACACAGTGGTTCCTTTGTGCTGTCTGTTTCTTTGTGTATGTGTTGATGCAGTGTCCCTGCTAGATTCTTGGGAGGAGCCTGCGTGCAATGATGCATCGTCCTCACCTGGTGCTAATTACGTGGGTGGGGTCTGTGTTCAGTGGTAGACCATCCTCACCTGATGCTCATTATGTGGGTGGAGCCTAACTATATAACGTCCCTGACTCAGGAAGATGAGACACCCCCCCCCCCCTTTTTTTGTCTCTGCCTCGGTCTCTGTCGCTGACTGTGGTGATTTGCCTTTTGACGGGATGCTTCTTGCACATACACACAGAACCTTTTGGGCTATAGCAGACTTGAAAGGGAAGTGGCCTTTGTAATCCCTCCACTAGACAGAAGATTCTCTTCTGAATCAATCATAAGATAAGCCACAAGTTCAGCCTTGGCCTGCTCCTCTTTGCTTGCAAAAGCTTTTTGTTTTTTGTTCTCCCAAGAAGCTACCAAGAGAGTCCTTATTCTTTTACATGGGGTTTCTTAAAAAGAATGGTGCTTCTGCCTCTGGCACCATCGGCTGGCTGGCAGTTATTACAGCAAACAGATCCCTTTGTTTCCTCCAACTCTCTCAAATTATAGTTAGCTTAGTGGGGATCAAGCAGTGTGCTGATTCTCAGAAGTTTTTGTGTTAGACAATTTCAATATTTGACAAGATTCAGTTTTTTTTCTCCATCATCTGCATGCTGTCCTCAGTTGGCATCAGAATCTTGTGAATGTGCTGCATCACCGGAGTAACAGAAAAAATAGTAACAAAAGATTCTGCTGACAGAATGTCTGTTAAATTGGTGACAGGATTTAGTTGGCTGGTGTCAGCCTACAGCACTGTTACATGTCACGTCCCGATCGTGCCGCTCCTCCTGTGTGCCACGCCCCCTTGTTAAACACGTGTGGAATCCCTACGTTACCAGCTGTTTCTAGTCTGGTCTAATTGAGTTCCTGTATTTAAGTGCTTCCCTGTTAGTCTTTCCCCAGTTCTGTCATTAACGCCTTGACGTCGTTATGTGTTTTTGCCCCGTGGTTCTTGCTTTCTGCAGAATAAATCCCTCGTTCCCAGATTCTCTGTTTCCTTCTACTGCTCCCCTGGTCCGTGCTCCACGTCAGTCGGGACACTACAGTGAACTCCAGAAATATTAGCACCCCTCACGAAAGTGAGCAAAAACGTTAATGTAATATAGATCCTACATGCAATGATTCTAATTTTCGTCAAATGTTTGGAGAAATTGTTAGCTGTTCATTTAATAAATTATTCCTGCAAAAGTCTTATTTTTGGAATAGTTTATTATGTCAGAAACATATGTGGCAAATTTATTGGCACCCTTGAAGAATATTATAAATAAAACCAAAAGAATTTGCGTCTTTAGAGAAAAAAATGTTTCTTGGTATTACTTTTAGTGTCTAACTATTGTTGTCTGTGACCATTTCCTCTTTCACTGAGGTATAAATATGAGGTAACACACAGATAAAATCCTTTTCCCGTCCATCGACATGGGTAAAGTCAAAGAGCACTCAACTCAAATGAAGAAAAAAGCTGGTGAGCTGCATAAATTGGGGAATGGCTACAAAAAATGGTAGTCAGTTAAAATTACCAGTAAGCACAATCAGAGCCATAGTAAAGAAGTTTGAAAAGCATGGAACTGTTGAAAATTTGCCAGGAAGGGGATGCATCCACAAACTGCCTCTGTGAACCATGTGGAGGATGCCAAGAGGGACAAAGAGTATCCTGAAGATTACAGTTTCACAACTGCAATGTTTAATTGAATCTTGGGGTTTCACTGTTTAAAAATCAACAGTGAGACACCACCTTCATGACCAGCTTTTTGGATGAATTCCAAAAAGAAGCCCTTCCTGAGACCAAGATACAAATCCCAGTGTCTGAACTTTGCTGAAAACATTAGAGTTACACCTGGAACTGTATGTTCGATCAGATGGGACAGAAATTGAGCTTTTTGGCCACACACATCTTCTTCACGTTTGGCGAAAAAAGGGAATTGTATGCAAAGAACAGCACCTCATACCCACAGTAAATTATGGTAGTGGCTCTTTGATGCTTCGGGCCTGTTTTCCTGCCAGTGGTCCAGGGCCTCTTGTTAAGATCAGTGGCATAACGGATTTAATTTGATACCAGATCATTTTAGCCTGAAATCTGGTTGCCTCTGCCAGAAGGCTGAAACTGGGCCGTGGTTGGGTCATCCAAAAAGACAACATCCCAAAGTGCACATCAAAATTGAAAAGAAGTGGTTGCAGCAACACAAAATCAAGGTTTTGTAATGGCCCTCTCAGTCTCTGAACTCTCAGACCCTGAACCCAATTGAAAATCTGTGGTCACAATTTTAGAGAACAGTTCACTAGAGAAAACCGAAGAATCTCAATGAGTTGGGAATGTTCTGCATAGTAGAGCTGTCCATGATCCCTCCACATGTGTTCTCCAACCTTGTGAAACACTGGAGAAAGAGGCAGAGTGCTGTCATTCTCACCAGGAAAGACTCCACCAAATACTGATATTTGAGGTGCCAACATTTTTGGAATCTGCATTTTTAATAAAAATATGTTACTAAGGGAAAACTTTATTTTATTCTAAAAATCTGTTTGAAAATAAAAGCATGAGGCTTTGCCTATTTGTTTAACCACAACAAATCATGTGTAGTTCTTTTTATCTTTTAATTTTCATTTTCATGAAGGCTGCTAATGATTCTGGAGTTGACTGTATACGCTGCCATGTTAACTGTGGCAATGGATGCTGGCTTTTTTCATCTATGAACAATTTATCTTATCGCTAGAGTCTGCAAAAGAATCCATCCTAAAACTAAGTAATAAACAGCGAGGGTTAAATGACAAATAGAATTTTCTTCTCATCAATATTCCATTCCTTACAGCCTCACTGAAACTCTTGACTAAATAATCCACTGTGTGACGTTCTGTTATGAAAAATGTTTACAGACGTTTGAACTGATCGGTCCAGTCCTTATCGATGTAGTGCATAATAATATACATATAGTGTGTCATACCCAATGACCACATGCCGGTGGTAAGTGTGACAGTTTGCGCTCCTGATGTCTCATCACTTTACCTTTTGATCTTGCTGTACAGCTGTGGGATCAACATTTGGGTTAAGTATTTCTGACTTGGTTGGTCATACTGGTGGTCAAATACTAGTAGCATGACACGAAAACCTGCCTTGTGCACAAGTACCTGAGTGTGTTCATTTAGGATGTACTCTCACTAGCTGGTCCGTACTGCCTCCGAGCATGTTTGACCCCCAAGGTCCAGTTAGTTTGACTAGTGTGATCGCTCAATACCATGCCCAGGCACGGTACGCTTAACCGTGCCCTGGTCAACTTGGAGAGGTGGGTCAGAACATGATTAGTTGGACTTGGGCACAGTACAGAGGTAGTGTGATCGCTAACCGTACCCGTGTACGGAACACAGACATGACTTCAGTGATGCGACTGACACACGCATCTGCACATGTATACATGAACAGAACCTGGAAAGAATGCATAGTATACGTATCTGTGTGATCTGTTGTCAGTTAGAACTGAGTGAGCGCAGTGTATGGTCCTGGAGGTCCCATGACTATTGGCTTGCTATTGCTAATCAAGTTTCTTAAACAATGCATGCTAGAAAGAGATCAGGTGGGGCTGAGAAAGTCAAACTGCTTTAGAAGGTCAATATGCTATTTATTATTTATTTTCTTCTTGAAATGTCAGTAGTAAATTTATCAGGGTAATAACACTGACATCACGTGACATCATTTATCAAAGATCCCCGAGAGCAAAGACAAAATTGTTTAGTTTTGGGCATAAAACTCCCAAGATGATGATTAGTCCCACTCTGTACATGCTGTTCAATGAAGCAGAACAATGCCATTGCATCATCTGGCAGGAGCCAGTGGCTCTGCTGTGTGCTGCACAGCATTACCTCTATGGTCAGCCCTTTACTGTCTGAACTGCCCGTTCGATCCTTCAGTGTCTGAACTGCCCGTTCGACCCTTCAGTGTCTGAACTGCCCGTTCGACCCTTCAGTGTCTGAACTGCCCGTTCGACCCTTCACTGTCTGATGTCTTTTAAAGAGCCTGAGGGTCAAGTTGCATGCTGGATTGAAGAACTGCAATCCTGAAACTTCAGAGATATGCGTACAGCTAGGCCACAACACGCAAATGCAAATGTTCTCTTGAGGTGGCCATGTGCGGTTGATGGGTGCAATTACTGGGGGAAGAGGGAGGCTTGGGAGAGAGAGATGTGTGGTGGAGAGGTGGAGATGTATTTCTGCAGGACTGACGTCTGGAAGCCAGGAGCAGCAGATGGTGAGAATAGCAGAGTGGGAGCAACAGCAGGAGAGGGATACAGACTGGCAACCCATGCTCCAGTGGGTCCAAGACCAGTAGCAGCCACCCCAGGTGGAGGTGGCTGATCTTTTGCCCGCTACAAAAGGCTTATGGGCTAAGTTTTGGGCTTTGCGTCTGCAGGATGGGGTGCAACTTACCTGAAAGAGCTTGCCAAGGGTGAAGATAGATGACAGGTTGTCCCCAAGTCCACATGTGTGGGGACCGCCATCCCCCCCCCAGGCTGCTCACAACAAACGCCACTTTGGCGTTAGAATAACATTGTGGATATGAAGTCTGACAACTGGCACTAACTGCATACATGGACTTCATGTCTGTGTCAATGAAGGCAGTATTAAAGTGGATTTTTGGAGGAAGAATGTGTGCTTCAATGGTAGGCATTAAAGCGATTCCAGAAACTGTACGTGGCTGAACGGAGATGCCAGAGAAGCAAATTGCATTCCCATGGTGACAAACAGAAACTTCCTGGAATAAATCCACTGGATAGGTACAGTCACAGATCAAAATGTAATGTATGTAAGAGCACTTTTCATTGGGCTAAAGACTGTCCACACCAAAGGTTGCAAGTGAAAATAGCAGATGAAAAGTAAGAGTGCAATATTACTCCGTACGGTAAAGAGTTTATGACTGAAGTAGAGATCTTAACGACTGAATGTTTTGGATCTGCAACAAAAAACATTGCATGCACACACACTAAGGAAAATCGAAAATACATCTTAAAATCAAATAAGAAATGAAGCATTTAAAAAATATTATAAGTATTATAATTAGTTGGGACTTCTTTATTCTCTCATAAGTTTCAGATTTATTTGCTCAGGAACTTCAAGTATGTGGACCCAGTACACCAGGGGGCAGTGTAGGCTATGTATAGGACTATAGGCTATCTTCAGGATTTACAGGTTCGGTTCAAAAAACGTTTATGCATGCCTATAACTTCTGTCCCATCCGAAAGAGTGTTTTTGACTTTGGGCCTCATACGCAACAGGCTGCACACTCATCTTCATCCAGATCATGTAGACATGTTAACATTTCTAAACAGAAATGAAATGTACATCAAAACGATATTATCAAAGCTAATTTTCATGTTTTAAGTTATCCTTTTGCAAAAACGAGTGCTGTCTCATTTTGTATGAAAATAAATGAATGAAGTAACCTATAAGCCAGAGAAGTGTTGTTAGAATTATCATTAATTGTCAAAAATAAAGAAATCGTGTGCCATAACTGCCTAAGGCACAAGCTATTTTACTCCGGTTCAGCTTCCTCTTTAGTTTAATTCAATTTTGTTTCATTTTCAATTTAATTGATTCAAGCTACTTTTTAATGTTTTATGCTATTTGTTTACAACAAGTAATTACTCATTTTGTATGGAGGGAAATAAATATTCTGATGTGTGTGATGGGGGTTGGGTGGGGATGGGATTAATCAAGTATTATTTTAATAATGATAGGGGAAATCTGACTAGCAATTCAACAGGATCAGAGTCAACTCAGCAAACGATATTGGAACGTGAGCGAGGGGGAAAGGAGCAACCTGTCAGAGCTGAGAGAACCTTTAAGGAAACCGCTATTTTCAAAAAATCTCTGCAAGAACATTAGGGAACCAGCTAGGAGAAGAACAGAAGGTACTAGTTCACCTCAAGGTTACTAGGGGACAAATGGTGCAACAAGCTGCAATGTCCAAAGCAGGAAGTAGAAGATCATCTCAGGAGGACATCCTGTGACCCATTGAAGAACCAGGAGCTAGAACAGTAGGACAGACTCCTGATTGCTCCAGAGCCACAGGTAGAGTTTGACATAGCAGACCCAAGGCTTTCAAGAAGTAAGATCATTATGAAGATCTTTAAGAAGGCCAGAGCGAGGTCTCCTCTGGGACCAGATGGGATCCCTTACCGGGTGTGTAAAAGCTGGCCTAGGCTGACAAGAAGACTCTGAAGACTGATGCAGGTCATTTGCAGGAAAGGCAGAATGCCATAGAGGTGGAAAATGGCAAAAATAGCAGCTGATAAGTACCACCCTGAGAAGTACCATCTTCCTGGCAAGATACAAGACCTCCTGAAAGACTACTCCTGAAAGATTCAAAATGAGGTTCATGGTTGGCAGTTACATGACAGAATGGCAAAGGCTTGAAGTGGGGATAGTAACAGGGTGCGCAATCTCAGTCACCATGTTTGCCACAGCGATTAATCTGCTCACAAAGTCAGCAGAACGACCAGGTCAAGGACTGATCATGAGGTCTAATGCATGACATTCGAGTATTCATGGATGATATAACCAAGCAACGAGGCCAGTTGTGGAGGGCAAGTGGATGCTGGAGGATTTGTAACACTGGTTACATGGGTCAGGGTGATATTCAAGCCAAGGGAAGACAGGGAGGGTGCATAACACCACTAGGTTCAAAGTAGAGAAGGTATCAACACTGCCAGATATACCAGTGAAGAACCTGGGGAAGTGGTCTAATGACAGCCTTAGGATTCTCCAGGAATCAAGGGAGTGGTGGGAAATGCAGAGGACTGAATGCAAAGAGTGAAGAGCGGGATACCAGGGAAATGCAAAACTGGACCAGAACAGCAACTTTGAGATAAAAGCAGAGTGACATTTTACCATGGAAAGGGCATATGTAATGGAATAGTAAGAGAAAAGTTGATTTCAACCTGGAAGCACAGGACTGGTTAGCATGTTTTTTTCTAAGATGAAAGCTTGCAAGCTGGAAGCCTAAGCTGACTTCTTTTTCTCATCTAATCTGACCAACTGGTAAATTAATGTTGCATTGGCATGGGAAGATGTGGGTCTACGTTTGGACCCTAACATTTGTTGTGTGTCTCAGCAGGCTAAGCCTTTGTGTCTGTGATTGAAAGGTTGCTGGTTTGAGCCCTGGCCTCGGCAGAACATTCACATGTCCATTGTCCCTTGAGCAAGGCCCTTAACTCCCAGCATCCTGGGGGCCGCAAGATGGCTGACCTTCTGCTGTATGTCTCATGGGGAGCAAGATGGGGTTGGTGAAAAGAGAATTTCCCCTTGGAGAAAGTACCACTATTCTATTCCATAATAATGGACATAGAAAGGACCTTGTCAAAACACGAGTTGTCTCCTAAAGGTCTTTCCTTTCAGTGCTCAGTGAGTGTACAGTACACACACATACACATATAGACACACACACAGTCATGTAATCATATCTTTTTGGGGACCGCTCATTCATTTCTATGGGAAAAATGCTAATGTTAACTATGACAATCCTACCCAGCCCTAACCATAACCATAAGTAACCAAACAAAATACAATAGATTTAGCATTTTTAGTTTTTTCATTGCAGTCATGGGTTTTTACACAATAGAGTTTTCCCTTATGGGGAAACAGGAAAGTGGTCCCCATAAGGTAAAAAAAACGGGTATTCATCATGTTGTGGGGACACTTGGTCCCCACAAGGTAAGGTTTACCTGGACCAAAAACACACACAATCATGTTTGTTCATATCTATATGGGGACTGTCCATTCATTTCTATGGGAAAAACTCTAATCCCAACAATGAGGACCTTAACTCCTACCCAGCCCTAACTTTGACCTTAAGTAATCAAACAAAATACAAGACTTTAGGTGTTTCTTGATAGCTGTCACAAATTTTTATTGAACAGAGTTTCCCTTGTGGGAACTGAAAAAATGGCCCCATAATGTCAAAATAATAGGTTTGTATCACATTGTGGGGGCATTTGGTCCCCACAATGTAATTTATACATGACACACACACACACACGCACGCACGCACACACACACACACACCACCTGCCTATCCAAGAGCTCATTTGAAAATCATCAGTCTGTATCATTTTTAGTTTTTCCTTAATTCATTCTTAAATATTTGACTTAAAAATGAAAAAGTAATAAATTAAAAATCTAAGGTTCCCTTAGCATTCATATTAGTGAACACTGTCTAAAGCACCATTTCGAGCTAAAATATAACTAGCTTAAAAAATAGGAAATAACACATAGAATCATTAAAGCACTATACAAGCATCTAAAATGCTGACCTGTACCAACCCATGTGCGCATACCATGTCTGGTGAAGCATCTCGGTACCCTAGCCATGTAAAAACATGAATTTGAATTAATGACGTGAAGCTGGGCTTAAATAAACAGCCAAGGAAACTATTACAGGACATCAGCAGGGAGCCATTTGAGGAATAAGCACTTTATCAGTCCTTGGCTTTTAATAAAGACAAAGTTAGAGACGAGCCAGACAACAAGTGGTTCTTCTCTGGCCTCTGGCAAGATGAATATTATGTTGTTCTGCATCTCGTTATTACAGACGGTCCTCTACTTATGAACGAGTTACGTTCCGAATGGCCGTTCGTAACTTGAAATATTCAACATAATTTTAAGGGTATACACAAGTACAAAGAACTAGGATGCTGGGAGTATGCACGGTACGCCGCTGAGCGGTGGGAGTACTAGGCAGAATTGGCGCGCAGAAAAAAAAATTGATGCTGTGGACAGGAAACGGGAGCGCAACGAACACATTTTGGACTTACAGTCCTCTTCGTTCGTATGTCTGAAAGTTCGTAAGTTGAAAGTGCGTAAGTAGAGGAGTGTCTGTATATGCAAGGTCTCCTAAAATCATCTCGTTAAGGCTGTAAGGGGTTTTCAGGTTAAACTATTTTGTGTTGAATCTGGAAGCTAACTTTGCTCACTACCAAAATGAATCCACTACTAAATTCAAGGTACGAGACTTGATTTTGTAATTTATCACATTTCATGCATTATTAAAAGGAAATGGTAATCTTCAGAAAAACTCTTAGTGGTCATCAACATAACATATACACCATACTACAGTATAACCATCTCAGTTAAAGCGCATAAAGCTTAAAAAAGAAAATACAAATCATTTTAAGTGGAGTGTAATGGAATTAATTACAGCATGAAGTATTAATGAACCACTGAACTATGGTTCACTGAACTGAGTAAGAATGACTGATAAGTAGGTTATGCTTCAGAGGGAGCCAATCGGTGTGGTGATTGAATAGCGCAATTATGCATCTGTAAACCTTTGCTAGCCTTTTGTACAAATGTATATATAACATATAATCATGTCTGACTATCTAGGTTTCTCTGTACATACAGTTATACAGTGATGGATGGTAGTCTAAACGCAAGAACGATAACGTTTCATTAGTGGTGTGTCATGAGGTGCATCCAAGAAACAGGATTCTTAGCTACAATTTAAAAGGAAGTTTCTCACTTTTATGTGAGTGGAGACTGTAATAAAAATTTACAGTAAGTATCACTTTGAATTTACTGCAGAATGTAGTGGTTCATTAACAAGGTCAGATAGTATTTTGTGAAATTGAGATATATTTCTCTCCTGACACAGTTACAGCACACTGAAATGCTGTAAACGCATTTTTGCTCATAGAATACTTTCCAATAACACTTTGTTACCCCAGAGGTGTGCACAGTGCCAACTATTATTATTATTATTATTCTTATTATTATTAACGATATATTAGATTCATATGACACTTTTCAAATACCCAAAACACTAACAATGTTCAGTAAAAGAGAGCATGGCCTGGGAGTAACAGACACAAAAGATGGGAAATAGAGTAATGCGGAATACATGGAGTAGTAGATGGATGAAGAAAGATGGATGGGGGAGGGGGCACAGAGGGATCAAGGTGAAGACAGCAGAATGGAGGGAACCAGAAAGATCTGAAGACTGGGAGTGAGGGGTTGTTATTGAAATTGGACGGAAGGGAATTGTGAAGCTGAGGGGCCACCCAGAAGAAAACTGTGGTGATTGGAAAGAGAAGCAGCGAGAAGCCCAGAAGAGGAAGATCTATGAGCATGTGGAGACTCGTAGGGCAGGAGAAGGTTAGACTGATAGCAGGGAGCAAGATTGTTAAGGGCCCTACAGGTGAGGAGAAGAAAGTGGGGTTTCACAGGTAGCCAGTGCAGGTCACAGAGAAGCGGATAAATGTGTAGGTAGATATTGGTGAAGAAGCAAGCTGCAGAGTTCTGGACCATTTCAAACTTCTGCCAGTGTCTGGAACTGATGCCAGTCAGGAGGGAGTTACGGTAATAGAGGAGGCTGGAAGTGGAAAGTATGGATGAGCGAATCAGAGGAAGGTTGGGAGAACCATGTTGCATAAGTGCAAATAGGAGGTTTTCCTGCTAGATGAAATGTGACTGTCAAAGGAGAGTGAAGGGTCCAGAATTATGATAAAGTTGTGAACCATCAAAGAGGGAAGAACTGCTGTGTCATCAATGATGAATGTAAACAAGTCAGCTTTACCGAGGAAAGATTTTTGGCCGATCATGACAAACTCAGTTTTGTCACTGTTCACCTTGAAGAGATCGTGTGTCATCCAGGGCTTTACTACAGATAAACATACTTCAATTTAGGACAAGAGTGGTGAGTGGATTGATTTAGTGCTGAAGTAAATCTAGCTATCATCAGCATGACAATGTACATTGCGGTTGAATTGTTGAATAATACAGCTGAGGTGGTTCTGTATAAAACAAGAAGATCCAACCATGAGGAACCCCATAAGTGACTGCCATTGAGGAAGACAAGAACCCGAAGATGGAAATGAAGTGTTTGCTGTCTGTCAGGTAGAATGAGAACCAGTCTGTGGTAGTACTGTCAATGGCCAGATCACAGAGGATGATACTGTGGGTCACAATTGAAGGCAACACTCAGACAAAGTGGGATTTTGGTTAAGGTGGTTACTTACTCTCTGCAGGTAAAAACAAGCTGGCTGTGGAGGGCAGCAGCACCCAGGGAGCTGGGGGTTAAGGGCCTTGCTCAAGGACCTGTAGATGTGCTGAGGCTGGGGCTTGAGCTGGTAACCTTCAGATCACAGGCACTGAGGTTTAGACCCCTGAGCCACATGCTGCCCCCCCAGACTGGAGTGGATTGAGCAGGTTCTTATGTTGGAAATAGGTTGCCAATGACACAAAGGAGAATTCTTGAGAAAAAGAGGAAGGCTGGAGATAAAACCGAAATGATTAAAGTAAGAGGGGTCGAGGCCAGGGGCTTTGTTTATCAAAGTAGTATGTGCACAAAATTGCAGATGCAGCTTTTACGCGAAACCCTTATTTATCAATGCAAACTTGATGGGAAAAAAGCGTATATTTATGGAAACTCAGGGATAGATGTATGCAGCATTTTGTACAAACTGGGAAGACGTCACGCCTATTGTAAAGCAGGGAACTGCAAGTAAGCCCGCTAAGTGACTGTGCGCATGCCGACTTTTCATATCGGCAAATAGATAGATAGATAGATAATAGATAATGGTATGTCACCAGGGCAGTGAGAGGGTACGAGCAAAGGGGTATGTCACCAGGGCAGTGAGAGGATATGAGCAAAGAGGTATGTCACCAGGGCAGTGAAAGGGTACGAGCATAGAGGTATGTCACCTGGGCAGTGAGAGGGTATGAGCAAAGGGGTGTGTCACCAGGGCAGTTAGAAGGTACAAGCAGGGTATAAAGTGAGCAGGTTCCTGGAGGGAGCGGCACAGGGTAATAGTGGCAGACAGGTCTTCAGACAGGTGCAGAGTGGTCAGACAGCAGGCAGGATCGAGTGAATGAACCTGGACCTGGAAAAGCAAAAAGAGCCACTGAAAAACAAGCTAAGTAGGCTAGTGGATTGGGTAAAACAAACCGTGAACAATTTTTTTTTAAAAAAAAAGAGCATAAGTTGCAGATGAGAAAGACACTGGGGGAAGCGGCAGTCGAGCAACAGGAATCCAACTGTCACGCCCACAAGCCCAACCCCCACGAGTACTGCCCCAATTAAGCGCCACAAGGGTACTTAAACCTCGCGCCGGCAGCAACCCGGTGCGAGGTATTGTTGCACTTACTGAGCCGTTTGACCACGTTTTGTCTCCCGAGTTACGATCCGTCCTCCTGGCCCTCCTCGAGCCTCCCGCGCCTCCTGTCGGTCCTCCTTCCCATCCGCCCCTCCCTTGAAGCTCCTCGTGTCCTTACCCGTGTTTGGTGTCCGTGTCTCCGGCCTGATCTCCTGGATTACCGACCCCTGGCTCTCCTCCTCTCGACCACGACTCCGGATTCTCCCCTGGCCTTGGACACCACGATTGGACGGAATTGGTTGACGACTTGTTTCTGGCTTCTGACTACTCTCTGCCTGATCCCTAATAAACCTGGTTGCCGGAACTCCCGTGTCGGTGTCGTGGTGGGCAGGACACCAACTGTGGTCTTCAGGTAGTAACATACACAAAAGCGTGGTTGGACTTACTGTGAACCGCCAAAGAATGACAAATATACACAGTATATATAGTAATTTTTTTATCACACAAACAAACAAAATGTTTGTTTACTTTTATTGTGAAAAGTTTCACATATATTCCCATGATAGCCTCTACTCTTCTGGGAAAGCTGTCCATTAGATGGTGGAAAATAGTGGGTGGGATTTTCTGCAAGGGCATTGGTACGCTTGGGCAGAATCTTGGGCATTCTGTGTTCCAATTCATCCTATAATTCAGTGTTTCCCAATCCGATCCTCGGTGACCCACAGTCGGTCCACATTTTTCCTCCCTCCCAACCCCCTACCAGAAGCTGGGTTACAATCTCTGGCTTTTTTTTGGGGAGGGGGCGTTGTATGCTTATGTTGACTTTGAATTACTGGTAGCTGGGATGGAGCAAAACCGTGGAGCAAAATCTGCGGGTCCTGGAGGACCGGATTGGGAAACACTGCTGTAGATGTTCTGTTGGGTTGAGATCAGGGCTCCACACAGGCCAGTCAAATTCTTCCACTTCCACCTCAGGAAACAACACATGTGTACACCTCACTCTGCATGAAGGAGCTATAATCATACTGACACAGGACAGGGCCTTCCCTTTCCCTATCGCCACAAAGTAGGAATCCCAGAATTAGCAAAAACGTCAATGTATGCTGTAGAATTAAGCTTTACTTTCACTGCAACCAGGGGCCCCGGCCTATACTATGAAAAACTCAGACTATTATTAGTAAGCCAGTTTAGAGTTGGCATTGCTTATGCAGACATGGAGTGTTCTGTCAGCCTTCCAGATAGTGAATGGTGATTCATCACTCCAGAGAACACGCTTCCACCACTCCAGGGTCCCATGCTGGCATTGATAATGCTGCCATGGTAATCTTAGGCTAGTGTTCAGCTACTCACCCATGGAAAACCCATTTTAAGCTCCCAACAAATGCTTGTGTTGGCAGGGAGCCTTCCAACTTTTTGTGACTTTGTTTAGTCTACCACTTTGCTACTGAACTATTGTTGTTCCTAGATGTTTCCAGTTCACAATCACTTCACTTACAGTTATGTGCATTGATGCTTCTGTAAAGCTGGTGAGGTTGATTTGTTGGAAAAAAGTGATGCCATCACACTGAAAATCACTCTTCTATCACCCATTCTAGGCCGATATGCAATTTTTAGTACATTTATCTATGGAACTCATTTGTGTTTTTTGTATTGGCCTAATGTCTTAAACTATACCAATGAGAATCCCCACAAGCACTAAAACACAACTTAGTGAAATGTAATGGAGAGAAACTGAACAAATACTATACCCTTTGAGTTTTGTCTGTCCTTTTTAAACACTGACTACCTTGATGATATTTTTTTGTTGGGGTGGTTTTACATAAATGGGAGGTGCCAAACACTGTAGGACAAAGTTGTAAAAAAATATTTTATTTATGATATTGCTAATCTCCTCCCATGAAAATTGCCGCAATTACAAATGCTTCGGTATCAGTATGTTTCATTTCTACTGTTTGCATTGGTACAAGAAAAAAGCTGAGAAAAAAAGTCACATCTGATATCACTCCACGAAGAATTCCAGAAAAGTCCCAGACAAAATTATTGGCACCCTCAACTTAATATTTGGTAGCACACCCTTTGGAAACAATAAGTGAAATCAGTCGCTTCCTGTAAGCATGACTGAGTTTCTTACACCTCTCTACTGGAATTTTGGAGCACTCTTCTTTTTCCAGCTGCTCCAGGTCTCTCAGATTTGAAGGATACCTTCTCCCAGGCAGAGTGGTGGCTCTCAGGCTAGGGATCTCTGCATGCCAGGAGCGATCCTACTCCGTTGGGCCCTTGAGCAAGGCCCTTAACCTGCAGTTGCTTTGTTCTGGGTAGGATGTTAATCTACATCCAGCCCTGCAAGCAGGTTCTCCAACCTAAAGGGAAATTTGGGGCTTGGTGGCAGGATTGGCACTCCAGCCACTGGAAAAAAACTTGCACAGTTCCATTGGACTAGTGCGGTGCTAAGGTATCACCTGCCACATGGCTGCACTCAGGTTCTCATCCCTGAGGTGGTTCGTCGTGTGGTGGGTGCAGCACCGCGCTGTAATCAGTGCACGCTCCTTACCTCTCTCTCTTCTCCCAACTGCTGTTCTGAGATCTCTCCACAGGTGTTTTATGGGATTGAGGTCTGGACTGATTTCTGGCCACTTTAGACCTTTCCAGTGCTTTGTCTCAGACCATTTCTGGGTGCTCTTTCAAGTATGAAGTACAGGAGGAGAGAAAGTCAGTAGGTTTGTGATTATCTGTGTGGCTGCAATCCATTCAAGTATGATATTTATGTGTTTGTAAAGATGGACGTCTGCCCACGGTTCTCTTAGATACCTGCAGGCAAAAAAGGGCTAGCTTTTATCAGTAGCTGTGATAAAAAGTTAATCGCCCAAATGGCACTTCTAATACCTAAATGAGGGGGGCAGTGGGTGGTTAGAATCAGGGGGGTGCCTTTGTTGGCAGGAGCTAAAGGGTGGTGGGGAATTTCTATCTGACATTAATTGATTGTAGGAAAAATTGTGATGTGCAAAGCTGTCCACGTCTGAAAAGTTCATATTACCCCAGGCTTATGTTTTTTAAATTACTCATTGATTGGAAATTCAGACATGTCACCCTTGCAATGCTTTTGAATGTTTTTGACATTTATTATGCACGGTGCATAAGGTGCATTGTAAACCTCCCTGCATTATTTTGCTAGTTATGTTTATCCCTAAACAAACTAGCAGTACAGTAGCTCTTATGCTTGAGTATTTATCTGATTCCAGCACTGAGGTATTCATTCAAGATGACTAAGGTTGAGATGAATCATGCATGGAAACAGTCGTTAATTTACTTTCCAATAGTTAAGAACAGCTGTTAACCATATTTTAATACTGGAAATACACACTCTAAAATTTCAAAACTTGACTAAAAAATGAAAGGAAGCATTTTTATATGTGTGTTTTATGCATCTGTAACTAGCGTTCAAAGAAGCTATTATTCTATCGCTTATATTTCCACGCACCCATCGTCCGTAGCACCTACCCAGTAAGAGGGATGCGGTGAGCTTGGGCCATATCCCAGGAAACACAGGGCCCGACATAGGAGACACCCTGCTTGTAATGCTATTAATTATTTTTTCAGAATTCATCCATCTATTCATCTGCATTCGCATATTTTACATATTTTACATAATATATTGCTTGCCATACAAAACAGAGCTGGATTTAAGAAGAAAAAAGAAAAATAGAACAAAAAAAATGGCAAAGGAATTATGCAGAAAGTCACCACTGTCCTGCTTCCTGTTGTTTTTATCCATTAAGCTTACTCCTCCCGTTGAGGGCTTTCATGATGATCATGCCAGGGGCGGTATCTCCAAGTGTTTATACTTTAGTAGGAAGCTGGGTTAGCATCCAGTCTTGTTTTTTTTTTTTTTTTTTGGGGGGGGGGGGGGGGCGTTTGCTCATGCTGATTTTCTATTAAAGATGAACATAGGGTCTGCATTTTCGCTGGGTGATGTGTTCCTTCCCTTTTAAATACCCCTTGACAACTACTTTACTCCGCAGGTTCAATGAATGAGATTTGATTTCAAAGGCAGCTGCTGAGGAGGGATGTGGGCTGACCAGGATTCTGGCTTGTCTCAAGCCGCACTGTCCATCTTGGCAAACATGCTGGCAATGTGACTTGGGGAGTTTCATTCAGAAGCACAGCTCCCTTGCAACCTACTATACACAGTGTGACAGTGTATGAATTGTGCTATTCGCAATGTATGCATTAGCTTAAATCATTCATTTTCCCTTTTGAATGTCTGAAACATTGATAAACAAACTGGGAAAATTGAAACAATGATGTGAAAGAGAAGGCGCACTAAATCCAGACTGCAAAATCTCCCACCTGCAGCCACTTACATTGCAATTCAGTACATCTGTATGCAATATGTTATGTCCCTTAGCTGTAAGTTACTTCTGCTAAACTGCTGTGGTTTTGGGGGGATATTATTTTCCATTTCAGCAATGAGGATGCTATTCCTATAAAATTTTTTAAATATCAATTTGCTATAGCACATTTTAGTAAATTGTGACATGACTTGGGAACTGATTTGCTTAAAATATGCTGTGGCCATAATTAAGCTGTAAATTTAGTAACTTGGCCAATGCTTTCATTCAAAGCAACCTAGAATAATTTGTGTACTTATGATTTATACATATGGGTATTTTGCTGTGAATTCCGGATAATTTGTTTGAGTTCCTTGAGGTTTGAGAGTACTGGAGAAGGGTCCCTTGAGGTTAGAGAGTACTGGAGAAGGGTCCCTTGAGGTTAGAGAGTACTGGAGAAGAGTCCCTTGAGGTTAGAGAGTACTGGAGAAGGGTCCCTTGAGGTTTGATAGTACTGGAGAAGGGTCCCTTGAGGTTAGAGAGTACTGGAGAAGGGTCCCTTGAGGTTTGATAGTACTGGAGAAGGGTCCCTTGAGGTTTGAGAGTACTGGAGAAGGGTCCCTTCAGGGAAGTCTATCCTACCTGGTACCCCAAATAAGCAATTTTATCTATTTTCATGTGAGAAGGCTAATGAGGCAATTAAACACACCCCACGACAGATGAGGATGGCACACAGTATATGAGAGATGCTTTTCATAGGATGCAGAAAGCTTATGAAATGTTACAATGAAAACTTCAGTTTCTGCAAAGCTGTACAATTAAGTCAGACAAATCTGATATGTAAGGTATAGGAAAATCAGACTCTTTTTCCTTTCAACAATGATGTACTGAAGTTACTTTCATTGAAACAGTTGCTTCAATAATATTGATCAGAGCTCCATATCTACTGAAGTTCTGATACCCTCATCAGACCTGTTTTCAAACATGGTTATTGATATCCATTATTTGCATGTCCTTCTGTCTCTTTCCTTTTAGCTCAGTATCGCCTGCTCTCTCTGTACATCAGAGCCATGACTTAGGGGTGAATCTCTTGGTGAGAAGATCACAAACAGTAACTTCTCCTTCATTCATGTCACTGTTGTTACTTCTGTAAAGCTGGTGAGGCTTTGCAGCATCCTGGGCTCACATTTATTTTATTCTTTTTTTATCCATCCATCCATCCATCCATCCATCCATCCACCCATCCATCCATCCAATCATCCATCCATCCATCCATCCATCCACCCATCCATCCATCCAATCATCCATCCATCCATCCATCCATCCATCCCCCCATAAATGTTAGTTGTACCTTGCACTTTATACTTTTCGTTAGATCGTCAAAATACAGGAAACTTACATTACACAGGAAGAACCTGCTGATTCCACACACAGAGAGCAGGGACAGAATTCTAACCCCCAAGCATGAAGGTATAAATGCCGCCCACTGAGACACCCTACTATCCTGTTCTTGTCCTGTTAGACATTATTATTTACTGTAACTGGCTGCTGATTAGTTCAACCTCATCTTTCTGAAACCTTTTACAGCCACTGCCATTTTGTAAATTTTTTAATTTCAGTTGTACGCCATATCTAGTAATTGTCATTTTATTATATATAAAGTGTTTTTTCGGAATTGATGCATTATCTGTGCGAGTCATTCAGATGTGTTAGGAAAGCAATATTAGTGTCATCTGTTGGCCTGGGTAACCTAGATTTTTGTTTCTTTCACAGGATACATTTCCAGAACAGAGGGAAAATAAGCAGAGGGAAAATAAGCTCAAGTTTCAATGTTTTTTTGTAAAGAAAGTACAACAAACACTATCCATTTGAAATATGTTACCATCTGACATGATTAAAAAGCAAGCGTGAAAGAACAATGTAATATTTATGTTGTTTTTCATCAAAATGCAACGGAATGATCTCCCCATAAAATGTGAATTACACGCTCAATAAAGCCAGAGCTGCAAATAGTACATCTACAATCTAAAAGAAACTACAAACAGGCAAAATGTTCACTACAATTAATCCACCATATTTTCTTACATGTAAAGCAGTATATTAAAAACTATCCTTGATTTCTGTTCTTTTTCCAAATACTGTTGAACAACGATATTTTAAAAGCTAGCAATAAAAACGCTTTTACTGGCTTAGAAAAGAAATATTTTTAGCCTTTAAGCCATTCTTTAACGATCAAGCTAAGGATACTTAAGCTTAAAGAAAATGTGCTGAATAATCCACTAATAACTTTTCTTCTGTAGTTTATTAAGGTAAACCTTCGGCAATGAAGTGAAAGTTTTTCATCTCTGCAACCATTCCAAAAATATTACTTGGAATTACAGTTAAATGTGTTATACAAGTTTGCTGTTTATGAGCAGAGTAGTGAGTTATAATGGGGAATTGCTGCAGGCATTGTTCAGGGCTGATTTGCCCATGCAAGGAACAATGTAAGAAATTTAACTTTGGTTGAATTTTGGCTGCACTGCCTTGAGACTCATCTCTATCGGGAATACCTCAGGTAACCCCCCACCCCCAGCACTCACGCTCACTGTCGACTGATCCACTGAAATTGTTTTGCTCTCGTGCACCAAACTGTTTAGCTCTAGTTTGTGGACTTTTACAGGAAGCTTAGCCTAGCAACACTGGTACCAAACTTTGTTGAGCATCTTTGATGGCTCTATATATACTTATTATGTATGATAGGCTGTGCCTCACCTATATGTTGCTTTGGACGAAAGTATCTGGCAAATAAATAAATTGAAATAGATTTTTCTTGTCTGTTTTAAAAGTGTCCCAAAATTGCCTGTAGTGTATGACCCAGGTTTGTGCTGCAGCCCCCCACCCCCCGGGACCCTGACCAGGATGAACTGACGGATATTGTCAATTCATCATCAGTGTAAAAGCATGCATTAAATTGTACGTTGTACACAACAGACATTTTCTGCTCTGTGTTTGGAGCTGGCATGTTCTCATCGTGTCTTGTGGGTCTCTTTGGGAGCTTCTGCTTTCCTCCTAAAGAAATACAGTTAATTCCTGTCTGTAAACTGTAAACGTGTGCACTGCGATGGATGGCCGTTCAGGGTGCTGCTTTGTGCTCAGTATTCTCAGGATCTGCTCTGTTTCCTCCTGTAAGCTTTTCCAGAAAAAGTAGATGGATGTATAGACAAGTTCATGTGCAAGTACTGAGTGAGGCACTTTGAGTGAGAATAGAGAGTGCCAAATTCAACTAAAATATTTGTCTATCCAAGCACGACTCTCTGGATTTACACTGTATTTTTTTAATTTTTTTGCATTAAACTAAACCTTTCCCAGATAGTATTTCAATACTGAATACTAAACACCCTGAATGAAACAAAAGCATGTTTCAATTCTAAAATTTCTAAATGGTTTAAAAGTGAATCATCTTTAAAAGGTCATAATTTTAGAAAAATATTTACATTTCATAATCAACTTGTAAGTTTTAAGTATGGCCAGGTTTCATATTTTAATATTAAATGTGACATAATATATTATTTTTGAGGCAGTTGCAGTCAAATATCTCTAACATATAAAATAGTTTTTTTTTCCCATCTGGCACTGTGTACCTGAAAGATTCTTTGGGATCTAGGTGTACTGTAAAAAAGCATCGAGATTGGAATCATGCTTTTGCACCAGACCCCTTTGCCTGGCAAGCAGACTTTTTTCACTTCCAATCACCTTTGAGTTCATTCTCCTTACCCCTGTCTTTCACCTTGCTGGCAATCAGAAGGTTGCTAGTTTGACTCCCACGAATGCCAGGAGTGATTCTGCTCTGTTGGGCCGTTGAGCAGGGCCCTTAACCTGCAATTATTTTGTCCTGGGTATGATGTTAATCTACACCCAGTCCTGGAAGCAGATCCTCCAACTTCCAGGGATAATTTGGGGGGTGGTGTTAGGATCGGCACTCCACCCAGCGGAAAAAACTCACACTGTTCCATTCAGACTAGTGTGGTGCTGAGGTGTCACCCGCCACATGGCTGCACTCAGGTTCTCATCCCTGAGGTGGTTCATCATGCGGCAGGCGCGGCGACGCGCTGTAATCAGCGCACGCTCCTTATGTCCTCCTACCAGGGGTTTCAGTAGCACAGGAACAGCTTATGCTTGATGAATTATTTGAAATTAAAAAGGCTTTTTTCTCTGAAGGTTTCTGGGGTCCAAAACGTTTTACCACATAAAAATATTAAATAAAATAAAAATAACAAAAACCTTCAGATAAAAGTAACAATCAAGTGTTACAACCAATTGTAATGATTTTCTGGCCAAAAAAATTGGATATTTTCACATAATGTACCGGCATAATATATTGAATCTGCCTCATAGTACCTGACATTAGCTGTAAATTCCTCATATTATATAAGTTATAAAGTTCTGGAAGCATTTTGCATTCAAATGACATTAAAGATACGTTTATCTTAAGAGCATTAGATTCAGAGTATTAGAGCCATTATTTCTATCCATCCATCTTCTAACTACTTGTTGCATGGATTATCATTTTTTATTAATTAAAAACAAAAACTATATCTTTACCAAACAGCTCAGTTTTTCAGAGCACCTCTCAATTAGTTAATAGCCACAGTTTTAAAGTGTTGTAATTTTGCTTAGGCTAGCTTTAAATTTGACGATGAGATGAGTCCTCAGTATTTGAAAAACTGTCAGCTAACTGTCGGACAAAAATGCTATAACCTCTTCTGCCAGGAACATTCTCAGGGTTTGTAGGACATAAACCGTCCTGTGAATGTTATTGAAAGTTTTAAGTTACCACAGGACTTTCTAATGGAACTCTGTGCAATATGAAATGGTCCGAGAGACTGGATTGACTGGGTAATTTAGATTGTAGAGCTATTTTGACCAACCTGTGCCAACAGCAACAGCAATCTTGGGTGGCAGTCAGACGAGGGTCCAAAAAATTGGGCTTCATGGATAATGGTCACTGATTAAATCTAAAAATAGGTTTTCTGCTTTCAAGAGTGTCTGTTAATGGGGGTAAGGGACGACTTGACAGGGTTGTCGGCGGTTTTTTGATGTACCTCAAGGGCAATATTTCTGACACTGAGATTAATTGAATTCCTTTACCATCAAACAAGTCTCCACGTTATTTTCCTGTTCGGCCAATAATAATATTACATCAAGAAAGCAAAAAAAAAGAAGAAAAACTGAATTTAATTGTGTCTGACCCCTAATCAAAGGCTATACATCCCAAATGGCTGCTCAGAGGCTTTTCTGTTCTATCTGCAGGATATCGGTGCTTTGACAAACCAGCAGATTAAAAAAAACACCCTAGCCTGCAATAATAGTCCTGAAGACTGGATACTTTCTCCACTTTACAGCACCGAGCTGTGAAGTATACGTAACTGGTGGAACTTAGAAAATATTAGACAATTCAGGCAACAAAATTACTGATTATTATTAGGATATATTTAAATAAAAATTAAGCCCTTCGTTCATGTAAATGGCCCTTGATTCATATAATGATGTTGATCGGACATACTGAGGCGGCTTAGTAGACAGATCTTACCGATGGAGCCAGAAGTTCCAAATAAGTTAATATAATAACCCCCTGCCCCACACACACACACACAGAATCACTGCTAATTTACAGTGACCCAAGACCATATTCATCCTTTTTATTTTTTAATTAACTGTTCATTTAGTTTTAATAGATGGGTTTCTGTACATCATCATCACAGACCACAAAGTACATAATTATATGGATCAAAGGGTCTGTATGCATGCAGACTTTCTTTTGTGTAAACACTAGGCTTCTCTGTGACATATGTAAAATCCATTCTCGGTCAGGTATAGCTAAGGGCTCTGGTAATGTCTCACCATTATGGAGGAGTTAGCCATTTCCTCACTGTCACAGATCTAGTTAGATCTATCTAGGACATCAGCCAACTATAAATGTTTCTGTGATTTGACTAACTCCTTTTAGCTAAACATTCATGTGAATAGCAAACAATTTCATAGACACCTGATGACTATACTGACAGTCTACTACTGTTAGTTAACATTTTACATAATGTATGTAAATATGCAAATGAAAAAACAAACAATCAGATTCAACTGAAGTGGCATTTTATTATTGAGTTAACGAGAATTTACAGCCAAAGCAAAATCTCTGTTGATCACGACAGTCGACTCCAATCTTGTGACCTGCTACTAAAGCGGTTTTGCCCCCCGGATGTGTTCACACCCAGTAATATTTGTAAACAAGAAACCTGTCTATACTTGACAGCTTTATCAAACACTGAAAAATAGTTGCATTTACTAAAAGTTTTTCTGCTCTTTTATTAAAACACATATTGATCGGACATACTCACTTAATGACATAAAAGATTTGCTGAATTATGGCAAATGTAGCTAAACCCAATCTCTTTCCAGGAAATCAGTATTTTTCTTATTTATAAATTACCTTCTATTCGCTACCCCCAAGAATTGTCTGTGAATAGACTAGGGGCCCTATAATAATGGAGCTCCAAAAGTATATTAGCTGAATATTATAAATTTTATTTCTTGGAACAGCAGCAATGAAGTGACAGGTATCTTTAATACAGTGGTAAGACTTTAAGACCATGCTTTCAGTAGACATGAAGTCTGTCATGTTAGCCTCTGAGCACTGTCTCAAAAACCTTTGCTTAGTTAATGAAGTATAATTGGGAAAAATATAATTTTAACTGTTATGGTTACGGGGCATTGAATTTGAGGGAATGATGCACAATTTGAAAGATTCCTCCACGAATGTCAGGCCATTCATTCTGGAAAAATGTCATCACCTGAAGGTCCAGTGTCATGCCCCTGTCACTCTCCTGCACACAGTTTCTCTCACAAACACATCCTACTTTTATGGAAAGAAACACAACACACATAAAATAGCGACTAGAAGATCTTCTCCTAGGGAGTCATAGAAGTAAATGCATGAGATTACTGAATCTCTTCTTGGCATTAAAGAGACTTTCTGTCAGCACTATTTATGAACTGAGTAACTGGCAACTGAGTAGTTTACTTTATGGTGCTTTGAAAATAAACGCCAGATCTGGTACCGTTTTTTGACCGGCTTCTTACTCAGTCTTATGCCCTGACAGCAAACGATGGGATGAAAATTGTAACTGACACAAATGCTACGTGGCGCTGCGTTATCAGCTTTGCTATTTGTGCTATGCTGTTAACTAACCAAGCTAGTTGCAGTATGCACAATCAAATAAGATAAGCGTTATGAGACTTAATCGACATGAGACGAATAAATTCCACCATTTCACATAGCCTTTTATTGATTAACAGTTGGTTATGATACAAGGTCTTCAATGAGTTAAGTTTACATACAAAGCCGCACCGCGTTTCTGTGCTTACTACTCTCAATGTCGTCTCTTTACTCGCGGGTCTGGAAGTGAGTGTCTGGCTGCCGTCGCGATAGTAAACTAACCGTTTTAACGGAGGGTAGGAGTTCTCCAAATAAAAACTGTAAGAAAAAACTTTAAAATATGTAATGAGATATATTAATTGTAGGTGTTTTTTGTAAACCAGGCATTATATATATTATTATTGAGAGGGATGATCCCCCCCATCTCAACATTGGGGGGGAAGTGTTCCCCCCATCCCCCCCTAAATCTACGGCTATGGTCAGCGACACCTGCTGGCCAGACAGGGAAGAGATGAAGGGCAGGAGCAGCCCCTGACATTTTAACTGTGGTCGGTAGGTTCTATAAGAGGTTTTTAGTTAAATTACTGGCACTGAATAGAGATGGCTGTACTGTGTCAAATCGGAATCCATAAGAACAGACATGAATCACGGTTTTGGCTTCTTGTCTGGATGTGATCAAATACCTGGTTGGAGAGATGTAAATAGCCTGTAGATTGAGAGGCTGAATGTGGTAGACCTAATCCTGGAATACTTGCATAAAAAATAACTAGAATGGAGCTAACAACTTTTTTTTTTTGCATGTGTACATCGTAGCCCGTGGAGAAATGAATTTCAGGCAGTGATGTGATGTGTGTTTAGGTACAGCAAAAACTCCCTCAGGCAGGGCAAAACCTGCAGTTTTAAATACAGTGAACTGGAAGATAAATAAATGTGCAGTATGCACTATAAGATAAACAGGAATGTTCTACATGAATGTGATTAGCACAGTTACAATGTTGATCAAAAAGAAAATTAGCAAAGGCTTGAGACTGAAATCATATGCAATTCAGAAAATATTAAGCACATTCAGTGATATTGTTTCATGTTCCAGGTTCGTAGCAAAGCAGTCTATCAAGGACATTTTAAAAATATGAAAACCACATTGATGATTAATTAGCAGAGGAGCTATGACGATTTATATCAGAAGCATCGCAAAAGAGAAATCCGATTCTAACCACTGCAGAACAGTAGCAGTGTCTACAACACAAGAATGACGCCTTATCTAGAAATATATACTGTTAACAGTATGTTGATTTATTTCACATTCTTAATGCCATGTAAGCATGGACTGATTTCTGCTAGACACTGTAGAATTAAATTTTGAGTACCATGGCCAAGATATGTGGCAGTATATCCCTTAGTCATATTAGCAATCAAATCCAATATTTCCAAGATGTTATTCTGGCTGTTTGAGAGCCCCATTGCCCTGTGTCCCCTTTGTGCTATATTTTGTGTTGCAAAATCTCTGCGGTTGAGTACCCTTATGATAAGCTATTTCGAAAGCACTTTCATGTATGTCCCATTGTTAAGAGTTCTTGAGGGTTTGCTCAAAAAACCAGATGTCTTCGGAAGAGCTGTTATTTATGATGGATTGGCGATGCAGTACAAGTCTACTTGGAGTCGGCAGTATTACAAAGAAAATTAAATTTTAGGTGACCAAAGTGACTCTTTCTTTGGGTGGCTACATTGATGGTTTTGACTTCAAACAAAAGTAAGAAGATCACAGCTATTGGGTGCTTCTAAATTTGCCAACCAAATTCCACTCCACACTTGCCTCAATACACAGTGTACTATGTATGTGCTGACAATCTTGACCCCCAACCTGGCTGGCTTTCAAGAAAGCTTTCAAGCTGGGAATCTGTGTAGATCTTGCTTAGCTAGAAAAGATAGACAGACTCAAGTTGCCCGTCATTTTCAGCTAAGAAGTATTGAAGAACACAACGAGATTATAGACAAACTAAGAGACAGTGATGACCTTCAGCGTAGACTTGGTGTAAAAAAAGGAACATCAGTTTCTTTCACCCAATAAAAGGGTTTTTGCCTGGTCTTTTCCATTAGGGCTCCTTCTCTGTTTTTCTTGCCTAGGAATACAGACTTGCAACTTGATAGAACATTGAGAATGGGAAGTTTTACGATTATTCAGAAGTATTCGTGGAAATTTCTCTGAGCAAACAGGCGAGTATATTTATCAATAGCCTATTTTATTTGGCATGTCCTTATTTTTTTCTAATTTTGTGCTACTACAAATATTACTGTATTCACAGAACATGGTGCTGTGTGCATGCCCCTGGTAACATAAGGAGACTGGTTACCTCAGAAAGCCATGCTTAAGTTGTTCAGTTGAAAATTCTTCTTTAAGAATAACTTTGATCATGATTTTCTGATTTTCTTTCTATCCCGAATTCATGAATGAGCTGAGAAATTTCACAGACATAATAGAGCTTCCACCAGACTGAGCAGTGCTGAAGATTCTCAAAAAGCCAGGTGAAGAATCTGATGAGATGGCCTCAATATCATCGTTAGACACCGCCAGCATGGAATACTCAATACTCATGGAATACTACAATCTGCCAGCTCAGAACAGAGTCCATTGCTTTAAGGCAGCGTGAGAATTCACAGCAGGGGCCCCACTCCTTTCCCCATTCCTACACTCTCTTATGATGTAAATTTCAAGCTAATTAATAGGAACGGGCTGTTCAAAGAAAGTGGAACACTTTTTACAATTCCAAGGAAGATGAAAATGGACAAATTGGATTGTACAGCTCAGGCATTTTTTTTTTCTTACAAGGCTTATCCAACTAATCAGGAGCTTAAGTCGGTGGCTGCTGCATTAACTGAAAAGCATCCATATCTTAAGGATGCAGGCTTGAAATCAGGTTATCACAGTTGGACCATGAGCATTAACTATAAGCTTGGGAATTACCGCCAGAAACTATGAATGGCAGGTTGCACTAAAGTCTGTGCAAACCAGAAAAGTATGGCAGAAGATTCTAGGCATCGTTTGAAGAAAGCCAGATGATGATGTGAGAAGAACTTCCTGCCAGCCAGACTGATCTCTATAAAAGGAAAAGGTCCCTCCCAGACAGCAAAATTCACTTGGGCTGCAATCGGCCCAGGTATGATCGACCATCCTCTGTTTTTAATCTAAGTCTGATTCTGGCCTAAGCACTCGGACCCCAGTTGGGCTAAGTGTCGCTCACCTTCCGGTCCCATCAGTTGGCAACTAGCACTGGCCTGCAATTTATTATGTTATGTTGTGCGTTTGACTATAGCCTATGTTTGAATATTTAAATGACTTCAGTATTTAATACACTGTAAAAAAAATGGAAAATATACTGGAAGTAACGTACTGTTACATTTTTCATCAAGTTGCCGGATACTTCCTTTAACTCGTAAAATGGAAAATACTGTAAATTCACCTCAGTTTTCATACATTATATGTATATACACTTAAACTCAAATGAAGAATATTACGAAATGACTGGTTGATTTTCTATGCACTTCACTCCTTCATCTGTGTAATGGAGTATATTGTAAATTTATCTATTCATTTACTGTGCACTTCAGTTTCTATAACTAATGGAATATAATGATAATTTATCTGTGAATTTTCAGTAAATTGAATGGTCAGTTCTGTCAATTCTCTGAAAAATACAATAAAACAGAAGAACATTTTGCTTCAACTTCGCACTTAGTTCCATTTCTTAGAGAAAGTAGAGCTCTGATTACTGTTTTAACAGTAAGGCTTAACAGTTAATAGAATACTAAGTTACAGTAAAACTCTACAAAGGAAAGAATCAAATAGTATAAATATGCAATAACTACTGTGATGATGACCATTTTGCATCACCGACAATAAGAATGTATCTGTAAGACCCCCGACAAATAGGTTGTGTGAATTACCTTTACTTTGATGCAGTTAGCGGACTGCGGCCCACATCCAGACAACATAAAATTTAACCCAAACCTCACAATAATCCAACCCCCCTGGTGAAATGTCCCCAGAACTTCTTTTTAAAAACCAAAACCAAAATTAAAACTAAACTACGAAGCTGAGTAAAAAGACAAATCAAAATACTGAAACTAAACTGAAACTAAACCCAAAAGGAAACAACTGAAAAAAATATTAAGAAAAACTAATTAAAACAAAAAATAGACCAAAAATTATCTTGCAGCCCACCTGCTAAATTGGGTAGCAGGTACTGAAACCCTCCTTCACTCTCACTGCACAGGCCACAGCTTGTACAGTCATGAATGTTTTTAAATTTTGTTGTTGCACTGATAGAAGTTTCATATGTTCAAAGGTTTCAGACCAAATGAGGTTCAAATATGCATTTTAATAAATGAGTCCCTCTGAAGCAAGTTAAATGTGTATGTTTTTATCTGGTTATGTATGGGTATAGTAATCCCGTGGTTCATGCCAAAAGAAAAAGTACGGTCAGTATTCTCTTTTTTGTGCTAATGAAATTTTGACTTTGCAGGAGCTCAGTAAAGAAAAAAAAACACTTCTGTTGGCTCTAGTGACATTAAACATTAAAGTTAAAAGGCATTAACCCCAAATCTTTGTTATCATGTGTCATTGACTTTCCATGTTCAAACTGGTTTTCTTTGATATTTGGTTGTCATTCATTAGACACGAATTTCACTTTTTTATATTACGAAGAAATTGTGTATCTTCAGCCCTGCACTCATGTACATTAGGATGTTTTAATAGTTGTGATGGAATAAGCACAGAATAAGCCAAGGTCTGCTTTCTTAAATGGTTAAATTCTGTACTGACTGAAGTTTGAATTCAACTTTATCTTAGTTTCAAAGACAGAATACTTGTCTTCAAATTCTGTGCGTCATCAGTCCCTTTGTAATGCTCTCAGCGTCCGAGTCCAGAACCTCAAGCAGATTCATAGTCCAAGCTTTTTCTTTGAATAAACTTCCACTTTCTCAATTGATAGTCATGCCACTGAAATAAATATATTTTTTATGGGCTCATTTTATTTGAATTGCTGGACTTTCCAAGAAAGTCATTTCTCACTCCATGCCGGAAATCAGATGCAGTAGGAGTTGGGCAGACCGCAGAACTTCCCTCAGTGTAAGATAAGCAGGTGATGGACAGAAAAATGACAGGTGTACCTGTTCGCTTACTGTCCTGGAGATCTGCTGTAGAATGCATGTTATTTCACACCACGGCCGTGTGGCAACAATAGCTATTGACAGTGTCCATAGTGATGTGTCTGCTTTTTATTTTACAGAAGAAACACTGTACAAAAAAGAGCCAGATAATTACTCATGCTACAAGTTTGTGTGTGAGGAGATTTATACACATACAAACTTTAAACACAACATTTAATTCATGTCATGGAAAGACATGTTAGCATGTTGCATCATTTTTGTACTGCAGTGAAACCCAGTATTCTCTGGTCCGAGTCAGTTCATGAGTTGGTAAACTTGTAGCCTTTCCCCCTCGGTTCGGTTTACTTTGACACAGAGAAAAATCCAAGCGAAGCAGCAATGCACCACTACAAACCACCTGAGAACATTCATTCTACTTATTGCTCAGATGTGTCTGTGGTGGGAGCAAGAAGGTAAAGACAGGAAGAAGGTCCTGTGGCCCGGGCTATGCAGTAAATACAGGAAGAAGGTCCTGTGTGCCGGGCTATGCAGTAAATACAGGAAGAAGGTCCTGTGTGCCGGGCTATGCAGTAAATACAGGAAGAAGGTCCTGTGTGCCGGGCTATGCAGTAAATACAGGAAGAAGGTCCTGTGT
>JAODKC010000095.1:12842873-12865831 GCA_026777985.1 Mormyrops attenuatus | reverse complement strand
CCGGGCTATGCAGTAAATACAGGAAGAAGGTCCTGTGGCCCGGGCTATGCAGTAAATACAGGAAGAAGGTCCTGTGTGCCGGGCTATGCAATAAATACATGAAGAAGGTCCTATGTCCCGGGCTGTGCAGTGAATACAGGAAGAAGGTCCTGTGTCCCGGTATATGCAGTAAATACAGGAAGAAGGTCCTGTGTCCCGGGCTATGCAGTAAATACAGGAAGAAGGTCCTGTGTCCCGGGCTATGCAGTAAATACATGAAAGTCCTGTGTCCTGGACTATGCAGTAAATACAGGAATAAGGTCCTGTGTCCTGGGCTATGCAGTAAATACAGGAAGAAGGTCCTGTGTCCTGGGCTATGCAGAAAATACAGGAAGAAGGTTGTGTGTCCTAGGCTATGCAGTAAATACAGGAAGAAGGTTGTGTGTCCTGGGCTATGCAGTAAATACAGGAAAAAGGTTGTGTGTCCTGGGCTATGCAGTTGAACCTCTCCCTGTTTTAATGATAATTGATACTTTATTGATCCCTGTGAGAAAATTCTCTTTACAACTCCTCCAACTTGATCTGCGTAGGTGATAGCAAGCGGGCTACAAAGGGCAGCGACCCATAGTAGCACCCAGGGAGCTGTGGGTTAAGGGCCTTGCTCAGGGACCCACAGTCTTGGCTCAAACCAGCAACCTTCTGATCAAAGGCACAGAGGCTTAGCCCACTGAGCCACACACTGTTGCCTCGGTATTCTTACTTTCACATGGCACTGTTTAGTCGACTGGTCAAATCCTCTCTACTTCAGCCTTTGACTGAACATTTTGAAAATTTCAGCATTTTCACGGGTTGCTTTTAGGAGCTGACATGTAGTCATCTGCCCAGATTTCAAGAAGGCAACATACCTCGCTGTTATTCCAAGAAAGACCTCGGTTCATTTCTCCTTCTCTGCCTAGCTGCTGCTACTGGTTGGTGTGCTCTGCCACATCCCAGGATGCAAAGCACACCTGGCTACAGGAGCTGCTCAGCACAAACTTGCAGAGTACAACTGGATGTTGAGCCTTATTGAGGTCAAATCACTTTCACACCACAGACAAACCACTCCAGAGTGTGTCTAGGACCGGACTGAAACCACCTCTTCTCAAGGGTCTTGGTCTGGCTCTTTTAGTCTGCACCCGAATGTGATTACTATATTCATACCTGTTCAGTCAGATCACACCAAAGGCGAAATCGAACCTGAATCTGTTCTAAACAGACTCAAAAGTGCTGCCATAGAAACAGCCTAGGATATCTGATATAGACCCAACCACATGGAAAAAAGGAAGGGAAGGGAAATCGTTAGTTAATAACCATGCTATTCAGAAAAGTTGTTTATTAATATATTTCATCATAACTTTCTGTCAGTATAACTATATATTTTTAGCTAAAAACTTTAGAGTACTTCTGACTTGGACTCTGTTTACTTGCCATAAGAAGAGTCAGAATGACAGTCAGTTCAAACTTTTCTGCTGGGTTTACAGAACCACATAATTTGAAACGGATACCCCTTTCTACATAAGGAACGTTTTTTAATTATTCAGAAGCTCATTCTGTTTTTTTTTATTGCAATTTGTCACGATCTACAAAATGACACATATGCATTGAGTCCTTGTAATATACATTTAATTAACATAAAATATTAAATAAAAAAAAATGTTTTTTAATGCCATCAGCAAAACTCAGGTGACTACCCAGGTGTCATTTAAAAATCTTTAATGGCAAATGATTATTTGGAAGCTCAATTGGGTAGAAATTGCCCTGAGCCAGTTAAATTTTCAGAAACATTTCAAAGATTTGGATGAATCATTCTCATTGTCTGTAAAAAAAAAAAACCTTGTGGCTCTCTTCTGGTTTCCTCCAGCAATCTGGAGAGGTTTAGGTGAATTGAGTTTATGATTTTATGTGTACCCACCAATAGATTGGCATCATTTCGGGGGTGTCCCCTGCCTCATACCCTCTGCTTTCTGGGACAGATTCCAAACTTGCCATGACTCATTGTGTAAGTGGTTTTGGGAAAACTAAATGACAATGGCCAATGATGTAGTAATATCTGAATACTACCATAAATTTAGATGAGGTAGTGTTGCACACAGCAGGTTGTAATTGTCATACATTTTAAATTGCATTTACAAGCGCTATGAGACATCCTATACAGGATTGTGTACGTCAGTAGAGAAAAAAAATGGGATAGTTAACAATGGAGGAACAAAAACATGTTCTCCTAAAAACAAACACAGGTAATTTGCCATCTGCTTTGTTCCTGCACTGATGTGGTGTTCACAACGAAGATAAAATGCAGTTTTTATATTTAGTAGCTTTTGCACATTTTTTCTGACTCTATAATACAGATGTCTAAACACATTGGTATAGAAATAAAATGACTACAGTGTACAAACCAACATTCAAAATCAAGTATAGAGTTCAGAGTATAAGTCAAATGTGTGACAATCATTTGATGTGCCAGTGAAGCTGACTAGGATAAGCAGTTATTTCACATATACAACCTCCATCCATCCATCCATCCATATTATCTTGTCTAAGATTCTGTCTAAGAAATCTATTCCTTGTGATCTCTATTGTCAGTTAATTTGCAGTAGGCTGGTACCTTTTCCTTTTTGGACTGTCCGTTTCAGCATCATGAACTGAGTTGATAGCATTGAGAAAAGCGTTTATAATTATAAATTCTAATACCCGGTCACCTTTTTTATGGTACCTTGCCTGTCATAAATATATGTCTGAAACCATACCCAAAAGGGAAATTAAGAAACTTCCATTTGACATTTTTTGGCAGTTTTGCGCAGTGTTGTCAGTGGAGTAATGGTTATTTCCACCTGTGTGCGATATATTTATGTCCTGTGCCTCCGTTCCCCTGAGCCTGGAACAGATCTCTGCCAAGAGCAAAATGTTTAGCTCATGCTGTGACCCCTTATTTTGGTGAGGATTTGTGTGCTGGTTCGAAGACAACTGGACAAGCCAAAAAATCCTATCCAGGTTCAGATTTTTGTGCTGTAGTGATTTATTTCCCCAAAGAAAAACACAAGTGGGCAAAAACAAGTTCAGCCTGTCAGGTAACTGTTAAATATGTATAATACACAGTCACCTTCACTGCAGTTCTGCAGTGAAACACTACATCCCTGTGAGCTACACTGGACTAGCCACATGGTACCTAAGCATGTAAAGCAATGCAAAACAACTATGTAATAGTATATTATAGTAGTACACACACACACTGATATATATATATATATATAATGCTCGTACTGTAGTGCAGATGTGCATGTCCAACATGTCCAACATCTGACAGCTTTCAGTCAAGCCGAGACCACAGACTAAGGGGAAGATTCGCAGTGATGTGAATTTTGCCCACTGTCTATAATAGCCAAGTAACTTTAAAGAGTGCAGGGCTTAAGATCTTCAGTCATCCTCCATCCATTGATGGCAGCAATGATCTCCTCCCAGTTGGACTTACAACTTGCCACTGAAACCGTATTGGCTTGTGTGGTGTGAGCGGTGCAGCGAGGTCGACTATGCCACCCCAGGAGCTCCCACCCCAGGAGCTCCCACCCCAGGAAATCCCACCATTAACCTAACCCAAGTCACACAGGTTTGACAGAGGCAGGTCGTCATGCACGAGTATAACAGTTTAATATTACAAACTGAAAATGGTACAAAAAAAGAGTTATTGTTAAAACAAAAACAATATTTTTTTCGATATCAAGAAATGCTTGAGGAAAGGTCCATAATATTTAATACCTTAAACTGGAAAGAGATAATGTTTTGACATTTATTGTGATTATTATCAATATCAATTGATATGACAATTTTTATTGTGATAAGATTTTCGGCCAATTCGGCCCAGCCCTATAGGGAACAGCAATTATCTGCTGCACTGGCTGAACACATCAGGGAAAACGATTACCAGGCTGGATCTGACCGGAAGGGAGGTATGCTCACCAAGGAACAGACAGCACAGGAGACCATCCTGAGTAGACACACAAACATACTCGTCTGGATGCACAAAAAGAAACACTACTCTGTAAAACAACAGGGATAAATACTCTGTAAGAACTGTCAGACTCAGGCGTCACAGCGGCAGGAACGACGCGAGGCGAGACGTTTTTAAACAGGGCAGTTCTGTTATTATAGCCCATAAAAGGACGACACACAAGCAACAACCATTACTCTGACACACGGAACAAGGAAACGCAGGGAGGTCTGATGCTGGACAGTAAGACACACAGGCGGTGGGTAAGTTACGCAATAGCCAGGGGCGTTTTAGGATCAGACAGGATTCACACATGACACAGGCAAGGGCACACATGACGATCGAGAACACACACATACATGGGTTATCACATGGCTTGTGAGCATGCCAGGAAGTGCAAATGGGCTCTGCTATGTGGAGCTCTCACACCAGTGCTACACTGCCCCCCCCAACCGTCAACTGTCAACCGTCCTGGCGACCACCACACCCAGTCCCCACCTCAGCTCTGAAACAAATAATATTATTATTCAAACTAACCAAAAGACTAAACAGGACAATGTTAACACAGCAATAGGATGTTGTTTTACAATTTTTTTATTCTAAATGATATAATTTGGGACCAGTGCCTGAAAAACCCTTGTCCTGAAACAGGTCTCAGTTTATTACAATAGATTAAAAAGAATTAAAAGTAATGTAACACTAAAAATCTAACTGCTATGTATAAGTAGTTTAGTAAATAATTTCACGAGCATCAAAAGTTATAATTAAATAATGATTTTTATGTACTAGTCAAATGAACTTTTGTCCTGAGTTTCTGTCAACACTGTCAGACATTTTTTTTAAACAAAAAAGAATTCAAGAATTATTGTGGGTAGCTAAAACTCTGAGGATACGTTTACCACTTCCTTTGTCACATCCAGGTAGGAAAATATGACGCAAATGCAGCTTGTTCCAAGGCAAACACCATGTAGGGGACTTTATTGCATCAGGGACACAAGAACAGAGGCAGCAACAGGTAACAATGACTGAACTAAAGAGCACAAGACTGGGGAGAACTTAAATACAATGACTAGTGAGGGTAAACAGGAGACAGCTTAGAAGCAATACACACAAGGGCAGGAATGAAAGGTAAGGTTAACAAGCACCAGGCATAGCATGTTTGAGGCTACGCTCAAGAAGAAACAAGGGGATTAAACAGATGAAGCGTGCCCTCCAGGGACCCAAGGGACGAGACAAGATCAAACACCAGGCAGGCTGAACAACAAAACATGAGATGTGGAGAAACAAAACAGGAGCAGGGAATTGGACAGGACCAAGCAAGACAAACCACATACAGTAACTGGGACACTGCGCAGGCAACACCAGAGCACCGAACCAGGCACTCGACTTAAGCTGGGGCCCACAGCAGACTAGGGCGAAACTCTGGGACAACCAATGGGATGGCACACACCACACCCAGCACAAGACTGGAGAGCACTTAAATACACGGACTAATGATGGCAAACAGGAGACAGCCGGACGCAATATACACGAGGACAAGAATGAAAGGTAAGGCTAACAAGCATCAGGCGTGGCGTGTTTGAGGCCACGTCGAAGAGGAAATAAGAAGAATAAACAGATGGAGCGGGCAGGGCGTGACATCTTTGTTCTTCCTTATGCTGTGAAATCACTCTAGCTCTGGAAAGTTTTCGATATTCTTTTAATATCGACCCTATTTATTGATATGTTGTGTGTCAACACAATAATCAGTCAATGAAATGTGAGATTTGTGTGACATTTTCTGTAATAAAGGCACAATTTAAGTAGATTATAGAGGACACAAGCAACTGAGGATAAACAAGATGGCTCCTGTGAGAAACATGTGTCATAAGAGGAAATATGGCATTTTGTCAACTCTGTTTTTCTGTTTTAGATGACTAATCTAAAATGTGATATGATTCATTTGAAAACAGCTGTGTATAATTAAGTGAACCAAGACAATACTAAGTCAGAATATCTGTGATATGTTAATTCAAAATAATTTTATAGATATTTCTATGTATCTGATGGAGTTAACAAAAATCGGTGATCTAGCAAACATGTAATTTATGCGTATACTTAAAAGTTACAGCTTGGGGGCAATACATTGGTGCAGTAGTTAACACTGTCACCTCACACCTCTGAGACCTGGGTTCAAGTCTCCACCAGGGTTTCATGTGTGTGGAGTTTATATGTGCTCCCGGTGTCAACGTGGGGTTTTCTCCGGGTACTCTGGTTTCCCCCCACAGTCCAAACACACACTGAGACTAGTTGGAGTTACCAAAGTGTGTGTGTTGTGGAATGTGAGCATGCCCTGCAATGGGTTGGCCCCAGTCCTGGGTCATTCCCTGCCTTGCGCCCATGGCCTCCAGGACCCTGAATAGGCTAAGTGGTTTCAGAAAATGAATGGATGTTGCAACTGGAAGGTTGTTCCAAAAAATGGTTAGATCCTCATTTAAGAAAGATGATTTGAAAATAAGCAAGATTTTTTTAGAATATCAAAAACTGTTTTACCCCTAATCTCAAGAATCACTGATATAAAAGGATGGAAAAGTAAATATGAGAATGGAGTACAGTAGATATCCAAAATCAGAGCAAAATGCAGGCAATAAGGTGTGTTCTCGTGTGCCTAGTAATAAAACTGCAAAAATATAAATGTTTTTCCTCATCTAATGAGTACATCACTTACATATAGTAAGTGATAGTGATTTAACCTTCAAATGGAATGATCAGTTGTACTGTATGTGCATTGCATTGTTGTGAGTGTATGCGTGTGTGTATGTGTGTTTGTATGTGTATGTATGTGCGTACACACGCACGTCTGTGAGTATGTGCCTGTTTGTTCACATGACTATATTCTAATCTCTTTTCATCTTATTTTTTTTTCTTAGACACAATTAGATTTTTTCTATTTGCTTGCTATTGTTTGAGAATGTCACTGTAAAAAGAAAAGCTGTTTTTTTGTTATTGGAAAAACACTGCATCTTTACACAACTATCCAGTTGACTTATCACTCATCTCAAAATACCACTGGCAGTCTTTCATACAGGCATTACTCCAAATTGTTGGACAAAAACACCATCATGCTTAGAATTTGTGGTTTCAGTCTGTTTCTCCGATGGTTCACAATTAGACCCGAACTGCTGAAAAGTCTCTCTGATGGCTTTGCAAGTGCGGAAAGCAATGGAGAGCTAATCGCATTTGTTTTCCACCACATCAATGGATCGCATTCAACATCAAGCTGAGGTATGGCTAGGAAACCAGCAATCTCTAGCGGAATCATTTCATTCAGTGTGCACCCTCCATGTTTTCCTGTTTTGGTCTTTTTTATGAACTTGGTGCAGAAAGTCAGCCAGTGTACAAAACTCAGGCTCTTCGGCAGCCTTGGCAAGGGGCCAGCTTGGGTGACATCTCCATCAGAGTTTTGTCATGGTCTGCTTTAATCTCGCTCTTCACTGAAGTCCGAGACCTGGTCAACTATGACAAAATCTGTTTGTGTGTCTAAATAAAGCTGAAGTTTTCCAACATCGACTGGTGAACTTCATGTTGCATATTATAAGCATCACAGTTACTAGTTCCGTATATATAAAATTCATTTACTTTTTTGAGGTTGTGTGTGATTGGCATTCTCCTCCCATGTGCACACACACATGTACCTGTACCCTTCCTCAGCTACCACCACAAATATAATCTAATTCTGTGGGTAACACTGGTAAGATAAGCTAAACCAAAGCCAAGGAAGTACAGTCACATATGGCTGTACAAACAATGTATGTATCCATCATTGGAGACTACATATTCTCAGCTATGTCACAAAGCACGGAGGCAAAAGCAGGGGTGCGGGAAAAACTTAGGGGCTTTATTCAAATGAAACACAAGACAAAGGTAAAAGGAAATGGACCGCAAGGGGTCAGAAACTAGGCAGGGAGATTGGGGGAGAAACACAGGGTGCAGGGTAAACGAAAGGGTGCACGTAGTCAACAGCAGAACACTCCAATGTAACACTACACGTAATAATACAATGACCGGACTGGGAGCTCAGGACGAGGAAGCAGTATATACACCACAGATGAGGGAGGAGACGAGAGGCAGGGTTAAACAAGGAACAGGTGTGGCTCGTTATTGCCAGAACACAGGGGAAAAAGGCATGCGGGGTGTGACAGCTATCTATCTAGCTAAGTATATTTTGTGGTGATACAGCTACATTTATTAACAACAGTAAATTTAACTAGCTAACTAAATAGCAGAGATTATGCAGCCTTTAGCAAAGTTGCTTAGTTGGTTCACAAATTAGCTAGCTCATATTAAAAAGATAAACAAACAAGCATTCACTTACAGGTAGCTTATCTAAAATACACTTTTACTTACATGAACCAGTTAACGATGAGGTAATCCTAAATCAATCTGTCTCCAGAAAAGTTGGACTTTGTGTTCTCCACTTTGACTGATGGCATCAACAGCGCTGCGACAGCATCTGACAGCTCTCTAAACTGGCCTTACTTTGAGACCCTTGTTTACAGAGAGGTCCAAGTTATGACTAAGTCAACTAAGACATCAAAATTCAAGAATTTCAATAGCTTTCTTGTTTTTTGAAACATGTCCATTGTGCTAACAATGATTTTGTAGCCCCTACTTGTCCAGCAAATCGAGAACACCTTGTGTAATATTTTCTCCTGTGTGATCACTCAAATGGAAAGGTTACATGCCAGTATCTCCTATTCAACGGACAGGAGCAGGGCAAGGGACTGTAGGGAGGACAGACTAGAACAAGCGAGACAGAGAAAGGGCAAGCACCTGGAAGGACCATAAGGACAGGGACAGAAACACCAGTGAGGACCACAGGCAAAACGGACTAAGGTACAACGACAGGAGAGGGTGAATACCAGGAGGAAACCAAAGTCAGACAGGAGGAGAGGGCAAAGCTTGAGGCAGGAAAGGGAGTGAGACCAGACTGGGGGTTCTGGATGGTCCCAGGACGCTGGACCCTCTGTGTCAGCAGATCCATGGGACCTGGTGGCACTGCATGGTCAGCAGGGTCAGGTGATGCCGGGAGATTGGTGAGGCTGGGATTGGGACAGGAATTGAGGCAGGAGGCTAAGCAGGGGTCAGGATGGGAGCAGGAGGATATGCAGAAGACGGTTGGGCCAGGGCTGAGAGACACGGAAGCACCCGCAGGGCAAGAACCAAGGCTGGAGCAGGTAAGGCCGACAGGAACCGCCAAGCAGGGAGGTGCCACCGGTACCGCAGTGCCAAGGGGTGCCGCTGGGACTTCCGGGTCAGAACCCCTGGACGTTGTGGGACTTGTCGGGCAAGAACAGAGATGAGGATAGGAACTGGGAAAAGAGGGTTCTGAGGGGCTGGCCGGGCCGGAGAGTCCTGAGGGACCTGCAGGACAGGAGTCAGGACTGGCATGGCTACCATGGACGGTGTGTTCCTGCCTCCCTGGACGGGAGACAGAGTCTCAGCCAGTCCCTTTTCAAAGCTTCCCCCAGTACTGGGGACCTTTTTGGAACTGGGGACCAATAAGGCCTAAGTCCAGAACAGAGACCCATGGAGGAGGATAGGCAATGCCCAGAGGATCCTCCGGGGGAACGTAGGAGCCATCTGGGCAACAGCCACAGGTGAGCAGGCTGGGCAAGCAGGCAGGAGCTGTTTGGGTGATGCAAGAGTCATTTGGGCGATGGCCACAGGCAGGCAGGTACGCCATCTGCGAGTCTGTAGCATGGATTTCAAGTCTCAAGCACGGTATGTAACCCCTTCTCCATACGGTACAGTAGCATCATGGCTTTCCAATAGCTGACCGACTTGTGGCATTCCCATGCTTCACTGGAATTAATATGCAGATTTTCTTGCTTTTTAAAACTAAAACAGTGTCTGCTGCTTGATGGTAGCGCCCCAGTTTTTGAACTGAGCAGTGGTTTCTCTTTTAGCTCTCTACATTCATTGTAGAGGTTGGAATGATTATCGCGCAGGTGAACAAAAAGATTTCCTCCCTTACATGGCACGATTTTCCTTCAGGTGCGACAAGTAGGGTGGTCTACCCTGTCATCATCAGGGCTAAAATACTGCCAAGCATTTTGACTATTGTCTGTTGGGTCTATTATACCATCTTATCTCTTGCAGCTAAGACTGCACTATTATGGTAAATTATGTATTCTGGTAATGCCGCTTGAGTAAACTGTCTAACCTGGCAGTAAACGTGAAACCATCTACCCTCCACTGGCTACAGTATGTGAAGAAAGACATTTATACTCCTGCTTGAGAACGGAGAACAATTCCCATAAAATGTGTTCCGTATATGTTTTAATTTCGATCACTCAACAAAAATAATGGAAAAATTAGGTACGAGTCTTATGTATCACAGTAATGGGTAATTATTGATTATCATGAGAACTTTAGTTACAACTTCAGTCCATGAATATAGACCGGTTTCAAGCTGTGAAATTGGCTGTCAAAATATGAAGAGCTTACTGTGACATCCTCCAAATAAATTCCCAATCTCTCATTTACTAATCTTCAGGCTGTGTTACATGAGGTCTTGGAAGGTGGCAGGAGCATTACAAAGTCCAAAAGGCATCCATGCAATCTCAGACAAGCCGACAGAGCCGATTCAGTCTTTTCCTGGTGACATGCATCCATCCATTGGTCACGTCCAATATGGAATAATATTGGAATACTAATACAGCTGATTCCTAGCAGCTTAATCAGTGGAGCCTATTTTAGATTGCCTAATCTGAAACTCCGACGTGAGATCTTCATGGCCAGTCCTGAGTTTGAGCGTTTATTCCTGTCTGTCTGCCTGGTTACCTGCACACTGTTTTCGTCCCCAGACCCTGAGACTTGCCTGCCCCCTCGATCTCCGACGCACATCGCTCGACTTCTGCTTGCCCACCCACCACCGAACACCTGCCTAAGCCCTCTGATTTCTGGCGCACATTGCCCGACCCACACCTGTTTTTTATTACGTTTTCCGTCTGTTGCCTTGGGAATCGTGACGAGAGTTATTTTTCGCCCTAACAACAATCTCTGAGGGTTTTTACATCTCAAATAAAGCCGTTCCTCACTCATGATTCCGCGCAAGTGTCTATTCTTCTCCACATCCTTAACATTAATTTTCTACTGCCAACTGTCTTTCTTTTTTGCATTTAAATTTTTAGCAGACAGTCTTATCTAAAGTACCCACACATTTTTTTCTATGTTGTTCTTTATTTAAACTTTTGCCTGCTGTCCTGTTACAGACCGACAGAGATCAGCCATAACGAACTGCAAAAAACACACATACGCCCTTTGGTGGACGACATAGCAATAATTACAATAACAACAACAGCATCCATCAATGACAATTATGAATCTCATTTATTATGCCTACCATAATCATCATCATAGGGCAGTGTTGCAATAATAACTTACAATGTACACTATAAATTAGAGTGGTTATTGGTAATCAGGGACAATATTTGAAATCATACTTTCTCTCCCACTTTAAAAGTACAGTCCTATTCATAAATATTAAAATATAAAAGTGTCACTGAAAGCATGAACTGAACTAAAGTTGATAGACCACAGAGCCATAAAGATAGAGTACCAAACATATTAGTGTCCCAGTTTACCCTTTGTCCTACTTAACCGATATTCACCCAAGCTCAAAAGGGCTCTTTGTACAGTCCACACCTGCATGCAATATGACATGCATATAATAAATGAGCCCACAGATCAAACTCGACATGTATTGCTAGGCAGAACTGCAATCAGTCAGTTTCTTAAGCACAACCACAGCCCCGTTTATCGATCAACACGTCTAGATTACCAACAATTGTGACACGTCTCCATGCCAGGTCTCCAATCCTCTGGGTGTGTATAAACCTGGCCAGCCTCCGCAAGCCATTTTGAAGAATTGTCAAGTGTACTATTATCTTCCTAGTCAGTCCCTAGTGCTTGGTATTTGAGACTGCGCTGTCCAAGAAGCCAAGTTGGTGTCCTGAACGTTGTTTTGCAGGTTCAACGCCTTGAACCATCTCAGTGATGAACAAGTAATTGATGAATAACAGGCTACCAAAGGGTGAAATCATGAGCCTCCTTGGTCTGGTGCAGGATGGACTGGAGAGAGGAACACACCGGAACTTTGCCCTCAGTACTACTCTGCACCTTCTGATTCTATGCCATCAGTGGATTCCTGCAGACATTTGGTGATGTGCATGGCCTCAGTAAGGCTACTGTGTCCAAAACTGTGCACATGGTAACCAGACTACTTAAACACCATATGCCCACCCACATACAATTTCCAGGAGAAGGAAATGCCTTGTATGACACTAAAATTGGTTTTCATGCATTTGCAGGTATACCTGACATTCTAGGTACCGTTGATGGAATGCTCTGAAAGAGTATTTGGCACTAAATGTAAAGGTATTATGTAACCACACATGTTTGTGATGGACCACTTGTTTCACATGTATGTCACTTTGGACAAAAGCATCTAGTATTTACGTATAATGCATATTTACGTTTCCTGTACCATCTTTGTTTACTGTACTGTGTTTACTTGTTTACTGTGATCATTGACACAGCCACAATATATGTCCCTGATGGACTGAGGACTAAGTGCAACACCTTCCTATGTACTTCACCTATTTACTCACCTTCTGGGGGTAATATGATTGGAACCGAAATGAAGGTCCAGTCACATTGTGCCTCTGCCAGGGCCAGCTGCCTGCTCCAGATGTCCAGGTTGGCCTTCTCCAGCTGGACCAGCTCTTGGTGGTGCCTTGCCCTTTGCTGCAGCCGCTCTCAGTGGTGTCTCTCCTTCTTCTTCAGCTGTTCTCTCTTGAGCAAGAGTTGTTCCTTCTCAAACTGCAGCCATTCCCATTCCAGTGCAGTGAGCACTTTGCTGCACTTGCACATAATGGGTGTTCTGCTGCTTGCTGTGCTTTGGAAGAGCCTGGAGTGAGAGGGCCCTGGAAGTGAGCTATCACTGATGGAGGGAGATGGATTCACTGTAGTGATAGGTTGGAGTGGGGTGGATGGATATTGCCCAGCACACATGTTTAATCCCTTCAGACAGTCCCTCTGTCATAGTTGGCCCTAGTATGGCTAGGATTAGAGGAACAACTTGTGACTCAACCAGTTCTGCTGGGCGGCCAGCTCAACTCAGCACCCTTCCTCTTTGTGAAATTGGAGAAGTTCTACCACTTCTTCTGGACTTCAATGCCAGGTCTCTGCTGGCTGTGTTCATCTGAGCAGTGATTTCCTCTGGTTTAATTTTGACTGTGTTGCTGAGGCCTCCTCAGGCTTGGAAGACTAACACATCCTTGAAGGCAGTCACCACCTCCATTAGTGGCTGGACCTCTGCTTTGGAGAACTGATGTTTCCTCCTCAGGGCAGTGCAGAGACCTTTCAGTGGGCCAGATGCTCAAATTTAAAAAGGGGCACATGGATCAAGATGTTAGAATACCAACTACAACATAACCTGCCAAACCAAAGCAACTGATACATGTAAAATGTAAAATTGAATCATAATAAACTGCATCATACCTTGTTACACTTTAGAAGTGTGTGACATTTATCCAGATGTATTATAATAATTATTTGAAGATTACTCTCACGCTATTAGAGGACATGATCAGCTGGGGAACCTGAACATTGGTCTTGACAGTGTTTGCTGGGACTGTAAGCAGACAAGAATGTGTAAAGCTGTTATGATTAACAAAATAGTCACAAACAACAAAAATAATAATGCTAATAACAAAGAACAAATCTTTGTACTGCAGTTTGAATGATAAATATTTAACATCTTGATAAATAAAAAAATACACAAAATATCCGGACCTGCACAATTAAAATGGTAAATTGCATTTGCAATTGAACTATGAAAGTCAACAGTTTAGTTTTATTACATTAATAAGCAAAAGCTGTTTCATATGATACGACATGCTTATTTGTTTTTAGTTTCTTGAAACTACAGTCATGTGAAATATTTAGGGCACCCCATTAAATATTTAGTTCTTTATTACATTTTCTTTCAAATTATATCTGTAGATAAAGGTGATGAAATTGCATCATCTAGCAAAAACAAGAAACAAATTATGAAATTATGAAAATAAATTAAGATGCTAATTGCCATTGAGGAAAACATTAGGACACCCTCACATTCATCACTGTTTAAAATGCCTAGGATTAGATTCAGGTGAAAATAATTAGAGCATCGTTACAGAGCTTTTTGGTGGAGCCTGTCTTATTTAAACCACAGACATTTAGTTAGGTTTGCTCTTGATTGTTGAAATGTGTGGTATCACCATGGTGAGATTCAAAGGGCTCTCTGAGGCCTTCAGAAAGAAGCCTGTAGATGCATATGAGTCTGGGAAGGATATAAAAGGATCAAGAGAGTTTGGAATCAGCCATTGCACTGTCTGGAAAATATTTTACAAGTGGAGAATATTAAAACAACTGGCAGCATGGCCAGGGCAGACAGTCCTAGCAAGTTCAGCTCAAAAGCAGACTGCAAGATGCTGAAAGAAGTCTCCAAAAATCCTAACATGTCATCATGGGTCATACAGGAAGCTCTTGCCACAGTTGATGTCCAGGTACACGCATCTACCATCAGAAAGAGACTGCACAAATTTGATTTACATGGGAGCTGTGCATGGAGGAAATCTTTCTGTCAAACATCTGGGCAACACTGAAGTTTGCCAGAGATCACTTAGACAAAGACCAGGACTTTTGCAACAACGTGCTTTGGACAGATGAATATGAAATTGAATTATTTGGGCACAGTAACAGAGGACATGTTTGGCATAAACCAGAGACAGCTTTTGAGCAAAAGAACCTCATACCAACTGTGAAGCATGGGGGTGGAAATGTCATGGTTTGGGGCTGCTTTGCAGCAGCAGAACTTGGCCAGCTCACCATCACAGAATCCACTATGAATTCTTCATCATATCAGAGGGTGCTTGAAGACAATGTGAAAACATCGGTCCAGAAGTTGAAGCTGAAGTGGGGGTGGACCATCCAAATGAAAATGACCCAAAACATTCCAGTAAATCTACCAAGGAATGGCTTACAAGAAAGAAATGGAGAGTTCCGGAATGGTCAAATCAAAGCCCGAATCTGAATCCTATTGAGATGCTGTGGGGCGATTTGAAGCGGAAGTGCATGCATGATACCCTTCTAACATTACACAGCTTAAGGAATTCTGCATTGGAGAGTTGAGAACTTTCTGCCAGTTGATGTGAAAAATTGATAGATGGTTATAGGAAACATCTCATTGAGGTTATTTCAGCCAAAGGGGGAAATATGAGTTATTAGGGCACAGGGTGCCCTAACTTTTTTTCCTCAGTAGGAGATGGCATCTTAGTTAACCTCTTTTGTTGAATAAGTGAATTTGTTTCTTGTTTTTGTGGATGATGCAATTGCATCACCTTTTATTTACAGATAATTTGAGAAGATTTAATATTTATATTTTGATATTTTATTCTTTATTAAGAAATATTTAATGGGGTGTCCTAATTCTTTCACATGACTGTATCTCTCAAATGTCAAAACAAATGCATTGTATGCAAAACGCTGGTAAATATTGCAACAACAACATTATGCAACACATTTTATCACCAAACGCATGCTGTCCAAACTAGCAAAATAATCATAGCACTAACTAGCCTAAAATAGAGATGAAATGGTGTGAAAATTTTAATATCATGATTACAGTGACCAAAATTATCATGAGTATTATTGCGGTAAAATGTGCTGAAATTGTTGAAAAATACTGATACGCAAACTGAAATAATTTCAAGTTATATATTGAAAACCATGCACTAAGCACTGTAACATAAAATATTATTTGCACCCATTGGATAGGAGAAGGGAGCAGCCTCACTTATCCCCAGTCTCGGATAATCACTGGCAAGTTGATAGGAAGGAACTTTGCTATTGAGTAGATGATTGAGTGATGAATTAGGTTTGAAACAGTGATTGAATTCACTTACAATCATTTTAGCCCCCAGCTACATGAACGGGTGGATCATAATGTTCTTCAAAAATACTGCTATTGCCTGCCAGTAACTGAAGCACAATCTTATATTGTGTTATTTATCAGAACTGGCTATAACCAGTTGTATCGAAGGATTGCCTTGTAGGAGGGATTGCATCATATGGGGCCTTGGGAGCTGGAATTTGGGGGTAAGACTGGGCTGTACTGCTCAGCCTACTGCGACTGTGACCCCCAAAAAGACAAGCAGAATGAAAGTAAATTGGGTGATCAATATATCTCCTCAACCCTGTACTAGATAAGTGATTTAGATGGATGGTTAAACTGCAGCACAGAATGCTAAAACATTCGAATGCATGTTCTAATACTCGTTAATGTGTCTTCACAGAAAATGATTGTATGAGTCAGACAGTGATTTTTTTCCCCTTCTTTAGCTGCTTTTCTGGTGTAGAAAAATATGAAACATATGAGGCAAGATTAGAAAATGTAAATGTAATATTGTACTTGAATGGATTATTCAGGCCCAGATTCACCTTTTCAAGGGGCTGTGAATCCCATCAACAAAGAGGAAACTTTGTATGACTGTAACTGGTTCCGTGCAGTTACAGCTGAAGGGATTGAAAGCAAAAGAGAAGCCTTTCAAAACCTTTTACAGCATAACAAATACTTTGCTAAATACAGGCATGCCAAGTAGGAGGATATATGTGGAACAAAACATGGTTAAAAAAAGAGTCAAGATAGGCAGACTGTTCCATAAATACTGAAAGACAAAAAAGCGGATGATATTCAGAAACCAAACGAACAAAAAATGATTAGCCAAGCAAAGGATTTATATGAGAAAAGTCCAAATGAGAACAATACACAGAAGTGCTGGGATTTCATTATTTTGGAGTTGGGTAGAAAACAATAGGGCTCAGAGAATGCATGGTTGGATGGAGTTTCAGAGGGATGTTGTCAAAGAATTATTTTACAGAGATCTGGTGTAGAAATGCATCGTTGAACATTATTCCTTATTGAAATGTCATACCTGAAGAATATGATTAGTTGCTTGGAGAAGCTAAAGGCCATTCTCAATAGAATGAAAAATCTAAGTCTGACTTTGTTTAAGGAAATTCGTCTCCATATTCATTTCTACTCAAAAAAAATACAAATCTTATACAACCTTCCCTATCATGGCAGCTAGGTGGAGAATTATTGCTTGTTCTTAAATCTGCTCATTATCTGTGGTGGAATATAGACTCTCTCTCTCTTATTACCAAATTCAGCCCTTGGTGTCTCTCTATAATGATGCATGCGGATATCTCTGTGGATGACCTCATGTTATTTTGTCTAAGTAAGATCTCAGATTAGCCTGTGTTTTGCTGGTTCTGAGTTCAAAAAAGCAGGAAGAAGAGGTATAGTGAAAACAGTACAGAGCACTTAAAAACATCTTTATGGGGGGCGGGGTCTCTGGCTGCTACCCCATCTTCCATTTGTAAAGGAATTTGAAGGGCTAGCTGCAATCTCTATTTTCAAAGAGACAATGGTTCAAGCCCCTCCATTTTACGATCAGGAATAGCTCTGCTCTTTTTCTTTCCTCCTGGCTCTGCTGGTTGCCTCTGGCAGCGCTCGCCACATTTATGCTTCACAGTGGAACTTCCTTCGGTATGAAACTTGACAATATTTTGCAAAAGGGAATTTCTGTCATTTTGAAATGTGAACAATTTACGTGCCTTTGCTCCTGTTCCAGTTTGTTGTGTTCTACTGAAATAAATCTAAGAATATTTTTTATAGTTGAATGAATAAGCATTTTACCATCATACATGGGTGACCTGAAAAGGAATCAGTTGTGGTGTAGGAATAAGACACCAGTACATTGCCCCCAGAAATAATTGTGCCATGAACTGCTGACTTACTAGCTGTCTGTTGTACAGTGCATCAAAAAATGTAATAACATGTCTTGTTGTATTGTTTCAATCATCAGTGTTGTTCAGTACTAGACTATAGTAGAAGTGTAGTGTAATACCTTACTGTAGTATAAGCTCTGGTTTGAACGGCAAACAGAACTGTGGAACAATATAAAAATCACAGCTATAAAATCTATGAAAGGTATTCTTCGAGCTTGGCAAACAATAAGGGAAGAATGAAAAGGAGAAGGAAAGGTTACCAAGTAAGTCACATAAAGACAGGAGAACTGCATGCTAGAGCAACAGCAAGACGAAGGAATACATATATTTATAGTGAAGTGTGGTACATACTAGTACATCATGGGATTAACCTTGGATGACTGCTCCTGGGGATTAACCAGCTGATAAAAGGTAGTCTCATTTCAGATGATCCTGTATTACACTGACACTTTTATTTAATTATTTAGCAGACTCTTTTGTTCAAAGTGATGAGTACGTCAACTACAAGGGCTTTCAGGAATATAGAACAGGTATGTGATCAACATAACTTGTCACAGTATTACAGGAATGTACATTGTAATAAAGCATGCAGTTTTGCTACTTAAATACAGGCTTTGTCCATTTAAATCTTACTGCATTCAGCTGAAACTGCAGTTACCACATGTTGGCAGAACAGGAGGCGGTGATTGTTGATATTGTTATAACAGACAATACTTCTTGTGCAGACTTCAGTTGAGCAGGACAAATCTGCTTTTCACAAGATCCAGGCTGTGAGCATCTGAACAATATAGAGAGTGCTAAAAATGAATTTGTTTTCCGTGCAAGGTCTGTTTTTGATATAGACACGAGAGGATGGAGGAAATGACATATCAGGTAAATGCTCATCAGAAGACATTATAATCTCTTTAGTAATGATATATCCTAGCTAAGACCTGCTTTTAGAACTGATGACACTATTTTGAGAAAACAGTACTGTGACTGTTTTGATGATGATAACAATGCATGGATGTCTTTACAGCATGAACACTCACCACTGTTAGCCAGTAACTAGACGTGGAAAGTGGTAGGTTGAAAGAAAACCATGGTCTGGAATTGTACTTTCTGGACCTGAACTTTCCACCTCTAGTTATTGCCGTTAATAACTAAGACCCTCCTGATCAACTTGTTAAACCACAAAATTCTTTACACTTCAACTTTTCAACTCCTACAATCATTTATTCCAAAAGATACAAGGAAACTGACAGAATCAACGTCACTTTAACAATATGATGTTGTAAGAGCGGTGATCACTGTTTTGGCACACTACTTGTGTAGGGCCCTCGAGGCGAAGTTTTTTGTTTGTCCTGATTCCACCTTCTGTCCACAATTGGGTCACATAATGTGATGCCGTAGGATTGATCAGCAGGACTGATTTAGGAGTTACTGGCATGCTTTGCACTGCTCAGAGCATTATCTTTAAATAGTGCAAATTAATGTTTATTCATGTACTTATGTTGTAAATGGTAAATGTCGTATTTTCCATGGAATGCGTGTGTTTCGTTAGTGTGTAACTGTGAGGGCTGTGTAAATTGTTGGCTTCTCTGTATGTGCTGCTGCTAGTATTAAAACCATAGCAGCTGTTAATAAACAGAGCAACTTCCATTTTTAAAACCGTCATCTCTTCTACTAAAATGACTCATGCACGCACACCATGTGTATTTGTGGTCTGTATGTGGGTCTCATGCATCAAAAACATTCTGCATCCTCTAGGGTTGTGGCATGACATAGAACAAACAAGGTGATGTCGTTTTTGAGGTATGCGACAGATTGCTCTCGCCGACGTGTTCGATTTCGTTTTGTCTGGATGTCGTTTGAAGTGTGTGGCCGCCTATAGTCCTCTGCATTTTAGAAATACATACTTATTTTCGAAATAGATTCGCGAAATTGTTCAGCAGTATTGTAAGGTATTACAAATTCTGAATGCTTTGCTGTTTTGTTGTGGTGTGTTTTCCATTTCAAGCGTTTTCTTTTTCCACCACACTGGGTTTTAGGAATTCTTTGTGTTACTTTGTGACACTAGCTGAATTCCAACAAATACCTATAACTAAAGACCACAACTATGGACCATAATTGAAAACAATTTTTGGCATTGCAGTTGACTTTAACACATCTTGTCTTTTTGTATTCTTGACTTTGGTTCCTTTATGGGTTTATGGGTTGAAATGATTATTTTTCCAAATATGGGTATTGGTTTGCTATTGGTATACAGGAATCCTTAATTTTAAGGTCCCACTAGCCTTATGTTTGCTAGGAGGAAGCTGAGGTTGTTATCCAATAAGTCACAATTGTTTCTAAGAAGTCCCCTTTCCTCTTGGCCTGAAAATAGTCTGGTAGCCAGCTCCCCCTCCAGGTTTGCCCGCTAAGACTTAGCCAGTGCCATCCTCCAGTGATTCCTTGATCCCTATCCTTGATACTTCTTATTTTCTTCCACTGTTACCCTCTGAAGCACAATAAACTCCTTTTCATTCTTCAAACCCTGTGTCTCGCAAATGTGTATGCTAGTCTGGTGAAAGCTGTACTTGCAAGTATAAAAACAGAATCTGATCAAACAGATATTTATCCTTCCATCTTCCAATAGCTTATCCTGAAAGGGTTTTGGAAGGGGCATCCTATCCCAAGCAATATAGGATGCAAGATAGGAGTACACCATAGATTGGATGCCATTTCACCACATGACACAATCATACACTATGGGCAATTTAGTGACGTCACAAAGCCTAACTACATGTTATTGGACTGCAGGAGGCAACTAGAGTATCTATAGGAAACACAGAGAGATCAGGTCTGGTATCCTCAGCAACAGCCCTGGAGATGTGAGATAACTGTTACCCACTGAGCCACTGTGCTACCTTTAAACTGTATTGTATGAAAAAATTGCATTTATTCATGCCTGAACACATCATTTCAGAATCCGTGCTTCTTTAGTAGTTGGTAACAATTCAATAACTTTTCTGGTATCTGCTGGTTAATCTCTCATGGCTTTGGAGTGATTTTGTCGCATGCTTTTCCAGATGGATTTTCTCATCAATAATATTGGGTCCCCACAATGGGCTGCTTGCCACACACATTTGGCACAATATTTCATTTATATTAGGGCCAAAATCTTGACTTGGCCATTCCAAAACACAGCATTTCTTTGGCGCTCTTTTGCAGATTTATGTATTTTGTATCTTCGTTGTGATGTATGACACTCTTTCTGTTGTCATCCTCTGTGTTGGTGGAGGTATAACACACTCATAGAATTTCTGTTTTCTTTGTGAAAAACATATGATTTCTTATTAATAATGAATTGTTTAAATTTCATCTCTTGTGTCCACAGAATGTTCTTCCAGCAGCATTTTAGGTCACCGAGGTGGATTTTGGCAAACTACAACAATCTTTTTGAGGACAGCAATTCCCTCCTTGCTTGCCTTCATTCACATCAGCCTTGTCCCGAGTTCTCTTTGTGGTGTAGATACAGTATAAACTCTCACATTAGCCAATGTGAGAGCAGTCAGCATGCCCATTCTCATTACCCCGGGGTTCTTTGTGACTGTCACGATCGGTGGTTGCGGCGAGCGGGGAAGGAGGCGAGCGAACCCAGGTTACGGGGAGAACGGGGTTTATTCAGGGTAGACAGGCAACCAGGGGAGCACACGGGAACCGGGTAGCAGCGAACATCGACAACACACGTAACGTTAATGACAGATCTGGGGAAGACTAGACAGAACGTAGACTAAATACAGGAGGTGACGAGCAGGAAACGCACAACAGCTGGCAAACGGGAGGATTCCACACGGGGTTAACGAGGAGGTGTGGTCCACATGAGGGCGATCGGGGCTGGGCGTGACAGTGACCTCCTGTTGCATTATTTTCCCCTGCTCCTGGTGTGATTTTCTTGGATGATTGCTCATGGGAAGTTTAACAGTGCTATCTAATTCTCCCCGCTTTTTTGCATTTGTTGAAATGTATGCGAAAAATGTTTGTAACCCTCAGTAGCCTTCTGGTAGGTCTCTACAACACCTATTTGGGATCTAATTGACTGAATATGTGGTCCATATAAATAACTAGATAGAGTTGATTATAGTAGAGGTTCACATATTTTATTCAGCATGATGGGAGAATGTTGGGGTAACCTGTTCAATAAAAATTTGAATAAACATGATAAATCAGATCAAATTTTAGAAATGCAGGAATTCTGTTTAAAAAAATCAACCTTTCAGCTCTTTATGGAGGTTATGCTGACAAAAATATATTTTGATTGACTTATTTAAAAATTATCAGACACTTATTATATAATATTGATGGATGGATGGATGGATGAACCACCGTCATGAAATAAATAAATATATCTATAAATAAATGAATATTTCAATAATTAATGTGTCATTTAAAATAGTATTATAAAGGGTATTATATTTCTTAATAACGTTTATCTTCTACGTTCAATATTCAATATGATTTAAAGTCAGATGAGTCAGAATTTTTAACTTTACAGCTTAAAGTTCACAGAAAGGAAATGCATTCTAACAGAAAGAAACATATTCAAATGTAGGGCCATAAGTTAGTTCTCACATATATTAGCTGTACCTAAGCTTCTTCAAGCGATGACCTAGCTCTTTCGGAAGTATGTGGATTAACACTTCCAGTCTTATATTCTTACAAAAAAAGTATTCTTGGCAGCATAATGTTTTAGACTGATGATATTCTATTGAATCAGTATTAGAATGTATTCACTGATGGTGACTTCAAAGCACTTATGTAAGACACTCTGGCTAAGGGCATCTGCCAAATTACATAAATGTAAATGTGTGTATGATATCAGATATAAGATACACAATAGTGATGTAATTTAATGGTTATGTTTTGTCTTTCTGTTTAATGTCATATTTAGTCCACATGCAAGTTCATTCATATCCCATTCCCCAGTGGTGAGGTTCTGTAACAGCTGAGGCCAAATTACAGTTTTTCTCAGTCAATTTGGTGCTTTTCTCACATCACTATTAACATTTGCACAGCACTTAGTGTATTTCTCAAAACAATTGGTGCAAACTGC
>JAODKC010000095.1:12827275-12840739 GCA_026777985.1 Mormyrops attenuatus | reverse complement strand
AAATAGCCATACACATATTGATGTTCCTATTTAAGGTGGTGCAGGAATCATTAGTATTGTGAATACATACCAAAAAAGTTTAGTGGAAACCTATAAAATACACTTGACAGCCAATGATATCTTGTTGAACACTTTTCACTGCAATGACTTACACAATGAGAAAATGACAAGTTCGTCTGGAGTGTAAGACTATGCAAAAGAGGGCTACACAATGCATTTTGATCATCATGACATAAGCAACCACTGATGTATGACATAGCTGAGAATTGCACATAAGCATCTACCTGAGTGTACTAAAGCAATTGCAAAATGATGAAAACAACGAGATATCGCTGTTATGATGTGCACAACTGACTAGTGGTTGTGGGAATTGATTGAGCAGTATTGAGAACTTAAATTCTGTTGTGAGAAATGCAGCAAAGCAACTGAGAAAAACTAAGTATTGAGTGCAATTGTAGGAAATCATTTTAGAAGGATTTTAATAGTTTTTTAAATAGTTAATTAATTAAGAGTTTCAAACCAGTTAAAAAAGTGTATTGAAATAGTTATAATAAATTTAAACTAATATGACACCACATTTCAAAGTAAACTTCCATACAAGCATTCAAGGTAACAAGATGCTCAGGGGTGTTCCTATTCTTCTGCTTGTTCTGTGTCCTCCATTCCTCTTCCTCTTTAAGCAAGAACTGTCACGTTTGAACAGTCTCTTGATTATGCATTATCGCTAGCTGGGCATCATTACTGTGGAGGCTGCAGGGGTAGGATAATAAATAAATAAATAAATAGGTAGTCCTCGCGGCTCCAAGCCTGGTGGCTGCCTTCTCACTGTTTCAAAAAAGGATTCCATCGTTGGCATAAATGAGATCTAAGTCCAGAGTGCTTTTAATGAGCTGTGTTTCAAACAGCACAAGAGTATATTCCAGCCACACTAAATCTTTGCTTTTCGTAAAGTCAGTGAATGAAGCATCAGAACACGATAAATAGCATCATATACTTTGCGTTCTCCTCTTTTGGTCAGTTGATGAAGGCTATCTCACCTTTCTTCAAAATGACATTTTTAAGGCAGGAAAGGGAGAGATAAAAGATAGCTGAAATTAAATGGTATAACTTTGATTTATTTTGAATCTGTTCTTCAAGCATGAACACTGATCAGAGTTGACAGTAGATGTAGTGAATCTGTGTCATACACAGATAATAAGCTTAAAGTTTACTGCTGTAAGAAGCAGAAGGTTCTTTTTACCACAGACTGAAAACGTTTTCTGGTAAGGTGCATGATTTACTTTCTAATGTATGACATGCAATTCCAATGCATGTCGATGTATCTAGTCTGGAAGAATGTTCTGACTCGAATGTATTTTTTATTACACAGAGCAGCTACACTTGGGTTGAGTTAACATTTTTGTTTTGTTTGTTATGCAGACTTTTAGAAATCACACGGGTTGAAAATATTTACATGATATTTATAAACAAGTCTTGTGCACGGTTCACTGGCATAGTCTCTGGGAACTGTTATCTGCCCATCAAAAGGGAGCAACAAGGTATAGGTTACACACATAAAAACTCGACAAGGACACTGGATGACAAGGTGCTGATCCATATGATTTATTACATAATATGTTTTTGTAAGGGAACATATAGGGCAAATATAGGACGTAATTAGTCTTGTCAAATTCTTGACTTATATACATTAATTATTTCTCACTTCATCAAAATATATATAATAATATACACAGAATAAAGTACAGGAATCTATTACCAGTTTTCTTTCATGCAATGAAAATTTAATACCACAGGTCATAGATAATTTATGTTTTAGTATCAGTTTTCAGTCAAGGTTCACCCCAGAATTTTAGCATTCTAGGTTAGTACATTAGTCGTTTCCGGCCACTCCTGAAATTCTTGAATTCTCTGTTATTGTGACACATCAAAGCAGCCCCAGGTTGGCAGATGTGCTATATCAACATCGTATGGAATATGAAAGAAATAATACCAATGTTCATAATTAGAATGTTATGATCCTGTACTGGACACTAGTATGAAAGATGGGTGGATCAATTTTAGTGGGCGCTAAAACCCCAGGGGAAAGGATGAATATCTGCAGGCATCAGTTGCACTGGTAAAGGTGAGTCTTCACTGAACACATTTTGGTATGTATGGGAGCATACAAAAGACAAAAACAGTGCTGCCTAGCTTTACCAAGGTAGAACTGAAAAGTGGAACAATCAAATTTTTACTGCATTCCAGGAAGTAAATTAAGCTAATACTGACCATACATGGCGGAATTGCAGTGGTACTGAGAGTATCTGTTGGGGCTTGGGGGTTACTTTATAACCTCACATGCCTGGTTGGAATCGCTGAAAAAAACAGACCTTTTTTTTACACCAGGATGTTAGGATGAGGCAGCATGGGGATGCAGCGTCTTTGCAGCCTCAGGACACAGGCAGCATGTAATCATTGGGAAGTCATTACACTGAGGGGAAGTCTGTTTTATTTGACAATGATTCAGGAGTACCGCGGACATTCTGAGGACATCTTCTTACCAATTACCACCATATGTGATAAGTTGCTTTCCAATATTTGGAATGCAAACATACAAAGAGAAGAAGTGGCTCAACATCCACAGAGGAAAGAGCAAGATCCTTAAAGTAAATGCTGCCTACACATTCCCTAACCCACTGGAAGGCAGGGCACTAGTAGAGACAGAGAGCTTCATCCACCTTGGCAGTATTGTTGACCGGCAAAGTGGGACAGACACTGACATTAGAGTTGTGATCGGCAAGGCAAGGTCAGCTTTCCTCCAACTAAAGAATGTCTTGAGATCCAGGGATATGCCCATTGCCACCAAGATCAGGGTTTTCAACATCAACATGAAATTAGTCCTACTCTATGGAGCTGAGACATGGAGGATCACTGTTGTCCACACCAAGAACATCTAGGCTTTCATCCACACCCATCTGAAAAGGTCTGAGAATTTACTGGCCTGACACCATCAGCGACAAACAGAAACATTGCAACCCAACTATTGTAATTTAATGATTAAAATATTGGCAACTTTACTTGAGGGGACATGAATAATGTAGTAGTACATGCTTACTTAATGCATTAATTAACGAGTAACTAAGTGTTTACTGATCCCATATTCTTTCATCATTAATCAATCATGACAGTTCATATATTTCATGGGGAAACCTGTATTAGTTCATGAATTGTTCTTAAGTAGTAAATGAGTTAAGTAACTTTTTCCCCCCTCCAGTGAACTCTTCCCATTATTAATTAATTAGTTAACTGTTAACTAATATAGTGCCCGAATTAAACGTGACATGATTGATTAATGATGAACAAGCGTAGGATCAGTACGTAACTAACGCTTAGTTAGTGGTTAATTAAATAAGTATGTACTTCTTCAGGTCCCCTCGATTTAAAGTGTGACAAAATATTTAGCATGCTGTTTCCATGGAAACATTTTTCGCATACATACAACATTAAAAGTGAAGAGTGTAAAGTCCATTAGATGGTTTATTCTTGATGGTTCATTTTCTTTTTTTTGGAAGCAGCATTTGATACACATTACTGCTCCATAATCAGAACCTCTTTTTCATCCCTGTATTACAACGGACAGTTGGATCAAAGCTAGCTAATGCTGAATTCCTTGGTAGTGTGCCATCCACTTTATGCTGGGCAAGAGCATCCAGCAGCTGGAAAGATTCATATAATACTGAGTCATTGCTGCTCACTTTGGTCATTCAGTGTTAACCGTAGCCTACAGAGGCCACTTCCGCTGCCAGTTACACATGGCAGTGCTGGAAAAAGTGTCCGAAATGTGGACAAACCCATAACCTGTCCAAAAACGGCCTTGCGATGTGGCTTCTCTTCTCTCCAGTGATAAGACATACTTGTCCCTGTGTGATTCTGCATTTCGGTTTATGCCCTTCTTTCGGTGTTAAAGCACATTTTACGTTTCTGTTAAACATAATGCTTGCTGTTCAGTATCTTTTTCCTTATATTATTCTCTATAGTTGCGGATCCATAGCAAACGTTATTCATATTAAGCTATGCGGCTATATTACCCTTAATCCGATGGCCCTGAATGCTGAGGGGCTGTTTGTGTGCAGGGGGGAAAAATATCTTATATTCAGCAAATTGCACCTGAAGTCACAATGGATGCTACAAGGTCGGGGTGCAACACAGGTGCTATTAAAAATAGCGAAAGGTCAGCATGATTCCATACAATTCATTAATGGGAAAACAGATGGACATAATACTAAACAAATATGAGTACTGCCCTCCAACCGTTAGCAACGTGACAGTATAATGAAACCTAGTCTTTTTAAATGGTAGTAGTATTGTATTACAGTATATACAGGGATCTAGGGCATTTAGATTTCTCAGAGTAATTGTCAGCTCTGCTGTGAATTGATTAGTACATTTATCACGGGCACTGGGCAAATACGCTCCAGTCTGTGGCCAATTCATTAGGCACCGTACGCATATACACCCACACACAGGTTTGTAATTATATCATTGTGCATGGGGACTCACTTTTCATTTCAATGGGGAAAATTCTAATCCCAACATGACAACCTTAACCCCTACCCAGCCCTAACTTTAACCATAAGTAACTAAACAAAAAGACTTTTGGCATTTTACATTTTTTGATTGCATTTACAGATCTTTGTGGGGACCTGAAAAATGGTCCCCGCAATATCAAAATAACAGGTTTTTATTACATTGAGGGGAACATTTGGTCCCCACAATGTAATATAAACATAATCCACACACACACACACACACACAGACGTGTTGCACTGGTTCCTTTGCCCTTGGAATCCAGTTAGGGGGTGTCTATTAGGGGTGGTCCAGTGGGTGGCAGTCTTTCTCTCCTTTGAATTGATTACCAAATCAATATTGTTTAAACAACTATAATAATAATAATAATAATAATAATAATAATAATAATAATAATGATACCTCAGTAGGTTTGGTAAAGGTGAGGGAAATCTCTATGAAGTGTTTCTTTAAAATACTGAATATTGAATTTTTAAAGAAATAAATAGTTTCCTATTTTACAACAACACTTCTGTCCAGTAATAAAACATGTTGATGAGTAACTCAGTGAGTAACCCCTAAATGTTTGAGCACTGACAATGATGTGAGGTTTTTCCATTTCCTGTCAGGGATTAAAACATGATGCAGAATGACATGTTTGTCAGCTTTTAACAGATTTGAATCAAGCTTGTCTGTATGCTATCTATTGAAGTGTATCTTCCCAGCCTGCAGACCGATTGCTGACATAAATAGCCTTTTTGATGCTTATAAATAACATGGCACATGCCTTTGCTTATTTTTTTATTTTAGTAGCTTCCTGTATCTCACTTGTTGTTATGGTAATTTAATATAATAGGCAATAGGAGTCCTGCTCCTTTGTGAAAACACATATATAAGTTGTAATCTTAGAAGTACCTTGGCCCATGATTTTACAACTAAATATTTACATTTATTGAGTCATATTTGGCTGCGAGGGATAGTTAGTCAGCACACAAATTATTGCCTTTTCTTTGCGATAAACATTTTAGAACTAATGCCGTTTGCTCGACTGAAAAGGGTGTAAAATGTATTTCATTTGCTTTGATACCTTTACCACAGCTTCTTCTATCATGAAGTGAGATGTAGAAAGATGCTGAAATCAGATTAATGCAACATAATCCTAATTATAACACCTTGCATTAATTAGTGCAATAAATTGCTCTAATTATAATAAATTGCATTAAATTCATGGAAAAATGATTTTTTTTTGCACTGATGTTATACTGAAAATTTGATTCATTCATCTTTTCATTCTGAATTTTCCATTAAAACCAACCTGATAAACAGAAAACCAGCATGTGGTGTATAGGAGGGAACCAAGTTTAGTCCAGTCTTTGTTAAGGAGGTCCAGGCAATGCGACAGTATAGTACCCTACAGTACAGCAACTTCTGCTGTCTCCTGTGAGTGAAATCAGTGCATTTTCACTTATCACCCTACAGTATGGCAACTTCTGCTGTCTTTTGTGAGTAAAATCAGTTCTCTCCCAGGTGTGTTACATTGACAAGGGTAGGGCATGGAGAAAGATATCCTAGCTTGGATAAAGTGGAGTGTTGGAGTGTTTCAGATTGTTTGAAATGTCAGCCAAAATTAAGAAAAACAGGAAAAAATAAAGAAAGTAATCTCTGATGGGGGAATGGAATAACAGTACAGTAAAGGATTAAATATTTCATGAGGTCTTAATTTGCAGTATGCTGTGTGAAAGTTTAAAATCAAAGCCTTTTTCGGTAAAGTGGTACAAAATTGTAGCACAAAATTGAAATTAGATTTATATATGGTTTATACGTAGCATTTTCTAACAAGGCCTTGAAAGAACAGTATGGATATATATGGACATAGTTTCACAATAGTTCTAAATAAATGGGAAAACTGCAACTAGAAAAAAGCAATTCTTCAGACAAAACAAAGTTATAAAAGAGACCTCTGCTGAAGGTCAAAGCATAACTCATCAATTATAAACTGTTCAGAAAGCTGGAATGTGCTGTAATATTCCTCATTCCCACAGTCAGCCTAGCCTAAATTTAGGAAAAAGTCCAGGGATGCCGTTTCGGCCCTTTGTCTCACCCACTGAGAAAATACTCAGTATTTTCTTGCATTTCAAAATAACCCTACAGTACAGTGAAATATAGCTGGAAAGTGAATAAAAACCATCCTTTTTACATTTTCACAAAGTTACAGGTTTCTCCTGACTACCGTTTTTTGCATTCATGCAGTATATGAAACTAAAATGAAACTTAATATTAAATAAATTTCCTATTTAAAAAAAAAAGAATCAATTATTCCACGAGTATCATTGTCCTTTGGTTGGGGGGAGGAATGTTGTGGAATTAAGTCAAAACTAACAAGAGAGCGAATAATATTTAAACAAAAATAACATGAGAATTTATGGGTGAGTCAGCATCTGGTAACATTAAGATGCAGGGAAAAAATTTGAGACTTTACAAAATTAGTTATTAGCAGGTACATACATCAGAAAACAAATCAAATGAGGTTGTAGGAAAAATTAGGTTATTAGTAGACCAAGATGTAAAGGAAATACATAATATCTCTTGTGCTGTCTGTCAGAGCTGTCTCGTCTACAGACATGATGAAATACTAAATACATCTTCTGAATGTGAATAGTCTGGGGCGGCAGATGAGGGCCCTCCAGATTCATTAAATGAGTGATAAGTATGATCAGTTACCTAAGTGACAGACTTCAACAAGATAATGTTACAGACTGGAAATGAGAATGAGTGGAGAGGAAATCAGTAAATCACATGTTGTGCAGGATTTTTTTTGCTTGTTAATGCTGCTTAACTGTAGTCTAGATGATCCTGGAAAGTGGAAGGTCAGAATGCAGCACTAAAGCAACATGTTTTTCTTACTTTTTATTTCTCCTGTGAGTGGAACCATAAAATCATGTAATGTACAAAGTGTTCTGTATTTTCAGTTTTTTTTTTTTTTTTTTAATAATTACTGCTTGATAACATTTTATGATAGGTCAGTTAAACCCAGTGAAAAGTCACATTTTTTTTAATTTCAAGATAGCACTCATTTTACAGAATGTTCTATTTCTGCTCATAAGCGAAAGGCGGCTAAGCCTAAAACTTTTTGGCATCCAAGGGTATCGGGAAACCAAAAAAAAAAACAAAACTCAAGTCTGGGGATATTTCCAAGAAAATATGACTGATCGATGCTGTCGTTGCTGGTTCTCATCACACTTTAATGTCACAGGTATCAAGTGTGCAGCAGACCAAGTGTCTTGGCTGCAGAGGGAAGGGAGCAATCGGGACATATGAGCTCCGCGAGTGCTGAGGGCTTCCACTGAGACAAGGGAAACAGGGTGAAACTTTAGCCCCAAGTCCCCCTCAGTGTTGTGGTGAGTTCCTATCACCCAGAGTGCTAAGGGCCTTTAGTGGGGGGCCCACTGTTGGAGTCCTGCCTGGCGGCCCTGTGTGTCGCTCTCAAAAAATTTTTTTGCGTCTATTTACCATAATGGCTTGTTGTTTTACATTATTTATGTGATTAAGGCTTGCTTGGTATCGTTCAGCTGTACAGCATCCACACACAAAGAGCTATGGAAGATTTGAACCCTGGTCCCCGCAGTGTGAGGCAGCAGTGCTAACCACTGTGTTACCCAGCCACCACTGTCCTCCCGCCCCCTATATGTAGCTGATGTATTTACTTCCTTTTAGGCTCCAGCTCACATTCTCAGTGATCAGAGTGTAAAATTGTCAGCCGCAATGGTACCTGCTGTTTGGACCTGGCAGTCTGTGTGATGCTAAGCAGATTTGGGTTTGGCCAGTGCTTGGTTGGGCTGTTGGCCTGTGAAGGTCCTGGTGCTTTACTGTAAGGGCTCCTTTTATGCAAAGCGCTTATGCATATTTTACAAGGTTCATCATTTTCAAGGATACAGCTGTGAGTACGGCATACGTATGTATATAACATGTCTCTGCGGGTTTGTGCTCGTGGCGCCTGTGAGTGGAAGGTCACTGGCTCTGATTTCACCAATGGGCCCTCAAGGGAAGCTTTCAGCTCCGATTCCCCCAGGGACACTGGGTAATGCAGCTCTCTGATACTTATTTGTACGTCACTTTGGACAATGGTGTCTGATAATTAAATCAAATTTTAAATGTAATACTGAACAGCATATCTATTCAATTCAATTCAATTCTTTATTGTCATGTGTACAAGTATGAGTGCCATGTACAATGAAACGCTCACTTGCGTGTGCCACTGCAGACAGTGAACATAGACAAAAAAAAACACAGAATAAATGAGTGAATGTAATGATGAAGTGAATATAAATAAGTAAATAAATAAGACCAGAATCCTAGGAATAAATAGAGACAGTGGCAGTAGTATATGTGCACGTAGCAGTGGAGGTGACACAAGGTCTGGATAGAGAGATGGATGATGGAAGGATAGATGGATAGATGGATGATGGAAGGATAGATAGATAGATAGATAGATGTACTTTATTGATCCATGGAAAATTCTTTTGTTACAGCAGCATAAATTACAAATATAAATTACACAGTACATATAACTTAAATACAGTAAGACTTTAACATAAAAAACACAGGATGCACAGGTAAAATTCATCCTATAAGTGATCAGACAGGTAGGTAAGGGTATTAAAAATCTCTAATATGCAACAGTATTTGAATTAGCTATTAGTGTCAAAGGTAGTGGAAGTATAGAACGTCAATGCATGATATGCAGCCTGCAGTGTAAACACTGATATCATTTTTGGGTGGCACTACGGAGAACTGTGAAAGCCGTGACAGCCAAACCACACAAACTTCTACTCTACACACACACAGCGCAGAAGCAATTTAAACAGGCAGCCCTGGAGGTGTCAGGCAAACGTGATACCCACTGAACAACTGAACATGTGCAAAAGATTTTTAATGTCTCTGCCTTCTTTTTATATATATATATATATAAATAAATAATTTCCACAGAAAAAGAAATAATGTGAATATGCAATCAGTCAGAAATACATTTTTGTACATGGTGAAAGTGGTCCGATCTCATATAATTTTGATCTGGGGGATAATGTCCAGGTAACAAGGAAAAAATTATAAAGTAAAAAATAGAATGGAACAAAAATGTGGGTCAGAATGATTTAAATATTAACAATTATAGAATGTACTGTGTATTTGAATATGAAATGTAAAAATCAGTGAGTTACATTTTAGAATATTTTCAATACAGCACGTGAACAACGGATGATGTGCTGCTTTAACAGTTAAGCAATAGAGTTTTCATAGAACAACATATCTATATCTTCGTTCCCTTTGAGAAATATAAGTTCTGGAATGTATCTTGGCAGAAACCTCAAATAAACAGAGCTCCTGGTACGCTGTCAGAAGCATCATTTTATAGTGCTTCAATACACACAGTCAGCGGCAGTAACGGCTCACGGGTTTGCCTGTGAGACTCCTGTCAAAAAAGATGACCTGAGCTTCTCGTGGCAGACTGTACCCCCTGCCCCTCTGGCAGAATTAGGGCGTTTGGGTTCTGCCAGCCGATATGAAAGCTGTCACTGGCACTGCCGCAAATAGCACACGCGGCATCCTGCTTGTTGTTCTATTCTAGCTTCACATGGACCAAAGCCTTCGTCTTTATTTAGGATGTTCACATGGTGGATTGTATCCTTGAGAGCAAGTTGACGACGCACCGCGATACATTTTTTTAAACGTTAATTTTGCACCAAGTAGTATTAATTTGACGGAGAAAGGTCGCCAGTGATTGGGGAGGAAAATGACTTACAGAAGGTTCCCTAAAAGATACACCATGTTGCAAGGCCCGTTACTGCAACAAACGACAGACGTGGCAGCAAAAAATGCAGCAACGATATTTAAACGAACTGGAAACACACTTCTTGTGTTTTGTTGTTGGATTTCCATGGTCACGGGTGCATCTTTTGAACCTGCCTATTAATGTTCTGAACTTAGCTGGTAGCTGTATTGTTCTGGGCTCCCAGAAAGGGTGGGAACCGACACTACATAGTTATGTGCATGGGCGGGATGGACAGTATCCCCTGACAATATTCACGGAAGGCATATGCACATTCTCCCAAGATGTTAACTGCAATTAAAATGTACTGCTTGTTTAACCTTGCTGTTTGTCATCATCTTAATGTTCTCGTGATTGTCCTTTCCCACCCGTTTTCCTGTATGGCGGCACTGTATGATGTTGTACTAATGACCTCGCTCAATTACTTGAAATATCTAGGGGGAAAATTGCAGGAAACAATTTAAGGCAGATCTTTAAACGTGTTGTAACAGGGCAATATAATTGATTTGCAGTTATCCCTGGTATTCCCAGTGACAGACCTGTTTAATTTAGATTTAGTGTGGATATGTGAGTGTTTGTGGTGTACAGGATGGGGGTGGAGGAAATATATTTCCCCTAACCCATTACTTAATGGGGAAGCTTATCTTACAGATAGGCTATTATTAGGGAATGGGCCATGATCTGGTGTCCGGAGGTCTAGATCCAGCTATGGTGCCCACAGGAAGGTCACATTGTCAGACTGCACCCTGCAGACCCGCATTCCTGCTTGGCATAAGACAAAGCGGCTCGATAAGGGCTATGCACATGCTTGTCAGGGGGACTGCTAGAGTAGCGGCCATTTGAAGCCTTGGCTAGGTGGGATGGGGGATTCTGGATATCAGATGGTCTGGGATGGTTCTTTCACTCTGATACAGGCTATTTAATCAGCCACTAAAGTGATGGCTTAAGTAACACTTTAAACACAGACACAGCTTTATTCCTGATCTTCAGGTGGGAGGCAATCTGCAAATATTTCCCTGTGTCCTTTGCTGTACATGTCCCAGAATGCTACTGCGATGTTCGGTTTTGTTCGTTTCTTTAAATTGTTTCCTTTTTAAAACGATTTTTAAGTACAAATTTTCGTTACTGCTTTTTGAATCACTTCCTCTGCCTTTCAAACTCACTGTGACCATGGGTAGCCATTTGAACTGATCATCATGAGCCTTGACCGGACCGCTGTGCAGGGTCTTCACCCCTATCATGTTCTCTGAGGATCAGAGTTTACAGTTCATGAGATTCTGCTACAGCCAGAAATTCTTTGCCTTTATGTTCAAAGACATAGGAAAACAAACTTAGTGTGACACCCACCCCATTTTGCTTTATTTGTGCCCACAGGGAATCGAGGACATCCTCACTGGAGAACAGTTGTGCTTCATGGCCAACAAAGAGTAGCTCCAGAATGGTCTACACCCATATGGCTCAACCAGAAGTATTATGGGAAGGTTGTAGAGAGACTTGGAAATGAGTCTAATAAGGACAATCTCATAGGATTCCCTCAGAGTATACTAAACCCCTCAGCAATACTCAGTGTGGCTTAATACTCTGCTTTGGGACATGATGTCATAAAGGTCATAGACTGAAGCTGTGGTTCTCAGTGCCTTGGCTGTTTTGCCTATAGGGTACAAAATAATGAATTAAACATAAACATGGAAAAAGGAACGATGTTATTTTTGATCATTTCCTCAAAATTAGATTTTTCTGTTTGCTGGTGTCAGATGAAAAGTTGCAAGAAGTCATTTCCTTAACCATATTCTCTTGAGCAACTTCAGGAAATTTACTTTAATTTGTTCCAACTTAAGCTGCGGTATACAAATCAGCTTTCTGGACAACTGGAAATAATTTAATATTGCTATATATGTGGCTCTGCTATACACATACATGTCATGTGTTTGTAAACAAGTACAGCCTTCCTGTTTTTGATAATATTTCATTTTTGAATCTTACCACTAAGCACAAAATGAAAAATAACCATCCCCTTAGTGAAATTGGAAATATGGCATAAATACTAAAACCAACAAGGAAAGGTAAATAGATAAAATATGCCATTATGCAGTTTTTTCTTCAGAATCAATGGGTTGTTTGTTAGTAACACATTTTCCAGAGGTTGCTTCTGTGAAATACTGACTCAGGAAATCATTATTATTCTGTGACTGTTTTCCTTCATTTATATTTGGCTTGATGATGTGTTATGAATTTCACACAGATGTTTTCCGAGATGACATGCTGTGATGTATTCTGAATTTATACCAATGCTGCTCAGTTTCGTTGGTCTGTAATGTTTTCTAAAATTATCCCACGGCCAAACCTAAACCAGAGGAGTCACATAATTATACCAGGCCGTCACTTCGACTAGCACGCAAATATTTATTGCAAGGTTTTCCCACAGAAAAATACATGAAAGTGGGAATCAATAAATTTTCTTTCTTTGGGTAACACATGGCTAAGAGAAATGTAACTGTTTTGCATTTGTGCTTAGTGTTTCCAATGTGGTATGTGAATCTGCCAAGTTTCACTCCTGTGAGTCCCACACATGTGGACACTAAATCTGACAGCCTCACAGGTTTTCAAGTGCATTAAAAACATTGAAATTAATGTTGACCTGCTTTTGCAGAGATTGATATCGGTGATGTTTAGGAAAGAACCACCAAGAGCCAGCAATCCCTATTACTCTCCAAGCTAAACGCATATGCTGGGATCTAGTCCATAGGTACTGAAGTCAATGTAAATAATTTATAAAGCACCATTCGAAGGTGAAGGAGCTATTTAGTTTTGGCCCAAATGCTAGATCCTAAGTGAGATTTTTTGGGAGAAACCTTGCAAAAGGGCCCAAAGTTAGCGTCCCTTCTGAGTATTTAGGTACATAATTAACTGCATTTAAAAGACAGTGGACATCATCACCGTCACTTTTCCACTGCCACCAAGAACCAAGCACGACCCGAGCCGTACCATGAAAAGACATGAAAAAATTTACCTTTGTAAACCTGGCCCGTATCCACGCTGACATGGCCCTGCGTAACGTCAGAGATGAGCATGAGTAAAACGAGCTGGTTGCATCG
>JAODKC010000095.1:12786997-12814463 GCA_026777985.1 Mormyrops attenuatus | reverse complement strand
TGTTTTAAAGAAATTTCAAGTTTAGGCAATAGATGCACTGAGATTTTCTTGTGCATAATTTTTAATATAATTCATTTGGTTCAGTTCATTTTAACATTATTCAGTTTCAGTTACAGTATGACTCAGAGCTATGCTGGAGAGCTTGTGTCTGGTAGTGGTGCATAGGAAAAAAAAACATTGGTAGGGAACCATTAGTAAAGGATAATACTGGTGAACATGTGCATTCTAGAACTGATAGAAAGGACATTTCTGTTTTTTGAAAGTCCTATATTTGTGGTTCTTGGAAGGGCTAATCCAGTGAAGATCATTTTGTATTTAGACTAGCATGTGCTACGATCTTCACTGAATACATTTGACCCATATATGCATTGACCTCAAAAATTAAAATATTTGGCTCAACAGGTTTTATGATAGAAAGGTAGCAATAAGCCACAAATTTGCCCCAAAATGTACGCTTTCATATGTAGCTACTGAAATAAAACCTTTATGACACCACTTTTAGTCTTCTGTTACTTCTTATACACTATCTGGACAAAGGTATTGGTACACACTTCTTAGTCATTGAATTTAGGTGTTTCATTGTACTCATTGCCACAGGTGTATAAAATCAAGCACCTGGCCATGCAGTCAGGTTTACAACCATTTGTGAAAGAATGGATCATTCTGAAGATCTCAGTGAATTTTTAAGAGCGGTACTGTCATAGGATGCCACCTTTCCAGTAAGTCAATTAATGAAATTTCTTCCCTGCTAGATATGAGATATAAATATGAGAATAAGAGAAACTCAGGCACAAAGTGTCAGACCACATAAAGTAACAGACTGTGGTCGCTGAGTGCTGAGGCGCATAGTGTGTAAAAGTTGCCATCACACTGTTGACTCAATAACTGCAGAGTTCCAAACTTCCTCTGGCATTAACCCCCATTCCAAGATCTTGTGTAAAGCATTCCCAAGAAGAGTGGCAGCTGTTTACAACTGCAAAGGGGTGGGGAGCAACTCCATATTGATGCCTATGGATTTAGAATGGAATGTCATAAAAGTTCCTGCAGGTGCAATGGACCAGTGTCCCAATACTGTACGTGCAGTTTGAATAGTCTTTCAGTGAGGCACTTCCTTCTGTCACTCATTGGATTGCAGCTTTTGCATGAGCTGCCTTATGCATACTTATCTTCCTTGATTAGTAATTTTCTTCATAACTATAACTGTTTTATTTCTATATTTTTATTCATATTAAAGAAATTTTATGTCCTGTAAAACGTAAAATTGTGCTGAGATATCGAAAGCACAGAAACCATGTTTGGTTTCTTCAGTTAATCTGCCCAGGTTTCATACTGCTAATCTAGTACAGGGTTGCAGTGAACCTGAAGTCCATTACAGGAAATGCAGGGACCGCCCTGGACAGGGTGTCAGTCCATCACTGGAAAGACAGGGACCGCCCTGGACAGGGTGTCACTCCATCACTGGAAAGACAGGGACCGCCCTGTTGGATATTTATCACCCAGACGTTTTTGTTTCTAAATGCCTGTGCTTATCCCCTTCACAAGCTTTTACCCATGTGAAAAATCCTAAAGTGATTTTAAATTTAGTATTCTGGAACTGAAAATTCTTTGTTCTTTATACATTCTTTGTTCTTTATTATCATCTATTAAAATCCACTGCAAGGTTCAATTTTATAGCTGTGTGGTATTGCTCAATTAGTCATTTCTGTCCTGGAGTATATGGATTTCATAACTTCTTCTGTGTCTTTTTCAGTTTTATGCTGTCCTTTCATTCCTTGAAAACTTTCAAGAGGAATAAAATCTTTGAGAAGTTTCTTCCAAAATACACTATGGGAAACTATCTGGAATTCATCCAATGGTCAATTAGACAAAGCCCCTGGCTCCCAAAGAAATACATACACACACTCTCGTAGAACCCTAATTGGGTTGGCAAAAATCTATTTTAATTTTCAGTTCAAGTCATTCAACCAGAACTATTCAACAGGATACATCCTTTCATAATCTGACATTTCATTTGTGTTAGTTAAGACAGTTGGATTTTATAAAAACAGAATAGTATCATTCAAACACAATAAATTGTCACTATTTTTACAATAGCATGTTTTTCAGGGGTGTTTTGTATAGGCCGGATTATTTCAGACAAGTTATACCTATGAAGAGTATCCATGACATAAAGTGTTTTGCAAATCTGCTAGTCTGTCATATTCTGCAATGACCGGTTATCCCACCCAGTTATCCCAATGACCAGTTATCCCACCCAGTCTTTCACTCAAGAACCATGTGGACAGGTCAGTTTTGAGAATCAGAAACACCTTGTACAGCGTATGAGCTGTTAGCCGCTTGCGTCATGTCACCATATTGCAGGGGTCTCAGGTTTCATCAAAAGTTTGGGGTGAGAATATCTATTAGGGGTGGAGCGCGTGTCTCATGGTCAATGCATGAGATTTGAGAGCCCTGGCTACTGCATTCATCCGATCTTGCTGTGCCACTCCTTCCTTGTCTGGGCATCCATAAATAATAATAACGTGCTTGCAGCGGGATCACATGTAAAAACGGGATCACATGTAATTTCCAAAGCTTTTCTCAGAGTTTGGGAAAATGGAGGGGGAGTACAATGTTGTACTAAAGCCCGGGGCAAAGCCTTTCTCCCTCTCCACGCCACACTGCATATCACTCCCGCTCATGCCAAAGGTAAAAGAAGAGCTCAATCATATGGAGCAGCAAGGGGTGAATTCAAAGGCGGAGGAGCCCACGGCACGGTGTGCACCTATAGTGGTGGTACCCAAGCGCTCAGGAAAAGTTTGAATTTGCACAAATCTCACAGAGATAAACAAGCCTGTGATGAGGGAGAAGCATCCTCTGCCTTCTGTCGAACACACGTTATGACAGCTTGCTGGAGCCAAAGTTTTCTCGAAACTTGATGCCAATGCTGGATTCTGGCAGATCCCGTTATCAAAAGAGTCCTTTCTCCTCACAACCTTCATAACTCCATTCGGCCGGTACTGTTACAATCGCCTTTGCTTTGGGGTTTCGTCTGCTCCAGAACACTTCCAGAAGCGCATGTCTCGCATCCTGGAGGGACTGGAAGGGGTTCTGTGTCAGATGGACGACATGCTCATCTGGGGCACAACACAGAGAGAACATGATAAGACGCTAAGAAAGGTGCTGACACGACTGCAGGAGGCTGGAGTGACACTAAATGACAAGTGCGAGTTCTCAAAGAGCAGGATAAAGTTCCTGGGACAAGTCATTGAGCCCTCAGGAGTCAACGCCAACCCCAACAAGGTGAATGCTGTGAAGATTATGATGGAGTCCAGTAATGTTAGCGAGGTTAGGTGTTTTCTTGGAATGACAAACCATCTGGAGAAATTCCTATCTCACCTGGTGGAGAAAACGCGTCCTCTTAGAGAATTGTTGAGGAAGACCAACATGTGGACCTGGGGCCCACAGCAGTAGCAAGCCTTCCACAAGATCAAGGAAGAGCTGACGGCACCGCCGGTCTTGCCTTATATGACCCAAAAGCAGGCACACTGGTCTCAGTGGATTCATCCTCTTATGGCATGGGGGCCGTTCTTCTCCAGCGACATAATGGAACAAACTGGAAGTCGGTGGTGTATGCCTCAAGAGCCCTGAGTGACACCGAACAGCGGTACACTCAAATTGAGAAGGAAGCCTTTGCCACTACGTGGACCTGTGAGAGGTTTGCCGAGTTCCTAATTGGGAAGGATTTCCACATAGAGACCAATCACAAACCTTTAGTTCCCCTGTTAGGCTCAAAGAGTCTAGATGAACTTCCACCTCGCATACAGCATCTGCATATGCGGCTTATGAGGTTCTCTTACACCATCTCTCACATGCCGGGCAAAAATATCGCCACTGCTGATGTGCTCTCCAGAGCACCCACGGGGGACACAGCAGGGGGGCTTTCGGAGGAGGTGAATGGGATTAATAGTCACCAAATCTGTCTTAGTTGAGATTCTGGTTATGCTGGATAATTTAAGCTTTAGGTGAACCAGACAGGTGAAGTCGATGACTTTGTTATTGTTTCTAGAGGTCAGTATGAGGTTACTGCAGTATGTGATCTGACATTTCCATAGACAGCATCTTTTAGTCAGAAAGGGGGATGTAATATTAAGGTGAAATGGCAGATAGGAACCTTGGTGTTGTACCCACGTTACTGGGCGTGATAATAAGTTGGAGGCACAGTACCAACAATACAGGGTGTCCTCATGTCTCACTCTCTCCCTATTTCGAATATAAGCATGGGCAACTGAACGCTAATAGTTTTCAAAGTTAGCGCTAATCTGCCTACAAAACACTTTATTAAGGCCATGTTTTTAGTATTTAATAACATATTCATAATGAATAATAATGCATTCATAAGCCATTATAAACATGGATGTAAATATTTATCAAAAGGCAGAACACATTATAGCCATGTGTGTTATGTATTGTGAAGCATTCATCTATAATGCATAATAGATACCTTTATAATGCATTATAATGGTCAGTATAAGCATTAATGATGCTTTGTATTGTATTATGAAGGTATCTATAGCGTACTGTAGATGAGAGCTTCATAGAGCATTCATGATGCATAATAAACATGGTTATAATGTGTTATGCCTTTTTATAAATATTTATAGCCATTTATTTAGTTCTTTCTTGAATGCATTATAATACATTATGAATGTCTTTATAAATTACTAAAATAATGCCCTTATGTAAAGTGTTACCAGCTTAGCTTCGCTAATTAGTAGCTTACAGTAGTGGCCTCCTGTGCACCACTACGTAATTTGTAATATTAATTAACTATGCGTAGGTGTTGTCTTACATTTTTATTGCTGTGTTTTAGAGCAAATAATTATTATTGGTCAATGTAGCTTTACTGTTCTGCATTACCATTCATTAACATTAAACCCCCAGCCTTCCATGACACACTGGAATACTAGCCCCTAGCTTACCCCTACCTTATCTTACCTAACTGAGGTAATCCATCTTGATTATTGATTATTCAGATTTCCAGATCCTTTGATGAATTGGGGCATTGGTAATTCGACACACTCTATGTGTTATTCGCTGTTGAAAGCATTTTTTTTTGTGAAAATAACAAGGTAGAAAATTACAACTCTGATGATCCTCTCATTTAGTGGACTTGAGAAAATTGTATTCAATAATTTCCCTGTACGTTAACCGCCTCCATTAAGCTGCCCCTGCCTCTGCCTGTTTTTCCAACACCAGTGACACATGCACAGAGATACAGTTATGCTAACCAAGATGTTTAATATTTACTAGCACACCAACACTGCACATCTTCAGAGATTCATTGAAATGAGATCTTAAATCAAAGAGCGAAGCAGAATTTGCACAGGTAAACATATTAATATGCGATCAAAAGCACAGTCTGCCAACTTTAAATTTTTGTTAGCAAATAAAGACAAGAAGCGATAAGGAAAGTCATTCCGCCAAAAAAGCAATAACCACATATTTACATCTTCTTGTCTGGCCTCGGTCTCATAGCCCTTTGATCTCTGTCTTCCTAATCCTTGTGCTCATCTAAAATGCAGTTCTTTTAAATTAGAGACAGAGCTACTATACATGCATCTGTATTTATAAGAAATATGTTAATACACTGAACCTTTGACTAGGCAGGGCTGTTTTATTCATAGAGGGTCCTGCAAGTTCACTTGTAGACATCAAGTCCTCCATGAGTTTGAGTCCAAATAAGAAAAAATTAAGAGTGTCTGTCTATGTGGGGTTTACCTTTGGCACTGGCCATTTGGTCAAAGATGTGCACTGTGATATCCGCTGGCTGTGGCCCATTCCAGAGGACCTCCTACACGGAGTGTCCTAGGTGACACGCCATATAAGCACACTGGAAGGCCACAGCATCTGCTATATAGCTATACAGTATATGGCTGTACAAATATGCCACTCAAAGGAACATCAACAACAAAAAAACAACAATGAAAACAGCACTGATGATAACGGAGATCACCAAACCAGCAGTGAAACGAGAAAAAAAAACGAGTCTCGGGTGTGACCGCCCCCGCCCCCCATGCTCAAAGCTTGAGGGCACCATTGGTCTGTTTTTCTCCTTTTTAAAAACACAGTAGCTGACACTCAGTTCCTTGAATGGGTTGATGGACAGACCCTCCCTGTTATACAGACAAACTCAGATGCTCTTTTGCATTGTGCCCATGTATACATCAACAGCATTGAGTTGCCCCCCTTTAAATAGTGAGTAGTCCATAGTCACTGTTTTGCCCTGAGTTCTGCTGGTGACTGATGACTGATAGGTGGGTCTGTATCACCTGCCCTCAATCTGCCAGCTGCCTGCCTGTGTACTGAATATCTAGATGACTGGGCGGATCATCAGTGCCAAGGATGAAACCTAACAGAAATGTGTCTAACATCTCTTATGGTGAGCGGAAACCTCCAAATACCAATGCGATTACGATTCTGATTGGCTTGTCTACCTGAGGCTAAGTAAAGGTATTTACAAATTTAGTAAGTCTGAAAATTAAGTCAGCACATATATTTTAAACATGATATCATGGATATCATGCATGCTATTGGGTCTTATTTATTCTATACAAAGTACTTGAATTGCATTTTGAACTGTTGAAATTAAGGAGCAAAACAGATAAATATTGATCACATGACAATGATCGCAACGTGAATTCAATAAAATTACATTAGGTAAGGCCTTAGTTCCATAGAAACTGGTAAATTACAGGGGGGATTGAGTCTGATGCTCAAAGTGCAGCAGAGTGTGGAAAATCAAATGAGGTGATGACACTTTTCTTCTGGAATTTGCTCCAGAATGTCAGGGAACAATGACAACGGTGGAAGCAGAAGACACTCAGAGGTGAACATCACAGACTGTCAAGAAATATGTTACCATAGTTACCGTGTGACAGGAGCCGCATCAGGATTTAAGTATTGCAGGTGTGCAGTCCTTTAGGAGCTGCTGATTGTACATCGAAAGACGATGGATGCTGCACCTGGTGCTGGCCCAAGCATGCCCGCAATGATGACATGCCATGTGTCCACATCAGTCTGCTCTTTCTTTTTTCTTCATCCTCTCCTGTCTTGACTGTGATCTCAGGTCCCTTAGCCTGCTCCACGTTACATCTGTCAACCACTTTTCCAACCCTGTTAAAAGAATACAAAATCCAGCAACTGTTAATACCCTGCATGCATGCCAATGTGCAATGCGACGCTTGCATATTGCGATAAGCGTATTGCTGTTGGATATGGCAGCAGGACCATAAGTACTATGAGTAACAGTCCTTGTTCCACTGTAATCGCTTTCAATGCTTTTACACTCCTGTTTATGAAGGGCATCCAGAACTGGGGAATATTATCGAGCCGGACTGTATCCTCCTCCACTCCCAGCACTAATTCTTCCAAGGCAAGAACGCAAAGCCAGAAAAGCTGAAAATGAGTCATAATGGTGAGAAATTGTCATACTAAGCGCAGCACTCATCCGTCTGGCTTCCCTTGAACTGCACAGTCCTCTTGCACGTAACAACATGAAATTTTCACCCCTCTTCTCCATGCAGGCATATCAGCGAGATTCTGTTTACTTCAAAGCATGACTCACCTTCTTCAAACAAACCAAGTGCCTTGCTCAGAACTCATTAGAACTTACATGTGATTCTCGTCATAATTTAGCGATGGGAATATAAAATTATTAAACAAATTTTAACAATCTTTGATCTTGTGACATGATGGAGGCATTAAACAGAAAAGGCAACCATCAAAGGAAAAAAAAAACGTGTGTGTACGTGTGTGTGTGTGTTTATATATATATATATATATATATATATATACATACATATATATGAATGGTGTAATGGCTGTATATGTGACGCTGAAGAGCACGTGAATGACTGGCCCGGAGTGAACGCTATGCTGCAAAATCCCTAAACACTAGTACCAGTGGCCACAAAAATCATTACCTCTTAATAGGGGACATTACTGTGCAATTCAGTGTCATGAAAAAATGTGCGTAATAGCTTTATCAGTTGTACTCTTGCGCAGCAGAAATCTGGAGTATCACTGATGACCTATGCAGCAGTAAGTGACAAAAAAGAGAAATCCAAACACAAACTTCAAAGTAATTCCGGTACCACTTTACACTAAGGCTCCTTGTTGACACGTATATATGGTGGTAACTAATTAATAACAAAAAAACTTATAACTTATGATTGTCTATTAATGATTTACAAAGTTTTACAGCATAATTAATAACCTGATTATAAACCATTCATAAACCCTTTATAAGGGTAGCCTTATTGTAAAGCTCTTTGACTTCTAGCTCCATGTATTATTTTACATTCATTTGATTGTACTGCTCCTTTCATTCATACATAACTTAGTTTTAAAAAAAATAGTGTAATAACTATCGCAGTCACTACCATTGGAATAGAAGCAATATGGTGGGGGAACGAGGGGGACACATCCCCCTTCAGTTATATGAGGTACCTGATGCACCCCCCCACTTTTAAGTGGAAAAAAATAAACCATTGATATTTTTTGTACGAATAATGTACACGTAAAAGATTTGCTTTGGTAATTTACAAATGAACAAATAAACAGGACTTCTGACAAATTGCAAAGTATTCTTATGTCAATGGAAGGCTGAATAAACATATTACTATTATTATTGTTATTTACCATTGTTGTTGTTATTATTCATATGTTAATAAGTAATCGTCTGTTTTCATTCATAGTTCAGTTCCAAATATCCTGTTTTCATTGGCTATACACTCTGTGCTTGACATAATGAAATGAAAATGTCAAGCTGGAAGGAATCTGAGCAGACTTAGATGAGTCTCAGCCTGGAATGTGTCTTATGCCTGTAAATGAAAAAGAGGCTCACGAAATAATCCAGATTGTGTCATTCTTATCTATAGTGAACTGTCTGGGATGACATGTATGCGCACATCTGACAATTTTCATCCTAAGACTAAAATAAAACCTGTACTGTACCTGCAACTCTTTGAATAGTATGTCGTGATGTCAAGTACCACTTTAAAATCTGTGGAAAATCACATGTACTGCCTTTTATAATAAATTAATGCTTCATGAATGAAGCTGATGAAAAGCAGATGAAGTCAAAGACATGCTTTAATTTCTTTGCCTGTGTGTTTCTTTTCTGTCAAGGCCAACAAAAAATGTTTTAAAGGTATTGTTTTAAATCTGAGCATTTGAGATTGATATGGAACAGAACAGGTACATGGCGTTGAGAAGTAACGAACCAGTTGTTTTTCAGTTCTGTTCAATGGCAGGGGCCGTCAGAAGAAATCAAATGAACAAAATGACAAAATCCTATTTTTTGGCTTGAGTGGGAGTTGCTTTCTGTTCCGCAGTGACCATTAGAATGCATCATTTCTCATGAGCTAGCAGGGGACTGAGCGAATGAAAAGGCGCAGGATGAAAATCTAGCAGCCTGGAAGGACGTGTTCTCAGGATATCTGCATCCAGCTGAAAAAGGAGGTGACAGCAGTGCGGCTGATGCCCTTGAGGCTGATTAGTGAATAAATAACCTAATAATCTAACATGCCCTTTGACCTTAATCAGCAGCCCGGTGAGGGGTACAAGAAGGGCCACTTCAGCTTGGCAGCATGTCCAATTTTCTGGGTCTCAACTTAATCAGGAGGAAAACAGATAAAACAAGGTGACATTCCCATCCCTCCTGCAGCTGGACTGCCTGTCCAGTGCATCCACGTTGACTGCATTATTATTTACAATTTAATTGCCTCCTGACTGTTCCTAAATTAAGTTACACATTTGTTGATTTTTTTTTATCCTTCGGCATTCTGGCAGTTAAATTGGTTTACTTGCTCCCACTGTGCCCTCACAGTCAATATGAAAGTCAGAGTCACTGCAGGTGATCAATAGTCCTGTGAGCCATTTTCTTGAGGTCATCATACGGGTCACAGATTAACTCGGCTCTCTCCAAAAGTTCGTTTCTTCAGGACTTTCAGCTGCTCCATCTGTTCCTGTGCTCAATGTGTCTTATTAGTGTAACAGCATCAATGCGTGTCTGTGGTCTATAGAAAATTGACCCTGTCAATCTACTTTACAGCATTGTTACACCTTACTGACAACACACTTGTTGCTCCTGCTCAATTCACCCATTTTCTGAAATCGCTTATCCTATTCAGGGTCACGGGGAGTCTGGAGCCTATCCCAGAGCCTATGGGCATAAGGCAGGGAACAACCAATGGTGGGGTGCCAACCTGTTACAGGGCACACTCACACCTCAGCATGTTTCTGGACTGTGGGGGGGAAACCAGACTACCTGGAGGAAACCCCAGGACAACACGAGGAGAACATGCAAACTCCATGCTCAGGAAACCCTAGTGAACACTTGAACCCAGACCCCAGACGTGTGAGGCCACCCTTCTCTAACCTGTCTGTGCCACCGTGCTGCCCCTCCTGCTTAAGCTGTTTAGATAACTGCTTATCACACATTACTTCCTGATTGCAGCTGCTGCACACTTTTTAATGCTTCTACAATGAGTCTCGGTTTGGAACAAGTGCGTGCAGTTAAAGTCTGGTCATTGTCTCAACCTGGGTTGTCAACTGTCTTATGCAATTTAATAATGATGTCAATAGTAATGATATTAGCAATGCAAATGAAAATAAGAAGAAATAAGGAATAGTCATTAGCACTGCTTGCATCATATAGCTCAGTCAGGACATTCTTTTGTGGTATCAGCACAACCTTTCGGGAAATAGAAATCTGCATATCTGGCAGCTAGGGCTGGGGAGGAGCATCTGCCAATTTTTGCCTGGAAGGGGGTGGCAGAAAGCAATTATTATTCACAGGCTCAGTTGGGAGAAAGGTATCCTGGGAAGTTAAATGTAGATGCTTCTCCATCCATGAGTTTGTGGAGTTCATTACAGTGCCGATCACTCGCATGTCAGCACGGCTGCAGAGAATCTGCCTTATAGATTTTCTGCCACTTCTACTAAACGGTATAAAAAAGCAAAGGGATCGTTTACTTAGGTATTTTTAATTCATTTTTTTCGTAAAATTCATCAGCATAGAGCCCAACTAACTAAAGGTCCCCACAAACACATTTCTGTTGAAAGGAAGACACATCTGAATAACATTGTGTCCAAAGAATTTCAAGTAGGGAGTTACCCCTAAATCACTCTCTTGACAATAAGTGTTTTCAAATAAAAAATAATATAATATGACATCAAAGTTGGTTGGGGCATCTGAAAGCACACGCTATCCGTTAATCTTGTGAATACATTGAAAAGGGGGAAAATGTTACCATTGGAGGAACACAGAAATATTAAGGAAAATAATATTTTGTTGTGCGGCAAAACGAAACCTTCAGTCCTACAGATGGTAAATGCAGCACTTTGCAGAGAAGCTAAAATAGACAGAACAGTGTGCAGTGCTTTATGCTACATTGACGCCACGCTAATTAAGTGTTTGGGTTTTTGTGCGGCTGCTTTACATTTAACCACTCAGAGAGGACTTTTCAAAGGTCACAGCGGTTTCAGCCCTTTGGAATTCTGACTTTATCTCAATGCTGGAAAAATGTCCAAGTTATTGCACAACTTATTTGATTTCCATCTTCAAATTACTACAGGGTCCCGGTAAGCCTGGAACTTGCCATGAATCATAGAGCAGGTGGCAGACCGCACCTTATGAAGGACGTCGGTCCATCGCAGAGCACGTACTCACAAATTATGGGCAATTTTAGAGACAAAAATTCACCTAAATCAATTGCTTCTGGAATGTGGGAGGAGCCTGGAGGACCAGGGGAAACATGAAAAGGAGAGAATATGCAAATTCTACATGGAGTCAATGGTGGGAATCAAACTCAGATCCCTGGAGATGTGAAGCTACAGTACTACCCACTGAAGTGATTTATAACGAAATACCAATGAGAAAATAGGCATAATATATTGATCTTGTATGTGATTGTATTAGCAATGTTTTCATAGCTTCTGACAGCACTGTATATGTTGGTCTTTTCAGTTTCCATGGTGCCATGCGGTTTGGGAGGATGAGCAGGCCTCGAGGGTCTTTGCCATGCACTGCTGCAGTCAGTGGCACTCTGACTGCAGAATAGACTTAACACATGGGTCTCAGGGGCTACAAGCTTCTGGGATTGGTGTGTGGCCAGGAGTGAACACTCTGACAGCAGAAACGAGTTCTTGGTGTTCAGTTTTATTGCAGGGCTGGCAGAGAGCAGGTGAGAGAATATCAAGAAATATGCCCCAGTGTTATGAAAGGTTCTAGCTGAAAAGCAGGGTCGTAAATGAAGTTCTGAATTGTCTCTCTGCCGACGTGCAGTGGTAAAACAATGCAGTAGCATGCATAAAATGCAGCAAAACTAAAAAGTGCCTCAAGACGATTGCAAGTTATGAAATCCGACATCTTTTCTATTACAGCTTACATGAGCTAGACTCTGAAGCCGTTCGGCTTAATTGTTTAGTTTGCGTGAGTCCTGCTCGCCCAGCCAGCACGGGCATCAGCTGTGGATTTCTTATTTAATGAGGAAGCGACTCACTTCTCCACAGCTGCCTCTGACCATATCAGACTCCCTCGTTTTCTCATTCCTGGAAGGGCAGTCCAGCTCCCGCAGTGTCAGCCAGAACAGCCATGATCACTGCCAAGGTCTCTCTGTTGGTGTGTGTCTGTGTGTTTGTTACTGACATACTGACAATATTATGGCAGGTATTAATCAACTTGCGTACTTAAGGAAGATTAATGGGGGATATTGCAGCTCTTATTATATTCTGCATTTGTTATGGACCGTACTGCTGTGGTTCAAGTTGTCTGGCCCTACATCAAACTCTTGACAGAGGTCTGTAGATGGTTATAGACTGACTGCAGAGACAGCTAATCCCTTTGGACTCCTCTCACTACCCCTCATGCATGCTGCCACGTCCTTCTCCCTGATCCCTTTTCTTACCTGCTGCCTGTCCCTTCGCACGCCCAGCAGCCTTTGGACACTTTTTCTGGTTTTCTAATCTCGTGATAAGTGCCTTAGCTCTTGCGGCATTCTCTGATTTTCTTCACTTGTTTGGAATGTCTGGGCAGCTTGGAAACAAAAGGCCGTTGGATGAGAATCACTGTTTCACCATTTGCATAAAACTCTGAGTTTGGTTTGAATAAAGACATATGGCTACGGCGACTGTATCCCTCACAAAACATTGCCGTGGTAACTGTATCCCCCCAAAATACAGTACTGTCTTCGTAACTATATCCTCCACAAAACTCTTTGTATGAGGCTGGTTTTTTAAAGGGCATGTCAAAAGAAGATTGCGTGAATAAGTGCTTCCTACTGGAGGAATACTGAGTTCAGAGAGGTGCCAGAGATGAAAAAAAAAACATTTTACCATAGAAGTTGCTGTTTCTTCTAGAGACTCCAGAAAGAGCTGTTTTAACTGGGTGGGTGCAAGGTTATCTTCTATGGCAAGAGCAGGGATAACAAATGGAAGAGATGCGTGCCTGTCCTATGCAGTGTACGTTATCAGGACTCCTTTCCTAAACATCAGTGTCCCAGGTCTGGAGATCAGGTATTTTTTTTTATTTCTGGTTATTATTATCCATCCATTTTCTGAAACCACTTATCCTATTCAGGGTCGCAGGGGGGTCCAGAGCCTATGGATGCAAGACAGGGAACAACCCAGGATGGGGCTCCAACCCATCGCAGGGCACACTCACACATGCATGCACACCAACAGGCAATCTGGCAACTCCAATTAGCCTCAGCCTGTTTTTGGACTGTTGGGGGAACTGGTGTACCCAGAGGAAACCCGACAATGACACGGGGAGAACATGCAAACTCCACACACATGGAACTATGGCGGAGACTTGAACCCAGGTCCCAGAGGTGCGAGTGCTAACCACTGCACCACCATGCCGCCCCCACTATTAGAATTATTATTGTTGTCGTCGTCGTCGTCGTCGTCGTCGTCATCTCTCCACAGCAGACTGTGTTGGGTGATAATCCTCTGAGTGTACGATAAACTGAATGGTTAAGAGAGAACCTTCTGATCCTACTCTCTCTTTAATTATGGCCTTTGGGCAGCAGGGGTAACGTACCATAGGGACGTGCATATCTATCTTGCCCTGATTTGTTGCATTGATTGATTTGTCCCCAGGGGCATAGGTTCCGGGGGGATGTGCCCCCCAATATTTAATTTGGATTAATTCACCCCATATTTGCACTTGAATTATTAAGTGATGCCCCCCCCCACACCCCATGGCATGCTTAACTAGTCATCATCTGCAGTATTTGCAGTCTATGAATGTTGCAGTATTTTAGCAATTAAAATTACATGCAGTTCATAGCTTTAATTCTATCATTTGTTCATGGACACTAATGTCATAAATCACCTTTGATGTTTTCAGGTTCTGTTATTATCTGCACTTTAATTTTTATTCTCCAGTGCTACTGTGTACTGTTTTAAACATAACAATTAAGAGAGAGCAAAACAAGTATTTTCTGGATATCTACAAAATGATCTTTCCTTTATAACACATCCACTTACTCCTTTCAAAATCACAGCAGCAGTGTGAAATCTTGATGCACTGCAATATGTTTTGTTTTGTCACCAGACTTTACCCAGGTGATTTTCATTTACTAAGTTAGAGAAGTTTCCCAGAAGTTTCCTGTTCCTCCAGTATAATAACAGATTTAGAGCTGTAATCGGGTCTTAAAAGTTAGGCCCGACAAGGCCCATGTAAAATGATAGAAATTAAGCACGAACCCAACCGATCACATTTGATCGTTGTGTGACAGAAATGAAGTTTAATGAAGTAAGCTTATTGACGTGGCTTTTTGGATCGATCAGTTTGTTTGCTTATTTATTTGTGTTTTGAATTACAAAAATGGATGAATATGAACAGCTGGCTTTTTGAAAATCAGGCATACAGATCTGATTGATTTGTTTATCTCCAGTGTGTGAGATGTAACCCTCATTCATAGGAGAACAGCATTCAACCTAATAGAGTTATTTTTAGAAGTTTATTAGGTTTCTGGTTCTCACAGCTTGTTATGAAATTTCATCTGATTCTCAGCCATGTCTTTTATGTTGGCTATTGGGATTTCAGGAGAAAACAAAGTGAAATGTTTCTTCTTTTAAGATAAAAAAAAATGCAGTCGAAATTCCTACTCAAGAAAAAATAGTTTCATTAAAAAATATATATATATCTATATATTTTTCATGATTACAGGAAATCGCACCAATCCAAAAATTTATTTCAAAGTGAAAAAGGTACTCAAGGATCCAATTGCATGTTTCATTTTTAATAGTATTTTTATTATGACGCATCAAAAGAACTGCAGTGTAATATCAAAATAAAACAGTCACTCATAACTTCAAACTAAACAAATGACAAGTTAATAAGAACATTCCTGGGCTTGTTTCCAAAAACAGCATTGAGATCCTGTTTTTGATTTCGGTAATTTATTTGCATGCAAGAACACAATGTATGAAGCAACAATTGTTTTATTTTTGAAGCATTTGTTAAAAGGGCAGACAGACACAGCTAATTATTATAAGGGGAGACGTATGTTCCTGTTGGTCTCAAATGCAAGTTGTGCCACTTCTTGATTACTTCATTTTTATTTTGCAGATATTTTTGCATAAACCTGAAATGTATTATTGGCCAAAATGCTTGTAGAAGTACAAAAATGTGTAAATATTACAAAAATTACATAAATATTAAATAAGTAAATATTGGTATGTATGCAATTTATTACTGCCCACATAGAAAAATGCTTCACGGGAGTGGCTGTCTGCGTGAAATATAAACAATAAAAGATTAAGTCAGGGAATTCCATTAAAAGTGATGTTGCTTTACAGTTCTAGTAGGTATTTCTAGTCATGTTATGCTGTAATGGTGATGGTAAAGTATGATGACAAAAATAAAGATTGACAAAAATTTATCAAATTATTATGAATAAAGACATGCGAAATGGGTCGTAGCACCAGTAGCTTAGTCCACATTTTTCTGATCCACAAGCACAAACCCTAGGTTAAGTACACACAAACCATAGGATAAGTCTAGCATAAGTATTTATGGAGTTATTAAAGTAGAAACTGACCCCCAAGACTCCCTCTCTTTGGCTGAATTTGAAATTGCCCCACCTGGATCTGTATTCATAGATTCCATTGGTTTTCCCCTGTTACTCTGATTTTGTATTAGTAATGCTTTTTTGATTAATCATGTTTTATAAATGCTATTGTAGGTCAAGCTTGTTTTTAATTCATTTATAAAATTATAAGTCAAATGCAGCAGTAATTCTGTTAGGAAAAATAAAACAAACCGTATTTATAAAGTTCCAGATTTGTTTTGAAACAATGCAAGTGTGATCGGGCCACATGCTCATTAGCTCTGTGACGTTGGTTTTAATTTAATAAACATTAAATTCAGTTCCTTTTGTACTTGTGTTCAGTCCCTGGCTCCCCCTGTGTGACTTCTTCCATGATGTGAGATCCTAAAGGAACTGTTTTTCTTCAGGTAATGAGGTCAGTCATGTGTGGGGTTCGGTCTATTACTGTGACCTGGTCTGTTGTTAATACATTTTTTTTTCTTACCCAGGTCTTTCACATCAGTATCCCATTACGGCCCAACTATTAACCAGAAACCCAGCAAACGTGAGATGTTAATGGGGTTTGGCTTGGATGTTCAAGCACCTGTGCCAAGACGCAGCGGCTCCTCGCTCACTGATTCGCGTCTCTGTTTTAGGCGGCTCCTTAACACGCCGCCTTCCAGCTCCAAAGCGGGGCCAGCGATGCCGTGAGCTAGCGGCCAATTACAGAGAGACATGATGATGATGGCGATGCACTCATGGCTCTCTGCTTCCTGAGGCGACGCAGCTGGCAAACATCCGCAGTAAAAATGCAACGTGTTTAATCAAACGCCACGGCAGTGAATGGTAAATCCATGAGCGCCACCAGTCACTCCTTACTGGCCAGCATTACAGAACATAATTACAGGGGGCTCTTTGTCTTTTCCATCCACAACAGATGGTTCCGCAATGAGATGAAAAGGTGACACAAACCATATATTACGTAACTCCTGATCCCATCCGACTCTCAGCTGCAGTTATATGAGAATGATTTTTTCCATATATAACCTGTTCCTCTTTTATTTGTTAAACTCCATACAAGTCAAACTCAGAAATTATATTGTACAAATTTTTTTTTGTATATGTAACACAATACATAATATGCATTCTCCATAAGAATTATTAGTATTGTGAATTTTCCCATGCTGTAAACAGAATGAGGTTTTGTTTTTTCGAATTACTTTTCTAGTCTGAGAATGGAACGCGTGCTATTATTGTTAGCTTTTAGCATACAAACCCACTGAAACGCAAAATGGTTGAAAGGAGTGATTTAGCAGTCACTGAACCCCCATAACATCTGCTTTTAGGAAAGGAAATAAAACAAATATTAGTAAGAAACATAAAGCAGAACAAATTAGCATTTGCTCTGAAATAGCTGCGAGAGAGCCATGGTAAATGCTCAAGCATTATAATGAAGTTCTTAAACAATATTTTATTTTTACTTTTTTTTTAACCTTGGAGAGACATTAGTTATGTATGACTGGAAATGCAGTGAAAGTCTGCAGTGAAACTCTAGTAAAAATAAACATTACAGACGTCCAAAGCAGTTCATACCAGGCTTTTTGAGTTTTTTCTACTTTGGCCATTCCCTTTAAATGTATGCTTGCCTTGTGATGGACTGGTATCTTATCCAGAGAGTCTCATACCATGTGTTTCTAACTGGGGATTGTGTTAGGTCTTCATTAAAATATAGCGGTAACAGCAGAAAATGTATCTTGGTTATACCTTTATGTTAGATATATGCCGCATGTTTAAATAGAATTATTTATTCTACGCATTTTAGCTAAATCTGACTTAATGCATTGTAAAACTTTCCAGTGGCTTCCAGTTGTGTCTGACTTGTTGCACTTTGGACGTGGACAGGGTAGAGAAATGCTAATTCCTTTCAGATGACAGCATTTGTGCTAATCTCTTAACAAAAAAACACATAGGCGTACACCATTAATTCTCATGCTATCATCTTCTGTAATAGAACATCAATTTACCGGCATACAGCACAGACTTTCACCAGAAATGTAATTACTAGGACTGTACCAATTACAGAAACGCACCCAGCAAACGCTAGATATATTTGAGGGACAGCTGAATGAAAACATACTTAAGATTCAAAACAAATTTAGCAAAAAAATAAATAAAAAATCAGCAGCTGCCCCAAAATAAACCTGACATTGTTATTATACATATACTTGTTCAACAACTGCATTCTTCTCTGCAGAGTCTTATTTCCAGCCTCCTTTATTACCTTTAGTAAGGAGTTATCTTTTATTTATCTCTCATGTGCACTTAGCATTCTTCAGTGACATTCCTATGAACTGTTTGGTTATGTAGCATGTTTGTTCTGGCAGAAAATGTCAATGGCTGGTATAGGAACTGTGTTTTGATATATATAACTCGTCCACTAGACATGCTATTCAGAAACCTGTGTGGAGTGTTCTTACTTATAAATACATGCGAGCGCAGTTCAAAGGTTATAAAAGTTTAGACGCATTTTTTTGGCTGGTCATGTTCATAGGACTGGTGTATGGAAAGTTTACGACAGAGTGGTTCCTAATTGTATCAAAGGTGAGAGTTTTATCCTTATTTTATTAATGCTGCAATGTGTGATGACAGACAGACAGTAGTAAAACAATGTGTGTAAATCAATTTTGATATCAGCATTTGGCTGGGAGATACAGTTAAATATTTGATCATGATTTTTTCCATATCAAATGATATCAATAATTATCACGATATAATTCATTATTCCTTTACTTAATTGCTCCATTTTTACTTAGAATTTGCCCTTAAACAGGTTCAGAACATGAAAAAAAGGCGACAAATGGAATTGACTGCAAACTGAAATCTAATTTTAGTACATAATCATACAAAAGTACATAAATCATGCATATAAATAATATACAAACACATGTATTCAGTGGCCTGCAAATTTTGCCATCTTACCAGCTTTTTCCCGTACAGTTTTTATTAGATTTTTGTATCAAATCTAGCCATAGTTTCCTACACTTAATTATAGTGCATTTCAGAGCAGAATAATTAACAAGGAAGTCTGCGGTTTATATAAATTACAGGATCTGCAAGGGCCCTGGAGTGTAGTGCAACTCATAAACGGAGCCTGCATCTGGAGCTCTCTGTGCCCAGTGGTTGCCAGTGTGGGACCGTTACTGTGAAACCCACAGTGTCACTGCAGTCTGTCAAACTGCATGGTCTGCTATTCTGCTACATTACAAAAAAATATGTAACAGAGGCTCACAGACAGGCTTTGGCATATTTGCTGTATAAACTGGCCCGCCAGACCAGCACTTAATTTATCCTCTTAATGAATCTGTTGCCTCTTTGTTTCAGACAAAGGTGTGACTTTTATAGTTTGCAGTTAAATTAGAACATTCTTCTTCAACCTTCTTCCACTTCTCTATCTATAGAGTGCATACAGAGGGATAAATGCACTTATCCAGACAGTCAGGTATGTCAGATCGCTGCATATATCTCCTAAATAAATAAAAGATTCTATTTGTACTGCTTCCTTGCCAGCCACAATTTATTTTTCTTAAAAGAAGACTGAAATTAAGACCTCTGTCGACTTCCTTGTTTTCACCCAGCATGGCAGGCCTGCCGAGGTCCCAAGGTAGGAGTAGATTAGCAAAGCTTAGTGGACTGGAGCAGATGTCAAGGTGGGGCTCTGAGGCATGGACCATGACACCAAAAAGGTGGAAGAGGTGGCTTGGGTAGCAGTCAGTGATATGAAATTCTTCATTCATGGACAGGCATCTTGATGCTTATAGCAACCTCTCAGAAAAATGTATGCATGTCATATAATAATAAATTGAACCGAATAAGTAAATATGAAGCTGCGTTTAATATTTGTATAATATTTGTTTGTTTTTGTCTATATACGTGCCTGCACAGACATGCAGTGCAAGCAGTCTCTGGCACGTGACCCACAATCGATTATCATTTTGTGTCAGAGAAGTGCTCAGGTCCATGCGATCACTAAAATTTGACCATTGCATGTTACCATTTGCAGGCATTGCACATGCAGTAATTAAAGTGACCCATCTCGAAAGCATTATGTGTTCTGTGATTAGTGCACATTTATGTCACTGGAACCGAATGGTACAATGTAGGACAAGAGAAATTGGTTCTCCGTGCTTCCTTTTAAGAGTAGGGTATTAGTTCACTGCTTTGTCTCATACTGGATTACTATGGTGCAGACATTAAATATGCCACAGGCTGTATTTAAATCAGGGGGTATTTATTCGTTTATATGAGCAACACTACAGTGATATTCTAAATAAAATGTTAATGGTTTCATATTTATTATTTAACCTCTATAAATACATAGCAATAGATGACCTTTCTTGTAAATTTTTATGTGCAGAATTGAACTATAATAAAATAAACCAGTATAAATGAAACCAAGTTAAGGCCTTGGGATGGATAGTTAAAATTATATCAGTACTATGTCTCCTATCAATTCCATCTTCCAACCTCTTATCCCAGTTTAGAAATGCCAGTTCACTTGACTGCATGTCTTTGGCGTGCGGGAAGATACAAGAGAACTCAGATAAAACTCTGCCCACAGAGAGTAGAGAGACGATTCAAATCCCCAGTGCTGGAGGTGTTTTTCAATTCACTGAAAGTACTTAACTGATTTCTTGATGCAATTTTAGACACAAAGTTATTTTATGACGCTATATAACAGCAGGACTAATAATGCTGATTTTCTTTCGTCAATGAAGATGTCGGTAATTTCTATGCTGAAGCACATGAACGCAGTCTGTCAACATGAATAGCACACATATATGTGTGGGGGAGCTTTTTCTTTAATGTCTTGCACAATTTCTGTTTTTTCTTGAAATTTTCAGTAATCATTTTTCTGTGATTTCAGTCTGAATGCTCTTCAGTGGCTGAGGTCCTGGGCGTTGAGCAGATATGTTCAAATGGGTATGCTAGTTTTAAGACATTCTCAAGACTAGGTGTCACATCCCGATCACGCCCCCGACGAACAGAGCGCAGTACCTAATCGGCGGAACCGCTTACACCTGGAGAGGCAGCTTTAAAAGGCTTCGCCCCGCACTCCCCGGCGCGAGGTATTGTTGATGTTCATGCGACATACTGAGCATTTATCTCTTTGTCTTCTTTGCAGACCTAGCCCAGTCGTCCCGTGTTGGTCCCGGTCCTCCACACTCCCCCGAATCCCGCCTGTGTCCTCCTGCCCCGTGTCTGGTGATCCCCCTCAGCTTGACTTCCCTGGCTTCTCTGACCTCTTCCTTTGTGCCCCGTTTACGCCTCCGGATCGCTCCCTCCAACTCTGTTTGCCTGATTCCAAATAAAGTCCCTTCCCACAAAAGTCTCCGATCTCCCATGTGCTCTGTCCCGTGACACTAGGGCTCCACACACATATATTTTTATTTGCTCACAAACATCATGACCAGAAACAAAATGTCAAATCAGGTCACATTTGATTACATCTTCACTGTAGGCTGAATATTCCATTTACCCAGAATACTTTAACAGCTCTTAAAACCTACAACGCCTCAAGTACATCTTGTCTGAGGAAGGCAGCAGACATACAGTACAATGATAACAAAAATAAGAAGTACTGCTTGGACTGGAATAGGAATGGACTAGGAATGTACAAAATAGGATTATGAAGGCAGGACAAAGCTGTAGTGGCAAGACGACAGAAAATGGCAAGGCAGTGAGGGCAGGATGGGGTGTCTTAGAATGTGACATTGACAAGGGTGCAAACTGATGACTACTGCTACTTTTCTTGTTCAGCTACTGTAAATATATTACTGTGAATACATGTCTTAAGAAGAAATAGTTCATAAACATTGAGAAAATAGGAGTCCAAATATTCCTGTAAGAAGTGATATTGTGTTTCAGGGTAGTGGTCAGTTTAATGATGAGTGTTCGCCGACTATAGGTTGAGCAAATGGGTTTAGGATCTTTTTGGTTGATGTTTCTAATTTAATAGAATGGTCTTCTTGGCTATTGTTAACACGATTAGTAGAAATGGCTTAGTCTGCTGGGACACCCCATCACAGCTCTCAATAACGCGACACGGTGGGGAGGGGGATGCTATGGAAGTCCAGAATGACGCAACAGGTGGGCTGGAGCAAATGGCATGAGTATAGTCACCTGATGCTTCTGAGCAGTGTATTCATGTATTGGTAATATTTGTTTCTTTTACCCATCCATACATCCATCCATCCATCCACCCACCCACGTTCTAAGTGATTATCCCAGTCATGGTCACAGTGTTCTTTTGTAATTCTTTTAACTAAATGTGAGTTTAATTGTACTTCTTTTTTTTACCTGGTTGAAGGTCAGGAGCAAGCCGTCTTTGAATACATGCACAGGCTGGACACTCCTCTCTCTTTCTGTACTTTTTCTGCTGATTTTGGACACAACATTGTGCCATAGTTGGATGAAAATGAATGGTGACGACTTGATAAGGTTTAGGTTATGCTAACTAAGTTCTTTAAAGTTGCAGTGTTTTTTTCCACAAATGTCTGTGATTGGTTACGTCTTTGACAAGCATTTCTTGAGCCTGATGTTATTTTTCCATATCAATCTACATTGAATGGATACTAAGATGTACATACTGTAACTGATATAAAAGAAAGTGCTATAGTTGTAAAAGTTCTAGTCCACCATGTAATTTTATTTTCTGAATAGATGACAGCTTGATTTTAGTTTTTCCCCTGTAATTAGTAATGAAGTCACTGCAGAAATGAGCTCAGTGAATCAGTCTGGGGTGGATTTGCAGGGGTCATACAGAAGAGGCAGTTGTCTTTTACAAACACCTTCGTCTTGAGTGTGGAAAGTCACCCTATTAATGAAAGTGATAATATTCCATCTTGAATAGACTGAAATAGTGGGATGAAATTGAGCTTAAGCAAATCTTTTAGATTGGGTGATATGCGAGTGCCTACATATTTGATGGACTGGGCAATTTGTAGGAGGAGTGAATCCTCAACTCCAGCATTGTGTTTGATGTAAGGTGGACAAGAGACAGAATTTTGGATGTCAACCGGTTAACATTGTTGGCCAGACACTTTGCCGAATGCTATAGGGAAAGGCCCAATTAACTCCATCAAAGGCCCTTTCAGCCTTTAAGATGCAGTGATAGTTTGGGTTATCTTGAGAGGGCTGTGATGTTGGATGTGATGAGGTGTATTAAGCTAACATGTCTATGCATATTTAGTGGAATGTCTCCGTTTAATGAAGTTTCTGTCATCTGTGTGTATAAGTGATGAGGTTATAGATTTTAATATAATTGTTAAATCTATCATCTTTATGTCTGTATTAATTAGTGATAACAGTGAGAACAGTAGTATGAGCAATAATATGGGCAGTAATAAAGGCAGTACTCGTATAAAAAGGCATGGCATTGAAGAGTTCGAATTTCATTTAATGGACCAAAGGAGTGCTTATACTGTAGAAGTGCTTATAGAATTAAACTGAGTGATTTATTGCTTGGCATGAGATGTGCTCTCATACATACCTCTCCTGATATTGGATTCAAGAAATTCTCTCTGAATGTTCTGTCGAAGTGAAATATTCATTTGGAAGGTACTTATTTCTTCTGATTATAAGCCACAATACAGAGATTAGGATAAAAACTTCTGAAAGTGTTGTTAATTGTTCTAAGATGATATTTCCAGATTTATCTGTAATGATTTTTCTGTATTTTTGTAGTAAGTTTGACACAAGTTTCCCAGTTTTATTACAACATCTGAAATTATATTGCCACAGTCAAACAAAATAAAGATCTGGTTTTTGGTTAATGATATTGTTCAGCTCATAAAGGGTTTTATAGAGACCTTTGAGGAGAGGATCTCTAACTGCAGAGATTGTCTTTACCTCCTTTTCTTCTTTTGGGTGCAAAAAGAGATTTTTCCCTCTCATTGCTACCATAACTGTTTCACATACTGCACATTCCAATATTATTGGTACATATTGGTCTCTAAAAATGATGCCCATTCATGTTGAATGTCACTGAGGAAGACTCTGAGTAATGAGGTGTTGTAACACTGGGCGTCAAGTGTGTGAATATACTAGAAATGTAATACTGATGAGGGAACGGACCGAAATTATAATGCTGTGGATGATTAGATCCATCAATCCATGTGTAATAAAGTTAGCGGTTAGAAAATAATCAATATATGAATAGGATTTAAAATATGAAGAGTAATAAGAGTATTTTCGATTGTCTGGGCTATGAAGCCTCCAAATGTCTACCAAGCGGAATCGTTTTATAAGCCGATTTATAGTTTATTGACAGAATTACCCTAGGATACACATCATCTTAATGTAGATGAATAACAATTGAATGCTGTTCGGTTTGATTGAGGAGTTGAGAGTTAAATCTGATCCAGATAATTTACACAGCTGCAGCTGCACAAACTCCTCCCTCCACCGCTTAGTCCAGCTGCACCTGTAATGAAAAATGTCACATTACAGATGGGCTGTAGAGGCCTTACATCTTTCAACTATATGGGCACCCATTTTTGCTTGTGCCAGTGCTTATATTTGCTTTTGTACAGTAGTCCCCTGGTATAACGGGGTGATGCATTCCAGGCCGAAACCATCCACGGGCCCCACATATAATTTTTGTGTACATGCATATGGTAAAGTTTAATTGATAAATTAAGCACAATGAACCATTGCCAACATTACACGCAGTAATTATAAATTATGTTATTATACAGCACTGTAGAGAACTACACTCTCTCACTCTTTCTCTTCAGTGAAAGGAATTTTGACGTTTTAGCCTAATTCTGAAGAGATGAGAGAGCTATGAAAAAATATCATGCATGAAGGGATGACAGAGCAATGAGAATCATGCTTTTTTTTATACATTTTTATAAAACAGATGCTGCGATAACACGGCAATGAATGTGAACAGTGATAATGCAGGGAAGCGGGGTATGGGGACTAAGGGACATAAGCAATGTGCTAGGAATGGGCTGGCGCATTTCATCATGTTCCAGCCTGTACTCTCTTAGCGCACAGTTTGAAATTTTTGAGGCGTTTATTTCTAGAATTTTTCCATTTTTTTTGGACCGTGGTAAACCATGGATAACTGAGCCAACGACGATGCAGGGGGTCCCACTCTACTTCGCAAAAGTAATAAAATGAACAGCTACTACTCTAAAGAAATTGAAAATCTGATCTACACAATATAGGATCAACTAGGATATAATGGAAAAAAGCAATCCTTTATTCGGTAACACTTTACTTGAGGGGGCACAAATACATAGCGACAACTCAATTACTACTGGAGTTCAAATCATGGACAAATCATGAACAAATATAGTAACTACTTGAGATAAAAGATGCATTCATTAATGATGAACAAATGTGAGAGTATCTTGTTATTCATTACTAGTTCCTTCAGTAGTTCCTTCAGTAGTTCACAAGGTTTACAGAATTTACAGATAACAAATAGTAACAAATTTAATAACTGCTTGAGGGAAAAGATGTCACGACTCATTAATGATGAACAAACGAGATCATTATGTAACTTAGTTTGTGGTTAATTAATACATAAGTAATAGCATAATACTACATTATTTGTGTACCCCCAAGTAAAGTCATTTACTATTGATTTATAAATACCAGCACCATTTTAAGGTCAATTCTCAAAACTGGGTGCCAAACAAACTCCTTCCCATTTCGTTTGGCTAATTTGCCCAAAATAAGAACTCTGTGGGGATTCTATCTCCCAGCTGGACTGGAAACTTCTGGGGACTTCTGGGCATTGGACAGAGAGCTCTGGTCTGATCCACTCGGCAGGCTGCTACTGTGACTCTTACCAGGAGGCCTGAATATGTGAAGATGGTTTATTGAACTGAATACGTGATGATGATAATGTCAATAATACAACTTACTTTTCATGCTAGGTGTATCTGTAAGCTGGTACAGAATCCATGAGCTGAGAAATGACATTTCTCCTGAACACTATATATATTATTAAAACAATGCAGGCATAGACCACTGCAGATATTTTGTTCATTGCAGATTCAATCATCTTGCACAGCCACAAAATTATGCCGCAAGTTCTTCCATGTTTATTTAGTTTTGTTTACTCAAGCATGTTTAGTAAATAATTTAAGCTGGGTATCTCTTATTCCACTAATAAGTCCCTATCTGCAGCCATAATGGTATGTGCAGGTTCTGTCCATGAATTTTACCACAGATTAAAGGCCAATTTGGGCTGGAGTGAATAAATGACTACAGACTACAAGTACACTTATACTTCATTTTCAGTTTGGTCTTCAAAGCTGGATGGTGAAAGTAAAGAAAATCAAATGCCAGCAATAGAAAATGCCTGGTTAAGTGTTGAAAAGAAAAGGAAGGAGAAGAAAACATGGAAGTTGGAAGTGGTCTGTGTTTGTGTAGAAGCACTTAGCTCAGATGTCAGCTGAGAAGGCAAGAGAAAGCCATAAAGGCACCCTGTGCTGTTAATGGTACTGGAGGCTCTAGTGCGGTTGTCCTTGCGATGAATCAGTAATTTCACAAGTTTTAAGAAACATGCACTATAATTCCATTCCTGACCCTCAAAAGCACAAAGTTAGAATTCATGGACAGCTATATTATCCTGGCTGTGCTGCGTGCCCTTCTGTATACGTAAAAAAGTACAATGACATGTGATCTACACTAAGACCTTCAAACTCACTATATGCTTTTGCTGAATTATTTACCATCACATGCCACAAATGTCAGTGGATGATCACGAATGGTTTGCGGGCATTTGGCAGCAAGGTGTTTCATCAGGCTCTGATTAACATCTAGGGTAATGTGTTTCTTAGAAAGCCTATCCATTGCTGAGAATGCGCCACAGAGGCTTGCTCCAAAGATCACACCAGATAGATAAGATGCTGAATACCTTTAATCCTCTTTTTATCCTGTTAACTTGTAAAGAGCTTCATGTACAGACCAACCACAGGGATCTTAGTGTGATGTCAGGAAGACCACACCTCCAGGGAATCCCCGACCGGGCTTGCCTTCCTGAAACACGGAGTCTGCCTGAGTTACGTGTTTTCTCCACCGGTTTTTCCGGTCTTCCCGGTTCTTGTGCACCCTTGCCTCTCAGCTGATTCCAAGCTGCTCTAATCAGTGGAGTCTATTTCAGTTTGTCACTCCAATGGGAGATCTGCAAGGTTTGTCCTGAGTTTGAGCGTTTTGTTTCTGTCTGTCTTCCTGGCTTTCTTGACCCCGCTTCCATCCCCAGATTCTGAGACGTGCCTGGCCCCGCCCCCCCCCCCCAGGGAGATGTTGATGGTGATATGGTTTGTGTGTGGGGGTTTTGTGGGGGTGGGGGAATTAAAGAG
>JAODKC010000095.1:12771144-12786987 GCA_026777985.1 Mormyrops attenuatus | reverse complement strand
TGGTTTTGTCTGTCTTCCTGGCTTTCTTTCCCCCGCTGCCCTCCCCCGATTCTTAGCCGTGCCTGCCCCCCACCCCCCCCCCCCCAACATAATAATGATCATATTCATATGTTGTGAATGTCCCTTTTTGTGCGGTGACTGAAAATCAAAAATCGGTGAAGAATTGTTAAAAATTGCATCACCAATTTTTCATACACTGATTATATGGGAACACAACCAAATTCTTTATGAGACATGTATTCATATACATGATGATAAACTTAACTTCAAGAAGAAGCACACATACTTGTCTGATTTAAGGTAACAAATCACCAAAATAGGCTTGTAGGATGAATACAATGAAAATTATTGAATAATGTGAAAGGCTGTGCAGGTAGAACAGAATTACTGTTTCTCATATTAAATTGGTCAGGTTCTATCTAATGAACTAAATACTAGCCAAACAGGAAATATGATTTTTCTGTAAATATAACTAGTGTGTTATTCTTATGAAATATGTTTAATTACATGAGTGGTATAATATAAATTAATAAGAGATATGTTTATAAGACAGAATTAAGAATAACGATACATATAATTATGCACAAGATGTTCATCATAATGGGGTTTAGACAAGAAATGTGAGTTATAATCAGTGTGCGAAATGTAGGGGGCCCCTGAAAGCCCCCTGAAAGAGAAATTTTTGATTGGTATTGCGCAACAATAGGGAGATGGCCCCCCCGAATATTGATGGGTATTTCACACACTGGTTATAATGATATCACTCCTATACTTAGTGTTCCTCTTTATACTATAAGAATGTTATAGTCCTGAGCCAATGTTGCATCACTTTGTGACATAGTAACACATAACACTTTACTTAATTCACATCAATAATACATTAATGTTTGATAACACCGAGACATTACAGGTTGAGAAGATCACTCACTTAGATTCTCAGCTGTTGCAAGGTTTTTTTTTCTTTCAATAAAACCCTGATGATAACTGGTAGACTCTGTCGTATTTGTGGGTAGGTAGGAGCCCAGGTGCAGGAGAGAACCCAGCCAAAGGAGAAAGGGCTTCTCAGCAAGCACGAACACACTTCAACTCATACCTCAAATATCCAGATTCTAATAAGCTTTCCATCTGTCTACCATTTGCTAAAAGAACATTTGTTCTGTGTAAGGCACCTCTGTCTGAGAGTGTGGTAACTATTGGTGTTTATTTGTTTTTTTTCCACACACTATCTGCCTGGGGTAAAAGCGTGTCATTAACGTCATGTTAACTATACCCATATTTGGACTTAGTAAAGAGTGTTATTGTGAGTCATCGATCTGCCCCCTGATGTGTCAGAAAGAGATGCACAAGCATGGAAAACATACAAAAAAAATTCTCTGGATCTTTCCACCTGTTTGTTTTTCACACTCCATAGAAGTACAAAAGCATACTCACTGTATTACATCTTTTGGAACCTTTGAAACCTACTTTGAATGAATGGATTTGAACACAATAATGCCTGTGCAGTTTTCTCCTCTTCTGGGTGTCATATACTGAGCCTGCAAATGTGATCATCAGTCATATACTGTCGTGACTTGAGGCACGATGGACTTGAGGGCAGGGGATATGGCAAACAAAAAGGGGGTTTATTGAACTATGTGAACAAAGACTGGAAACAGTTTCACGAGGGATCAAATAGCAAGACTGGCCACAAGGAGGGGCACAGGCCACAGGAAAGTTTGACGTCAATAACCAAACTGGGGCACACGAGAATGGGAAGCACGTATATATGGGACTAACAAGGGAGCTAACAAGAGGCAGCTGGGAGTGATTTCCACATGTAGGTTAAGAATGTGAGGCAAGACAAGGGATAAACAAGTAACAGACGTGGCTTGTTAGGGCCATGACAGGGAGGAGACAGGCAGGGATATGACATATACCTTGGGAAACATGAGTAACTATGCTGTCCAGCAGCCAACGGAAAATGGAAAGTAGAAGTCAACAGGTTGATCATTAAATCATGAGTGTAATAAAAGTGTATTGTGTTATTCTCAAGTCACTTTCTGCACATGGACACTCCAAGAAGAACTCATGGTCCATCCTCCAAGAAAGATAAGTTGCAATCCACTCTTGATTTAGCTGTTGTAGTAGATAATAGGACTAAGGGTGTTTAAGTAAGTGATATAAACTAAGTTTTAGTAATATTGCACTTTTAAACTCAGTTATTTTTGAATCTGATCTGGAGTGTGTTTCCCAAAAGCTTCGTAATGCTAAGTAGTTCATTATCTACGAATTAAGATGAACTGTTAATTGGCAAGTTTTTCCTGAATCCCTTCATAACTGAAGTAGATCATAATCTTGAAAATTTACAAGTGCTCCAAGCCACTCGTTATTTTCAGACATTTTTTATTTGAACTTTTGCCCGCTGTTCTGTTACAGAGATGCACAGATCACTCAAAGTAGATCACAAAAACACATTGACACTCAATTTTTGGACAACGTACTAATGCTGTTGATGATCATGTAGTAATAATAATGAGGTCAATGTTACAATATAAAGGTATAAATTTATAGCCTACATAACGCAAAAAATGGGCGCATTGTCTTCACACCATTCTGCAGAATTGCAATTCGAATTTGAATATAAGGAAGTAGAATTAAAATGCAAGTGATTTCTCATTAAGTCATATACATAGTATAGGTGCAGTGTACATTACATCATCACCCCCCCCCCAACCATGGCCACGGATATTTACGTAATTTTGAGCACATGACTGAAACGTTTGTGCTTGTCACTATTATTCATAATATAATAATGCCACATTTGAAGTGTCATGTATAGAACAAATAATTTAACTGTCTTCTGTGTATCGTGGTGGAAGAGCGTTCCATACAGTCATACAAATAACCCTATTACAACTCATGGAAAAGGACTTTGAGGGCTGAAATAAACCAAATGCATATGGTTAGAATAGGCTAAAAACAATTTGTATCTTACAATCATGTAAACATATAGTACACTTCATTCACTAGTACATATATAAAGTCAATATATACATCTACCATCTAAAGACTAAATCTACAATATAATTATTTATGTTCTGCTAGATTAAATTGCATTATTGTGTTGGTGACTGCACTGAATTTTTTTGAGTTGAATAATTCATATATTAATAACAATTTTCTTCCTGTCATTCCACTTCAAATTCCAGTTGAACATCTAACTGTGTGTGGTCAGTTTAATTAAAATTCCGATAAATGGATGGAATGGGGCACAATCATAAATCATAAATTATGAACAACCACAATGAGCTAACAGATTAGACTTGCTATGTGTTCAGTCACATCCTTTAAATTGGGAAGGTGGATCACCCCTCAGGACATGCAATGGCAACTCAACTGAAGACGGCATTTGAGACAGCACCGCCCAGGAAGCCAAGCTGCATGTCTAAATGCTGTTTCGAAGGAACATGGACCCTTAGGACCTTCTTAGTAACGAACAATTCATAGGCAAATACAGGCTGGCCTGGGCTGAAATAATGAGCCTCCTTCGCCTGGTGCAGGATAAATTAAAAAGAGAAATACGGCAGAATTTTGCCCTCACTCCACTGCGCAGCTTCTGACAGCTCTGTTTCTATGCCATTGATGGGTACTTTAAGACCATTGGTGATGCACACGGCCTCAGCAAGGCTGCTGTGTCCATATGCATGCATGCATTGATCACATTTCTATTGCACCGTGCACGCAACTACATACAAGTTCCAGCTGGAGAGGATGCCTTGTACTACACTGCAAATGGTTTTCATGCCATTGCAGGCAATTTTGGTGCACCGGATGAATCCTATCTGTATCTGTTGAAAAAATGGCTCTTGGCATTATGCTTAAATGTCCAGGTGATATGCAACCATCAAGGACATTTTTTCAGACACTATGACCAAGTGGCCTGGGAGTACACTGATACATATATCTGGTCCTGCTTTGGAGTGTGTCAGATAGCAAAGGATGGTGTGCTCCCTGGTGGCTGGTTTGGTGCTGGCTCCTCTTAGCGAATACCTGCTGACTTCAGTGTTGAATCCCCAAACTGTGGCTGAGGAGAGACATAATACCACACATGAAAGAACACACACTGCTGTAGAGCATGCTCTGGCCATGTGGAAGATACCTGCACAAGTCCTTGGGAGTGCCAAGATTTCCCCCTGAATGTTGCTGTGTTATTGTTATTTGTAGCATGCTGCACAACAATGCAGTAATTATTTTATTAAAATATGTTTTTGACCACCTCCTCAATAAGTCGTATTAAGGCTTCTTTTGAGAAGTGTTACTTCCTGTTCCTATTGCTGCTCACCATTACATTTTGTTTACAAGGAAGCAACATCACATTTTGAGCCCATTAATATATTTTTGACAAATAGGCTCATCGATTTTGGTCTTAATTCCATGTGATTTCATTGAATTTTTAATCAGTTTACATTATTTTTATATTTGCATGTGTCTGATGCGACAATCTCATAACATATTTCACCATTGAAATGCGTGGGATCGATGTTCCTGTTATCGACAGTCTGTGCTTTTCTCATGTGGAGGCTGGGGAGGAGCCAATAAAGTACTATTTAAGGTTTGTTCGGTAATTCTGGAATAATGAAGGGTTTTGGGAAAAACTCGTGGATCTCACTTGTTCTTTACCTACGTTGTTCAGTATCTTGTTTGTTTTTCACTAAGATCGACCGTTTTTGGGGAAACACACCCCAGTTCTGAAGTGGACTCACATTTTTTAGGCCAGCTAATCCCACTGCGAGTTTCAAGTGTTCAGTGGTCTACAGTAGCTGTGACTCCAAGGGGTCAGGGTTCCAATATGGCTGTTGGGAATGCTGGGAAAAAATGTTTCCCTTTTTAGGGGACTGCCACCACACATATTTTAGCCATGCACACACAAGTGAGTCGCATAAAGAATAATGATTAATGGAACAATGGACATTTCACACAGGATGGGAAATGTTCATATACGTATTCATTTGCATGAACCATTTCACCTTTCATCATGGATATTTTGAATTTTCATGAACACATGATAAATTGCACTGATATGCTGGCAGCCTCCTACTGAGGAGCCCAGAACAATTAAACTAATGATTTGTAGCGATTGCAGGAAATTTCAGGCAGAAAAAGCTCCCCACAGGACGGAAGAATCTCAATAGCTGAGGTGACACTTAGCTTTGAGTCAGTATTTGATAAGAAACATTTCATATGCACACACTGTATTTCACGCAGCACAGAGGGCAAAACTCTCTCTCTCTGTCTCACAATCACACACACACACACAGACACAATGTATGTATTAAAGTATTTATGGGGAGTTTCCATTCATGTCTATGGGCATAACCCTAATCCCAACTATGGCCACCCTATGCCCTACCCAGCCCTAACCTTAACCATAAGCAACCAAACAAAATGCAAGACTTTTGGCATGTCTATTAATTAATTATATTATTAGCAGAATACTTCAGCAATTTTGATTGCAGTCCTAGATTTTTATACAATTGAGATTATCCTTGTGGGGAATGAAAAAAATGTCCCCACAAGGTAAAACGTTACAAGTTTTCATTACATTGTGGAGAATTCTGGTCCCCAGAATGTAATAATTACAAAAACACACTCTCACACACAAATTTTTACCGAATCAAACCTGTCCTCTTAATTATGAAGAAAATAATGAAAACAAATATAGTTTCACTTAGTGTTTTCAGTGTAAGAACAGCTGGGTTCCATGTTTCTGTAATTCTGCTATTGCGCAACATAAGAGTCTGTGTTCAACCACCATGCGCTATGGATTCTCTCATTCATATTGAGGTTGACAGCTATGCCATCATACCTATTTATTTAATTTCAGTGACGTTCATAGCTTTAGTAGGTCTGCAAGCTAATAACACAAGACATTTATTTGTTTTCTCAAGGGTAAAAGACAACAACTTTTCTGGGACTTACTGCCATCTTATAACCATGCACATACACTCACTGGCCACTTTTTTAGGCATGGCTAGCTAGAACTCACTTTCCCTACCAGAAAACCTTCAAGATTAGCTGTGAAATTGTGTGTTCTGAAGAGTCTATCAGCACTTTGCTGTTGTACCGAGCTGCTATTTTCGCACTTGTGACGCTCTCAGCCCAAAATTGGCACTTTTCTAGTGGCATTTAGCTTTGCCGATGTTTGGAAGGTTGTGGGTTCAAATCCTACTGTATGTCCACCAAAGTAATGAACCCTGGCTGATGCTGCACTCTGATCGGAAAACCTGCCGTTTCCCTTGTGTACATATGTGTCTGTATCTCTCATAAAGACGAAGATGGGGTATGTGAAAACTACCTGGTTTCCCTATGGACATTAATAAAGTGCCTCTATTCCTTTTTGCTGTAATGAGTCATTCTCCTGTGACCTCGATCATTAACAAGGCGTTAATTGTAACAAAAATACCACTGACTACATGCTTGCTCCGCATACACTTTTCTGTACACTGTAGATGTATGAAGATCTAGGAAGGGTATTCTGTAGAAGCTGGATTAATCACACTGTGTTCAATATCGCTTAGATCATGCATGCATTCTAATGCATTCTAATGTTTCACCAAACTGTAAGTGAACCTCTTGAGTGGATATTGTATATACACTTGACCCTTCCACCTTGTGGGGGTTCGGGGCGTAGGCCCCATGCGATCTGAAAGAACTGTGTAAAATTTGTTGGTTCTCTCAGTCCTCTTGATGAACAAAACAAGCATGTGAGCAGAACGAAGCAAAGCAAAAAGATTTGAGAAACATGAGATACAAAGATCTCTGCGAGATATCAGGTGAAAGGCCGCCATAGGCACGCTCGGCGTCCTCCAAACCGGCACTGGACATATTTTATGCATTTATGAGTCACTAAACTCATTGGTGTCATCTGCTGGCATGTCATCAGCCGCTTTTTCAAACAATTCCCAAACAATTCCCACTTCATTTCTTATGCTGATCCTATAATATATCGAAACCACGATGGCGGAAGTCGTGATGGGGAAAGTCGTGATGCAGAAGGGTCGACTGTCTTCAGTTGCAGCCACATGATTTGCTTTTTGGAGAATCAGTGGCCTCAAAAAAAGCACTTCACCACCTTTTTCCTTATACGGGGGCCTTTCAACCACCCAAGACTCAGGAAACACTGGAATGAACATGTGATCCACGAAAGAGATCTTTTCTCAATTAGCAATTCACAGAGCAACCAATGCAATCAATTTCCACTCAAAGTAAATAAAGATTTATACCGATTAAAAATCCAACATCTCTTTAGCAGCATATTAAGAAATTAAATAATTTTAAGCACTGTCAAAACATACTATACATACACACACACACACACACACACACACACACACATATATGGGTGTGGTGTGTGTGTGTGTATATACTGTAACACTACAAATATTATTGATGAGTGCAATATATTAATGCTACACTTCAGGTGCATTTTTTTTAAAGGAAAATAGTACAATGCAGAATGTGTGTTTTTAATGAAGCAGTTCTTATATATATGCTTTGGAGAGGTGTTGAGGTGGTGCCCCCTCTGGTGGCGGCGACTGTGCAAATCACTGAAACCTGCCTTTCGTGTCAGATACACCTAATAAAATCTTTCCTGGAGTCACCTTCCCCAGAAGTTCTCTTATGTATTACCATAAGAATGTCTTTCATCATCTGGTTCTGGTTAGGCCTGATGATCCTTTCAAACTCTTTGAACTGTTTCTTGTCTCCACTAAATACGTGTTTATGTCTCTGTCTTTCCTTTGCACATGATAACCTTTTTTTCCCCATAAATGGTTATAATACTGATTAGCAACAATGCATCGATAATTTTGTCTTATTAATTAGGCATAAATTGAGACGAATAAACAAATAAAATCTGTGTGGCCCAGGATTCCAGTCAACCCGTGCTTGTTACACTGCTTTCACTACTATTCTGATGCCAGGTCTACAGAAATGAGACAAAATATGTTTGGACACAGCAAAGCTTCCTTTCCTTTGTAGCACATGGTGATTAGAATCAGCGGTGGTCTGACTTTTGGATCATGTGACAGGGATGATAAGGACACTGAAACGACGAGCCAAATTTGTCAAGTATATCACCTGCAGTCTCCTGTCTGATCACCATGCCAGAAAAAATTGTTATATTACAATACATAGAAACGTAGAACATATGCAAAGAAAGTGACTTGCCACTACAATGGAAATACTCGTTACACATGATTTCCCTGCATCCATTTTCTGTAACTACTTGTCCTACTGAGGTCGCAAGGAGCTCGGAGCCTCTCCCAGAGGCTGTAGGCACAAGGCCGGGAACCAGCCAGGATGGGGCACCAACCCATGACAGGGCGCACACACACACCATTCACATCTATTGGTAACTCCAGTTGATTTTTGGACTGTAGGGGGAGACTGGAGTACCCAGAGGAAACCGCATGATGACAAGGGGAGAACATGCAAACTCCACACACAGGGAGCCATGGCAGAGATGCAAACCCTGGTCTCATGCGGCAACAGTCCTAACCACTGCAGCACCATGCCAACCGCTGTACACGATTTCATTATGCATAGTCATTATTAAGGCCGCTAAGGTGCGGAAAGGCTTATCTGGTCAAGTTCGTAAAAGTTTTTGGAACTAGTTTATTTTTGTTTGTCTTGTAACGCCATTACCACAACGGGGTGTGACATTTAGCTCGGCACCAAGGGTGAGAAGACCAGCTGTAAATCACAGAGGCATTGTGAAATAGTGGCAGGGTTAGGGTTAAGAGAAGCATAAAAACTAGACTGCCAGCCAAGTAACTATACGACCTTTAACAGGCTACTGTGTGAAAGTGTAATGCGGATTTAGCGGCGTGGGCTTTTTTGTGTGTTAAAGGATGTTATTGCCAGTCCAGAGAAATCTGTAATGCACAAAAAACACTACATAAGTACAGACTGTGAGAGAGACCATACTTAAATTTCACGAAGCTGCTTTCAGTTAAACACTTCCACATATCTATTAGTCCAACATTACATATTTCCCCTGCTTCTGAAATAACCCTGTCAATGTCTGAGCTGTGACACAAAGGCGCAAATGCAGACAAACACAGGGCAGACATGCCCCTTTCTCAGGGGTCACAGGAAAACTATTTACAAATCTGCTCCCAAAGAAAAAGAGGCAGATACATAAACACTGTTGCCCCATTACCGTCACATCAGTTACATTCTTTGTTTTGCTACCCCTCTCTCCCCTCCCTGCCCCTATACCTCCTTCATTGTTGAATTCTCAATGCCATAACTCTCCTTCTTTCAGCCCCTCCCCCCTTCTTCAGCATTATCCCAAAAAAAGATCCACCCCCGCCTGTTCTGAGACAGCCCGCCTTCCGCTTCATTCCGCGCTCTCCTCTGTCCCATCCCTTTGCATCCTTCTTCAAGCAGAAACTGACTGTCCAATCAGCTGAGTGCGCATGCATAATCTGGAGAAACACACACATGCATGACAGCTGAGAATGGCAAATTATATATACATACTGTAACCAACATTTTCTTTATTTTACTTTCATGTTCAACAATGGCCCATCCCTCATCCGACAATTTCCACGTATATATTACGAAAAAGTACGCTTAACAGCATTTAACAAATGGGCCTTAATGTGTGGCCTTTTCTACCTCCTGTGTTAAACCTGTCTGACCCCTGGCACATCATTTTAGCTGGAATTAAAAAAAAAAAAAACATTAAATTTGAAGAATTCAGAGAAAAATAGTCTGGTAAAACCAATAAACAAATCGGCTAATCAGATCAATAATTGACTTTTCAGGAAAACTATTACGTGAAAATATAAACGCCACAGTAAAAGTTTCTTGGTAAAGAGCGTTATATTAGCCTCATGCTGGATTAGGGTTTGCAGGATAAACACATAATAATGCATCACTTAAAAAATATGCGCAAATGCAATAAAAAGGGGAAAGAAATTAAAAAGAATTAGCAGTCATGTAAATAATTCAACTAATAACTGTTTGTACTTTGAAACAACGTTCTGGCAATAAAAAAGAACAAAGGGGAAATGAACAAAAAAATACTTTCGTGCGTGCACTTAAAAGTATGTGCTGGACTTCTTAAAGGGTTTATTGATGGCTAACTCTAAATCTGTATGCTGACCTTTGCCACAGGGCACCATTTAAACATCTTGTGGGAATCAGAGAAAGGTTTGGTGATTCGGCGTGATGATTTTAGAGTCCGCTTACACCCCTTTGAAAGGAATCAATACAGTGGGCATTATGTCGTTTCTTCAAGCACAGCTGCAGTGCATGATTCGATAAACAGAAACGCATAAAGGTCAGCCTTATTGCCTACTATACTGCAGCCGAATTGAACTTCAGGCTGTTTGAACTTGGATCATCTGTGTTCAGCAAGGGAGAACCAAGCAATAAGAAACTGCTGCTTTTTTGGACTTTATGATTATTTTCTGGTCCGTTTGCTCACAGTTTTTCTATGGCAGAGCCAAGTGGTTAGAAATGGAAACTAAGAAAATGAGGCGCCCAGTCATGCTGGTGTAAGTCATGAAAATTTTTTTTGTGACATCAGTAGTATGCATAAATAAATCAACTGGTACTTTGCATTAGAATCCATAGCAAAAGATCAGATGTAACTATAGAGAGGCTTGCGTTGAGTTGTACTCTGCTCAGGCTCATACAAAATCAAAAGAAAAATCCCGTCCTGATACATGTAGCTGCACTAACAGGAAAAAAATGACTTTCTTTGCTGCAGGTGTAATTGATGAGGTCAGCAAAAATGATGGTCTCTCCCATCATGTGACAAAAGTAAGAGAGAAAAATAAGGACAGGAGAACCTTAGCTATGAGACAAGAGAATGAACTGAATCCATGCTTAAAAAAAGTAAAAAATATGAAGCAAGGGTGATTAAAAATATTGCTCAGTTTTTCTCTGTCCATGCCCAGTGTTTCAGTTGTATGCGTGTGCGATTTGTTTCTATTTAGTTTGCACAGTTTAATCCAGTGCCTTAACAGAATGCCTTGGCTTGATTAGTTTCACATGCTCCTTTCCTGCTGTTAATCTTTTAATTAGTTTTAACATATTCATCCATTCTTTTTTCTCGTTATTTCATCCACAATTGATTATTAACATTATTTTTTGCCTTCTGTTTTGGCAATCTGTAAGTGATAAGACTTCACTGCACATTTTCTGTGGACTAACATCATATGGCAGTAACGTGATTAATCACTTAGAAACCACTGATCCATGCTGCATGCTGTTTCTCTGCCAAGTCATGTTTCACGGCCCATCTCCATATTTTCACTTATTTCTGTGATTATTACAGCCACGTGCAATTAGTGTTGTGCGTTGCAGCATTTTATGTTTACTAAAGGACTGCATATATTTGCAATTCTTTTTATAAAAGTGCATCCATTACAATTATATTTACATTTGTGAAAAGTGTTCAGTTTAGCTCTGTTATTTCTGGAGAATTGCCGTCTATATGATTGGCTATTGATTGGACATCACGTAGCAATAACTGTTCCAGTTTCAATAATACCCAAAGGTCACCCTAAATTCCTTTCACTTGACTGTAGAATGAGTATTAGGTTGCATGTTTCTTAGAAGTTTTGTAAATGGAATGAAGCCATTCCTCCCCACCACTCACCTAAAGTACAAAATGTTGTTTATTCCAAAGCTGTTACACTACATGTATAGTTTTGAAAAGCCAACAATCTGAACAGTCCGATGGGGTATGTTACAGTCTGAAGGGGTAGGTTAATGTCAGGTGCAGAACAGGGCAGTGAAGACTGATGACTAAGGTGTCCCTCTGATGAGAAATATGCTGTTTAGACCGTGCAAAATGCAACTTTGTATTAACTGAACCAATTTAGTTCATTCCTGATAGTTCCTTGCTGACTGTGTTACATTCATAGTCTTTTTCTCTGATCCATTGAAGCCAGATCATTGAAATCAGCATCTTAGAGTGCAGTACAACCAGATTATTGATTATTCACTGCTGACATAAGTCACTGACGCTGACTTTAACTAGCAGTAAAATCTAAGGGACAATTTGCAGTTATAAATCCACTGAATAGAGTTTTATACATGCCTTGTGATATATACTGTGAATTTTTTTTTTAATCCTCTAAGGTTATAAGATTATATGGAAATTAAAAACAAAAACATATACGTGTAAAATCTAATATTTTGCTTCTAGATCTTATATGACATTGATATGACAATAAAATACTTTATTACCAGATTGATGTATACACCCTAATATTTATTTTTAAAAAAGTAAATAGAGAAAAGATACCACACATGCACTGACATCATATCAATGTCAAGTAGTGAAGAAAACAGGAACAAATAAATATGCAATGATATTACATATTTTTAAATATTCACATCTACTGATAGATCTACAATCTTACTCAAATCAAAAGATAAACTTTCATGTATCTAATTCATCGTTTGTGTCTTTGTTATGCTTTGAAAGACAAAAACAATTGCAAATCATAAAGTATATTCCTATTATGACTGTTTAAATAAATTCTAGGATTAGTGGTTGATTTTTGTGCCAAAATATCCTGAGAAGTAAATATTCATGTCATATACATAACAGAATGAAATTGCATTCCATGTTATTGATATGATTATATTTACATTATTGAAATTATACAATTTGTAGCATATCAATAAATTAACAAGTAAATCCTTAGAAAAAGTCTAGACATATATGCTATTTAAGTAATGTTATTCATATACAAATAAGTTTATGATTAAGCAGATCAATTAGACATAGCTCATTAACATTTCATTGAACCAGCATTTTTCTTGACCATAAATTACTGGGTGTAATAACAGCTGAGTTTGCTGCTTACAAGGGATGCTCATCTCATTTAAGCGTCAGTCATTCTCACAACTATGAGAAATGTTTCTGGGTAAGAAAGTCTGAGGCTGATTGTGAAATGGTCGGGATGGAGCGCCACCAAATGCGAGCTTCTCCACTTCTTCCTCTCCCTTTCAACCCTCCAGATCCCACAAAAGGTTCCATACAATTCCTCTTTTTAATAACTCCTTTGCTGGCCCATAAAGTGAAGATGTGCTGTGAAAAACCCAGATGTGTTTGCGACCTCATGAATAGCCATCACATCACACCTTGGATGGAGCTTAATCCCAAACAGCTGAGGCAAGTTTAGGCCACCAAACCAAACCAGCTTCCTCTTAATGGAAACAGACCCTGAAACGTATCTCAGACACCAAAATATACATCAGAGACTGATCAAAACGTACTAAGCTGTCAGGAGATTTAACCCACGATGGTCTAGTACAGTGTTTCCCAACCCAATCTCCCTCCCAGCTCCCTGCCATATTATTTCTTCCTATTGGAAGCTGTATGTAGGTGGGTAAGGGAAGCTGGCGGAGTGGTCACCCAATGCATAGACAGGCACCTACCTCATAGACTGCAGTGGTTAGTTCGAGCAGTATGTCCAAGCGTAAAGCTCTCAGTGCACTGCTGGCTGCTGGATGACAGGGAGCGGCGAGAGGATCGTTGGAATCGGCTCTTGCGGTTGAAGTAGCTCCCCGCGGTCCAGGTCCGCTGCCGATTGTGCAGGTACTCCTTGTAGTTCTTGGTGAGCAACGTGTAGAGGAAGGGATTGATGCAGCTGTTGCTGTAGGTGAGACAGGTGGTCAAGTAGTTGATGTTGCGCCTGGCTTTGCTGGACAGAGATAAAGAAGGGTGGAACTGTCCCAAAAGCTGCCAGATCCAGAAGGGCAAAAAGCAGGCCCAGAAGAGCAGCACGATTGTAAAGATCAGGTACAGCACCTTCTGGTTAGGCAACTTCTTCGTCTGCTTGAAGATCTCTGTCTGACTGACCCAGTATGTCCGGGCCAGGCGGATGTAAAGGTAGCCAATGATCATTCCGGGGGCCACGATGCTTGTGCAGAAGAGGAAGGAGATGTAGATCTTGTAGGACAGTTGGCTAAGAGTAGGCTGGCACATGATCTTGTTGCCCACCGGTATGAGCTGGATTCTGATGATCATGGGCAAGGTGAGAATGAGGGATGCCACCCACACCAGGATTGCAATGGCCTTGCGGTAGCTTTTGGACCTTTTCACGGTGTCCAGCGGCTTGAGAACGGCGAAGTATCTCTCTGTGCTCATGATAGTCAGTGTGAAGATGCTGGCATGCATGGTCAGGAAATCCATGCTAATCAGGATGTGGCAACCCGCCTCACCAAAGTACCAGCCCTTCAGGAAGTGGGTACAGACCACAAATGGGATTGTCAACAAGTACAGTAGGTCTGCCAGCGCCAGGTTGATGATGTAAATATACATGGAGGCAACTGAGCGCATGGAGTGACACATGACTACCAGAGTGTAGATGTTCCCAGTCACTCCCGCCAGGCACATGACGGACAGGATTGTGCCAATGGTAAAGGTGGCAGCCATATCCTCTGCTGAAGCATTCCGTGGAGGATTGGTGGTGTTTGTTATCCTCTCCAATAGGACTCCCATGGGCTCCAGGGTGGTCATCTCTGTGAATCGATGGAAAACACATGGCCAGAAAACAGGCACATTTTACAAACATGAAATAATTTGCAACTGGGATTTTGTATGGAAATAGCGTTGGTTTTTTGGACATGAATTCAGTGTTAGTTTAACGGTACTATTGTTTGCTAAAAGCACTGTGTCCTGACAACAAACACACAGAAGAGACTATTGAAACTCTACCATATTTGTTGTCTGCTATGAGGGAGGATTCACCAAAGCATGTGAAAAGTACTGGGCTTAATTGTAATTAAGATTTAAATTGTAATTAAGAATTATTTGGCCTTCATATTTAAAAAACTGCAGGTACCTCTAGTTTTAGTGAGTTACTCTCTATTTGGTACCGTTTCACTAAGCCTAAGTAACAAAGTACCAGTTTGAATGCCTTACCTTGGTTGAGTGCAGAAGAAAGCAGGACTTCTTTGAGAGAGCAGTTCGACATTTAGGGCCAGTCATACAACACTGATTAACTCATAGTGCACCATGTGTGATTCACATGAAGGTGTTAGCAGTTTGAGGTCCCAGTGATTACAAAAAGAAGCATTTTCAATAAATAAATTAATAAATAAAACAAACAACAAAAAGATCTTCCTACGTTCACAAAAAGTCCACCTTTAACCTGCGGTCATCACGCAATAGTCTGTCAAAGAAAAGAAAATTAGAGCTTTGCCAGGAACAAAAATGATTGCCCAGATGATTAAGAAATTAGTGATTTTCATGCAAAACAGATGAAAATTAAACGAAATGAAAGTGAGAACATAAAATTACACTCAGGAAACAGCAAAGTTGACGGCAGTCTCCAGACGTGTAAACCAAAGTGAACCACTGCAGAGAGAGTATCCCCTCTTTCAGCCACAGACAGAGTTGCGTGTGTGAGGGAGAGGTCTTCAGAGGAGCGTTCACACACGAGTGCGGGGTGGGAGGGGTGGTGGTGGGGGAGGCAGGGAACGACAGGCAGGGAGGCAGAGAGAGAGAGAGATTGGAAGGGAAGGGGCTGGCTTTCCAGGGAGGTATGCTCGAAATGCACCCGGCCGTCTCCCATTTCGGCTGCCTGTTCCTGAACAGCGGGACCACAGCACATGGGCAGCCTGGGCTACCGTACACCGTGACTCCCAGCGGCTGACTGCAGCGTCCTGAGTCATTAAAGTATCACTGCACCATTGATGCACACGTATGCTGCCTCAGTGTACTGTTACTTCATGCGTCAATAGAGCAGCAACACAAGAAGATCAGCATTATGTCCATATCTATCTATCTATCTATCTATCTATCTATCTATCTATCTATCTATCTAT